>JAQOSZ010000025.1:0-372500 GCA_030347455.1 Kentomonas sorsogonicus | reverse complement strand
CGGAAACGGTTTTGCTTTCCTAATTTTTGCCTCTTCACTTTCATTATTATTTCATTATTATTATTATTATTATTATTATTGGTTTTTAATTTTTCCTCTGCTGCGTATTCGTTTAGATATTCTTTGAGAGTTTTCTTACGATTTCCCGTTGGCAGAGAGTTTTCCTTTTTCTCACTATTATTATTATTATTATTATTATTAATATTATTATTATTTTCTTCCGCCTCCGCATGCAAAGCACTTTGTTCAGCGAATTGATTGATTTCACGTGATTTTCTCACATTTACTTTTTCTTCTTCTTCTTTGTTATTATTATTATTATTATGATTATTTTCTGTATTTTGTTTTTCTGTTTCCTCCGCCTCCGTTGCTTTGTGTGTTTTCCTCTGCAGTCTTGCCAGCAGTGACGCCGGGGGCCCTTTTTTCTTTTTGGGGTTTTCCTTTTTTTCTTCGTTTTTATTATTATTATTATTGTTTTCTTTATTTTCCTGTGGGGTTAAAGAAGAAGCAACAGCGCCGCCACTCGTTTCTTTGTTAGTTTCATCTTTATTACTCTTATTATTCTTATTATTGTCTGAAATTTCTGGGTTTAGTTTTTCAAACATGTAGTTCTGTAAAATGCAGTGACACTGGCGGAAGAATTGCATCTCGCATTCCACAAGAGAGTTTGAAAAACGCGAAGGAGACTCGGAGCTGAAAATACTATTCAATTCACGTATGTTTTCTCGTTCTTTTTTACTACTTCCACTTGTTGTTTGCTTGTTTTCGCTGCTGTGTAGTTTTTCTAAATATCGTTTATCATTTGTGCTGTAACTGTTATTATTATTATTGTTATTATTATTATTATCCCAATTATTTTCATCTTCTTCTTCGTTTTCGTCGTCGCTTTGACTCAAATTTTTTATTTTATTTATATTTTGGGAGAAATGAGTGTAATTTTGGTATCTTTCCCTCTCTCTCTGCTTCACAACGTATTTCTGCTGTGCCTCACTGAAGTTAGAGATCGGAATTTTGTAAACAGAAAAATACAAACAGCGATTTATATTATTATGATTATTGTTATTATTATTACTATTATTATTATTGTTAGGGGAAGAATTATCTGCAGAATCCGTGTGGAATATATTATTCGTATAATTACTGTCAGCCGCATTATTATTATTATTATTATTATTATTATTATTTTCACTTTTTCCCTTTTCTAACTCTGAGGTTTCGTCGTCAGTTAAAATGTAATGAACAAAATCCCCATCGATTACTCTAAACTGCGTATTTTCATTCATATTATTATTACTATTATTATTATTATTATTATTATTATTATTTATTTCCCTTCCTCTGTAATTTGAGGGTCGGCTGACAATTTTAGAGTACTTGTATTCCATATACTGATGGAGAGAGGAAAATCTTTCAATCATTAAATAATACGAGTCGAAATAGTGAACATTACTTTGGTTTTTTACTGCGCTCTTTTCCTTATTATTATTATTATTATTATTATTATTATTATTATTATTATTATTACTATTATTATTTGTATCGGCTTCGTTCTTTCCAGAATTATTATTATTATTATTCAGAACAGTTCTGAGGTGTGAGGGGAAAGTGCGTGTTCGCAATTCCAAAGGAAGAAACGAGTAATGACTCATAAATCCTCCCAAACCTGCGTTGTTATTATTATTATTACTTAGCATTTCTTCTAAATCCTCAACAGAAAAGAATCCTTTTTGATTTTCGTTATTATTATTATTATTTTCATTTGTTATTTAAATTATTTAGTCGATCAATCTCCGTTTGGAAAAGAGACGAGGCGGTGTGAGTGACAACCAAAATGTGAACAAAACAGAGGGAATTTTTACTTTCGTACGGAAAACGGCGAATTAATTGGGAAAACAACGCGTCTTCTAATATTTTCGTCTTTTCTTTTAAAGAAAAGAAATAATTTCCATCACTATCCACATTATTATTATTATTATTGTTGTCTTCGTTTATATTATTTTTATTATCGTTTTCCGTTTCGGTGGATAAAATAACGGAATTAGAAATAGTGACGGTATTAAAACTAATTTGGAAGCAGTCGGTGTTTGGTTCGAGGAACAACATCTTTATTTATTTTATTGTTTTTTACTTTTTATTTTCTGAAAAGGGGAATTCTAGTTAAACAGATCAAGAGGAAAATGAATGTAAGTTTGTCTAGTTTCGCTATCATTTGTTTTTTTTTCCTTTTCCTTTCTCTGTATTATTCTTCCTTTTCCCCTTTTTATGAAGTGAAAAGAGAAAAAAGAAAGAATAATCTTTTGTGAGAATGATAATTTGAAAAAAAAAATGAAATGAAGTGAAATAAATGAATCTATGAAATAAAAGTGGAGTGATGAATAATAGTAAAAAGAATATATATATAGAATTAAAATAGGGTTATTCTGAAAAGAACAACCGAAAAAAAAAAAGATATATGTGTATATGTCAGAGGTTTGTGACTTGATATTGGGGTTTGTTTTCTGTTACTTTTCCCTTTTCTTTTTATTTCGAATTATTTTTGGAACTGAAAGGGAGGAAAGAAATAATATGTGGAAATGAAGTTTGTAAAGGCAAATAATAATAATAGTAATAAGGCATTGTTACACACACACTCAGTATAATACTTATAGTAAATAAAAAGAGAGAAAAAGTCTTATTATTTTCGATCAGAAATGTATGGCATTCCAGTGATAATGTAATATAATTATTTCATTTTTACGTGTTGGAAGAGAAAAAAAATAACGCATATCATTCATTGAAATATGATAATAATCAGCAAAACAAAAATACAGAAGAAAAAACAACAACAACGCAAAACGCATACAGAAGCAATAAGGCAATACGCAAAAAATGGTGAATAATAAAGCAGCGTAAAGTAAAGCAAAGCAAAAGAAAAAAAAATCAAGCAATAAACAAAATACTAGTAAGAGTCAAACGACGTGAAATTCATTCGACATATCATTACTATTATTATTGTTATTATTATTACTTTTCGTAAAACGTTTACAAGAGGAAATGACGAAAACACAGAAAAACTGACAAAAACTGTTGAAACTTCAGCATTTGCACTGTCACTCGTCTACACGCCAATTTAGCTTTGGAGACTTTACTGTTCCCTTTTATTTCAGCCGTTTCATTTTCGGAATTACTTCCAAAATTATTATTATTACCTAGTTGTAAAAATGCAGACCGCTTTTTACCTTTTCCTTTTATTTCTTTTTGAATTAAATCCCTAAAATAAATATCCGTCTTCGCACTCGTGTTTCGGAGAATAAATTCCTCCAAAAAGGGACAATATTATTCATATTATTATTATTATTATTTTCAAAATGTGGATTAAATTTCCGACAATAATATTCATACAGAATATCATAGCGCCTCGTACCTTTCACAGGAATGCCTTTGCATGCGCGCGTTCTTACATCTATTTCTTCTTCTTTTTTATTATTATTATTGTTGATGGTAGAATTAATCATTTCATTTTGATAATCGTAACAAGAATTATTATTATCATTTTTACTCTTCTGTTGCTTTACTATTCGCGGAGTAATGAAAGGAATGCGACAGCACACTCTCAACAACAACAGGAAGCGTATTATTATTATTATTATTATTATTATTTGCCTCTAATGAAAGAGATAACTCTCCGTCCATTTCAATTACATTATCACTATTGAATGTCTCTTTTTCGTCTATTTCCTTTTCTTTATTTTCTTATCATTATTATTATTATTATTATTATTATTATTATTATTATTATCTTGTTTGAATAAAATAAAGGGCAAATCGCTCTCCGTCAAAATAACAATTCTGAGAGGAATCTTTCACATGTGAACCGCTGTAAAGGGAAACGAAGCGAAACCCAAAAACAAAAATAATTAAATACACAATTTTTGACAGTCCGGAACAAAAGGAAAAGACTGCCTTTTCCCATTTGCTTTGATTGTAACGCTCCTTTTTATTAATACTATTACTAATACTATTATTATTATTATTATTATAATTATCACTTCTTTCACTATTCGAATGGGAAATCAATCGAAGGCCCGCAAAGCATTGGAGGAAAAAGTTCAAAAAATAAAAGTAGTTAAAATTCCAAACCGAGATGGAGAAAATTCCACTGCCGTTGGAGGGGGTCTGCGGGGTAATGAATAGACCGCCGCCAAAATACTTCCCCCCGTTTCCGATCGCAAACGTGTTGTAATTAATTGTGAGATAATTATTTTTTGGAATTATTATATTTAGTGAATCGTCCTCTGCGTTTTCTTTTTCCTTTTCCTTTTCATTATTATTATTATTATTATTATTGCCTTCAATATTGTTCGTATAGTCAAAGAACGAATAGTAACGTTCGTCTAGATCTAAAAATCTCTTTACTTTTTCATTATCATTCATTCGCGTGCGAAATTTATGTGGAAAGTGTTCTGATAGTTTCGCTTTAATATTCATTATGTCGTTCCATTATTATTATTACTGATATTATTATTACTATTTTCATCTATGAGAGGAACGTAATGATAATAGTTAGTGGACTTTAGATCTT
The DNA here is from genome assembly GCA_030347455.1 of Kentomonas sorsogonicus. Lineage (NCBI taxonomy): Eukaryota > Euglenozoa > Kinetoplastea > Trypanosomatida > Trypanosomatidae > Kentomonas > Kentomonas sorsogonicus. Next base: position 367,939 of record JAQOSZ010000025.1, on the reverse strand, counting down.
CCGCCTCTGCTTTCATTAAATCTGTTTGCCAATTTTGGAATACATTATTATTATTATTATTATTATTATTATTATTATTAATGTTAATGTTATCAGAAGTATAATATATGGCTTCCATTTTCGTTTTTACCTTTTGAATAGTTTCCATTTTTTGTTTCAAATTCTCTGCCGACATTCTCCCTAAACGATCAGAGGGAAATGTATTTCCTCCGTCACAAAATACACGCGTGAAGTATTAAATGAACTGCATGCATTCAACTTATTTTCATTATTATTTATTATTATTTTGAGTGGAAATATTATCAAAAATAGTCAAAACGTCCAATGAAGGGTTCAGCCGTTTCAAAGCCAAAACGGCACAGTTTATTTTAAATAACGAAAAAAGAGAAGAAATAGCGAACATTTTCTTTCCCGTATTTAAAATGACATAGAAGCAAAAGAAATAGTAAAATCTCTGCAAATATACACACAACGTTTCCAATTTATTATTATTATTTATTATGTTTTTATTATTATTCTGTTCGCTATAATCTTCATCGTCTTTTTCATTATTATTATTATTATTATTTTTGGAATCAAAAACTAATTTTTTATGTTTCTTAAATTCATTTTCGACTCGCACCACCACATCCACAGACATCCCAGTGGAGGAAATGTTAATAAAATAGCGAATGTGATTGTCGTTATTATTTTCATAATTATGTTTCATAATTATTTTTATTTTTAACGTTTTCCTCAAATTGTTTAGGAAAAAAGAGGCGGCCGATGCTAACGTCGTGAATTTCAAGCAATCGATTATTATTATTATTATTATTATTATTATTATCATTATTTTCGGAAAAATCAGAGGAAAATTTTCCGCATTTAGAGAAGCAGTCAAAAACTCCAAGCAAAACGGCTTCTAATTGTCTATAGAGAATTTTATCTCTTTCCGTTTCCCAGAGAAAAAGTCGAATATTTTGTGCTGTTTTCGCATAAATTGGAAAAACGAATACATTTTCCTCTTTTTTCCCCAGTCGTTTCCATTTTGACTATTATTATTCAAATTATTATTAAAGTTATAATGATCTGCGCTGTGGTAAACAAATGAGTTCGCGAGAGGAAATATAATTATTGCAAGACAATTGCAGTTTCTCAAAATCCCTTCCGGTGCCGGCGGGAATGTATAGAATAAATGGCAGCAAATAATAGAGAATGGCTCTCTCTTTTTGCGTTTCCCAATATATTTCGAAACTTTCGGAATGGGGAAAGTGAGAATTATTATTATTATTATTAATATGATGATTATTATGATATTTGTTATTGTTGCTATCACTATTGTGATTATGATTATTATTGCCGTATGAATAAAACTGCCGAAAATCAGAGTCAGTTACATTTTCCAAATTTTTCTTTTTATTTTTGTAGTTTTTATACTCTCGAATGATTCCTCTGCAGATGCCATTTATGACTTCACTTAGAGTGCCGTCGCCTCCTACAGGAGAAATAATGAACACATTTTTATTTTTATTTTCATTATTATTATTATTATTATTATTATTATTATTATTATTATTATTATTATTATTATTAATACAATTAGTAGAAAACATTTTCAGTTTAAAGGTGAGGATGAATTTACTGATATATTCACAAATTCGAATGCCGTCTTTTTCCTTTTCAGTTGTAATAAAAAAAATCTCGACTCTTTTTGTTTTGGAGTGTTTTGCTTCACTATGATGATTATTATTATTACTACTATTATTGTTATTATTTTCAGAAAATTCTGTGGATATTTTTTGAATAATTCCTTCCGTTTCGCTTCCGAACTCAGTGGCAGTAAACCGCCGTAGTCTCATTTCTAAGTGTTCATTATTTTCACTATTTTGTTCGTGTGGGAAGAGAAGAAAATGTCTCTGAATATTTTCAATAATCTGCAGAATATTATTTTGATACTGAATCCCTTTATTATTCCCACTCGTGGGATTGAGAACAATAAAGTAGAATAGCATGAAAAGAAAAAAAAAGTGAAAAAATAAAAGTAGGCTTTCTAAAATGTATTGTGGAAATGCCTTTTTTTATTATTACTGAAGGGTAGGATCTATTGCTTTTATTTTTTTTTCTTTCTTCAAGTATATTGATTTTGAAGTCTCTATGAAATTTGGGAGGAAAAAGAATAAGAAGAATCTATTGTTTTAAAAAGTGACGAGAATTAAATAATAATAATAATAAAATACAGAATTAATACAACAGCAATAATAAGAACAATACGCAAATAATAATAAAGGACGTATGTGCTGCTAAAACAAATCAAGTAGAAGAATAAAGACGAGGGGAAGCGAAAAAGCAGTTTAATTAATTAAGAAAGTTTTACCTTTTACTTCTTTTCTTTTTTGCTTTTCTTGAAATAATAAATATAATGAAATTACTATTCCCTTTTTTACATTTGCTTAGTGTTTACTATCAGTACCTGTCTGTATATACATAAATGGAATAGAATAACGAATGGAAGAGAGGAAGAAAGAGAGAGAGAGAGGTGAAATATCCTATTTGCAGTGTGAAAAGAAGAAGAAATCAGATTAATTACACATAACACATTTAAATTCCATTCAAGAACAACAAAACACACGTACACATACACAAAAATGGAAAGAACTAATAATACAATTAATTTCAAAGCTAAATAAATCACCACTTCACAACAATACAACGCAGTATAAACTGTGAGCTTTTATTCGCTGTCTTTCTTCTTTTACATTATATATATATGCGTGCATACGTGTCTATCTTGAAATAATCCAATTGAAAGGAATTTATAAAAAAGATCTATTTGACTCCTTTCTTCTTTCACAATCATATGATGTTGGACAAAACAAAACAAAACGAAGCAACAACAACAAACACAAGATAAGTTTTAGAAAAACCTATCTTTGTTTTTTATGTTTTTGTTTTGATGTGTTGATTGATAAGGAAGGGAAAAAGAAGAAGAGGGGAATAATAATAATAATAACAAAAGAATAGGAGGGGGGGGGGGAGACGGAGTGAAAGAGAAAAAGAAAAGAAAAGAATAAAACAGCAGGAAACTGATAAATTTGAGTTTTTTTTTTCATATTGCTGTTATACTTTTCTTCTTCTCTTTCTTTCTTTCTTTCTATTCATTTTTTTTATTTTAGTGTGTATCTGTTGTGGGGGAAGGAAAGGATTCATCAGAAACACATATGAAGTAGTACAATTCTATACAAATGAGAGAGAGAGAGAGAGAATCAAAAGTAAAAATAAATAAATAACTGAAGAATCTATAAACATATACCACTGTGCGCATGCGTGTTATTTTTCATTCCTCTTTTTAAAATTTCTTTTCCTTTCAAAAAAAAAAGTCCGGTAGAGGAAAAGGAGAAAGAAATTGATTAATGTAAAGCGGAAGAAAAAAAGAGATAAAGCGAGGAGACTAGTCATAGAAGATACAAGAGGGAAAATATGCAAAACGGAACATTCTTATTTCTTTTTAATTTTCCAATCAATAGAAAAACACACCATTAATTCACTTTTTACCGATCGCCTTCTTGAATGTCTTTTTCTTTGCCGCAGGAGATTTCATTTTCAGTATCTTCTTCCCTTTAGCAACAGTGGAATTGCTTCTTTTATTTTTCGTTTTATTATTATTATTATTGTTGTTACCCTTACTACTGCTGTTTAGCTTACTGTTCTTTTCGTTATCTTCTTTGGACTATTTTTTGGTTTAACAATACTTTTCTTTTTATTACTCTTAATACTTGAGCTCTTTTTATTACTATTCTCTTATTGTTATTTCTCTTGGAACCTTTTGCTTTCTTTGAAAGGGTTCGCTTTGCTATTCTTCTTATTCTTCTTATTCATCTATCACTTTTATTAGAGGAATCTGCTACTTCCGAGTTAGGGGAGGAGGAAGCAGAGGAGGTTTTCCAATTTGTTTCCTTCTTTTGATAATATTTCATTCATTTCTTTTTCCAAGGCAAAAAATTCGGGTAAATCGTCTCCGCTGTCGAACTCTAATTCGTTTTCAATTTCTTCCATTTCGGTATTAAGTGCCTCTTCATCCTCTTCACTTTTTTGTTAATATTTTTATTATTCTTGTTATTATTATCCTTTCCATTATTGACGAAGCTCTTATTATTTTTATTATTTTTGTTTTGTTATTCTTCTTGTTGGATTTGTTATTTCCGTTAGAGTTATCAATGCCATTTATTTCCGCGTTTATCGACAGCAGTAGCTTCTCTTCATTATTATTATTATTATTATTGGAGTTTTTCTTGTTTTTAAAACTCTTTTCAGTCGTCCCGCGGTTTGCCTTGTGAACAGATTTATTATTATTACTATTATTAATAATGTCCATTTCTTCTTCTTCTTTCTCAGGTGTTGGGTCAAACCATCTGTCAGTTGCGTTTTCCGCCACTTTCTTTATCGTTTCAATTATACTATTTCCACTTTTGTTTTTATTTTTATTTTTGTTATTATTCATTTCGTTACTCTTATTGACACCTGAGAAGCTCTGATTACCTTTTTGCTGCTTTCCCTTTTTATCTTTTTTATTATTATTGACATTATTATTTTTTTGATATTCTTGGGTTTATTCTTGTTGTTTCTGTTATTTTTATCGTCACTACCGATTGGAAACTCCTCTTCAGGAAAAAGAAGAGCGTTATTATCCACAACCTCTTTATTACTATTATTATTATTATTATTATTTATTATTATTATTATTCAACTTGTTACTTTTTGTAATCTGTTTGATTTTTCGCTTCAGTTTCTTTCCTTTTCGGAGTTTTTCTCTCTTCTTTGCCATTTCCTTTTCCTTTTCTGCCGCCGCCGCCGCCGCTGCCGCTTTTTCCATCGTTGTCAGCTCCTCTTTTCTCTTCTTTATTATTATACTATTGCTATTATTATTATTATCAGTCTTTTTACCACTTCCAAATGAATACATAAAGAGCGGCAGCGCCCCTTTCAGTTTTTCCATATATGAAACGGTAATAAATCGGCGGCGCTTGCTAGCGTGTTGGAGGGTGGCCGTGCTGGCTGGGGACTTTACTTTACTGGCGATTGAAATATTATTATTTTCATTATTATTATTATTATTATTATTATTAATATTAACTTGGTTATTATTACTTATATTGATATTGTTGTTGTCGTTGGTAGTGGACGTATTGCTGTTGCTATTTTTATTGTTCTCTTGATTATTATTATTATTATTATTCGTAAGAGGTCTGTCGATAGTTTGATTAGAGGTGTTTCCTACATTTATCTTGCTTGAGTGAAAGGAAGAGGGATTCCGAAAAATGTTATTCCCATATTGTCTATTATTATTATTATTATTATTATTATTATTATTATTAAAAGAGCTTTGCCACGCGTGCGCAACACAAAGCGGAATAGCATTATTTGTATTGGAAAAAGGGCGAACAAAGCGCAGCATTTTTAGATTACCTTTTTTTTCCTTTTTTTTCTTTCTTTTCCAACTTATTTTTTCTATGATTTAAGTCCACTATCTGGCTAACTATTTAAGTTTTTACTTTATCGTAAAATTCTGTATTCCGTCACTTGCAGGAAATAATAAAAATAATAATAATGATACGAAATAATACGTGATAATAAAAATAAATAAGAGCTATCTATATCTATGTCGTTATCTCTATAAATGTATGTATATAAAAAAAGCTAACTGTATTCTTTTTTTTGTTTACAAACGATAAAATGAAGGTATTTCTAATGCTACTTCTACTTTTTTTTATATTTACCTTTTTACTCTTTTCCCTTTTTTTTTTGCTTAATAATAATGCTGCTTCTTCCGCATACACACACACCAAAAAAAAAAAAAAGATACAGATAGAGAAAAAGAGATGCGGAAGTCTTTTAATTATTATTTATTTTTGAATCGGAAATGAGGGATGAAGTGAAGAAAAAGAGAGAGGGAAGTGTGATAGAAGACTTAGACGGGGGACATATATTTGTATAAAATCGACAATCAAACACAGACATATATATTCATTAGTAGTAACTAATTGAAGCAATAATAATAATTACCCAAAAGTGTCTGAAAGAAGAGAAACTTTTTCGATTTATTAAAAGTATCTCTCTTTTACTTTTTTGTGAACCTTCTGATGCACTCACACCACATCCAGTAAAATAGTAAAAGAACGCACACAGACATTCCCTTTTCATTTCTTATTCTCTTTTTGTTGCATAGTTGTACAAATCTAAAGGGATAAAAATGAAGATCTAAAGCAAAAGAAAAAGAAATCAATAGAGAGGGGGAGAGAGGGAGAGAATTAATATGAAAATAGTACAAAATCTATAAAAAAAATGTAAAATAAACTGAGAGAGAGAGGGAGGAGTAAAGACGGAAACACACACATGTATAAATAACAGTGCGAACGAGGAAAAAGAAGAAGAAGAAAAAGGAATAAATAGTTAGAAGAAAGTTAAAAAAAATACAGTTTTTTCTTCTCCGTAATTATGTTTTTTTAAACAATTATTTCTTCCACACCGCCCGAATTTGTTTCCTTACTATCCTTCCTCTGCTTTGACTTCTTCACATTATTATTATTATTATTATTATTATTATTATTATTATTATTATTATTATTATTATTATTCATGTTACTGTTGTCATTTCCTCTAGCAAACGACAAATTTGTTGCTGCCTTTATTTGCTTTTCCCACTCTTCTTGTTGTAATTTCTTTAGTTTCCTCTCCGTAGCGAGTCGTCTCTCTTTGATAATTCTTGTCATTTCCTTTACAAAACTTTTATTATTATTATTCTTATTGTTCACTTTACTAGTATTTCTCTTCTTTTTACTGACATTAGCATTACTGTTATTCTTATTAACAACTGTTATTTTCTTTTTTGCTTTTGAGTCTGGGAGACCGTTTTCGCTTTTCTTGTGGGGTTCTTTACTTTTATCTTTTTATTATTCTTCTTATTTGCTTTATTAATACTGATGACATTATTGTTTGTAGTAATACTTCTATTACTATTGCTTCTATTACTAATGTTTTTATTTGTGGTTTTCTTTTTCATTTTAGCCGAATTCTTCGCTGCTGCCGATAATTTCGTCTTTTTTACGTTTGACGTTTTCTTTGTTATTTTATGTATTTTATTCTTCAACGTTTTCGACGCGTTGCGTTTTTTGATTTTATTTTTATTTTTATTTTTATTTTTATTAATTTTTATCCAGTTTCTTCTGTTTTTAGTTGCGTAAGCCAAAATAGCATCCCTCTTGCTAAAATTATGACTACTATTACTAATTTTTATTATTATTAATTATCATTATTAGTGTCACCATTATTTCCGTTAATTAGACTATTATTATCACTATCACTATTGCTATTATTATTACTATTAATATATTATTGTTGTTATTGTTAACGGCTAATTTTTCCTTTACGTTATTCACAATTTGCGTATCCTGAAGAATAGAAAGAAGAGCCTGAAGTACTAATTGCTTTTCCTTTTCCAAACTGACTTTTTTATTTACTTTGTTTGCGCGTTTATTTGTAGTTACATCCTTATTCTTATTATTAGTGTTTTTGATTAATGAAGGACGAGCAGCTTTGACAATTGCTTTGCGCGTTTTATTATTATTATTATTATTGTTACGAGTTTTCTTTGCACTTAATCTCTTCGTTTTGTTTGCTTTGATAATCTTCTTCTTCTTATTACTGTTTTTGCTGTTATTATTATTATTCGTAATTTTAGTTGTGAGTCTTTTCTTCATCGAAGGTCTCGTTTTGGTAGCCACTCGCCGCTTTCTATTACTATTACTATTATTATTATTATTATTATTATTATTCTTTTTATTAATAGTTGAGACGGATCTGCGACCTCTTCTTGCAGTCGTGTTTCGCTGCCTTCTTATTATTATTATTACTATTATTTCCAGCGGACCTCTTTTGTTGTTTACGTGTATTTACCACTTTTACTTTTATTATTATTCTTATTATTGTTCTTAGTCTCATTATTATTGACTATTGTCTGTAGAGGAATTGCTTTCATTATCATTCAATACCGTCAAGTTGGTATTCTTTTCGTTAATTCGGAGAAGCGCCTCCGCCCCTGGCGACTTATTATTATTATTATTTTCAGTGGGTTTATAGAGGGTTTTACTTTGGTGGTGCGTCTGCCTCCCATCACAGTCTTGTTTTTATTTCTACTCTTATTTTATTTCTACTCTTATTCTTATTATTCTTGCTGCTGCTGCTGCTGCTACTCCTTCTATTACTCCTCCTTTTGGCTGACGTCCTATTATTGTCTTTATTTGTAGTAATACTATTATTATTACTATTATTATCATTATTATTATTATCATTATTACTATTCATACACTCAAGAGGTTTGGAAAGATCCACAAATGCCATATAGTCTGTGTCGGATGGCGGGGCGACAGAGTCGATTGCATTATCTCTAATTATTATATTAGGAAAAGCAGCGGCGCGGCGGCGGCGGCGGAGGGGTGAGTTGTCAATTGGCAAAATATTATCATTAGTACTATTATTCTTCTTATTTTTGTTTTTGTTTCTACTTCTACTTTTATTATTATTATTATTATTATTATTATTATTATTTTTCTGTTGAGTTCGTTTAGTGTCTCTAGTAGTAGCACTCGCTCTCCTGCTGTCTCGTAGTTTTTTGGTTATTATTATTATTATTAGTATTTTCGTTACTTCTCTCCGCCTCAATTGATGCAATGACGGCGGCTATTTTATCAGAAATGTCATTGGAATCTTCTTCTTCTTTTTTACTTTTATTATTCTTAACATTATCTTTTTTGTTGATTTTATTATTCTTGTTACTATTCTTCCTACTATTCCTACTTTTATTTCCTTTCGTATTATTATTCTTAGTGTTGTTGTTATCATTAGTAACGTCGGTTGGGAGAGAATCTGTTGGCTCCCATTATTATTATTATTATTATCTACTATTTTTCTTCTTCATTGTTGTCCTTTTCTCTTTTACTTTCCGTTTCACTCATTTTACTGTCGGATTTTGTCTTTGCGTTTTCGTTTGTATTTTTCTTGACACCCGCTCTTTTGCTCGTGTCTCGTTTGTTATTCTTATTTTTATTCTTCTTTTCATTACTGCTATTATTATTCTTATCAGTATTATTCTTATTCTTGCTATTATTATCATTGCTACTATTATTATCCTGCCTGACTGCCGCCGGCGACCTAAACATTAAAATGGGAAGATTCTTTGCTAATTCCCCAGAATTGACAGAGTGGAGAGCGGAAGCACTTTTTTCAGTACCGCCCTTCTCATTATTCTTTTCATCTTTATTATTGCTGCTATTATCTTTATTATCCTTATCCTTATTATTACTATTATCCTTATTATCCTTATTAATATCTTTATCTTTATTATTATTATTATTATTATTATTATTATTATTATTATTATTGTTTTTATCTCCCCCGCCACCAGCGCCCACACCACCCAACGAATAAAAGGAGGAAAAGGAGGAAGAAGAAGAAATGTAATAAAGAGGGCAATTAAGAGGTGTACAATTCAAAGAAAGAAGAGAGTGTTTTTTAGATATAGAGGGAAAAGAAGGCAAGTTGATGGACTCTTTCTAAGAGAGGAGGAAACAGAGGAAAGTGGAAAACGAAACATCTTTTTTTTCTTTTCTTTTTACTACTTTTGTAAATTTATTCCTTCTATTTTTGATGTCTAGTACTAGTAGTAATGATAATAAGTATATTTTCGCGCTTTGTTAGATGTTGAGAGAGAGAGAGAGAGAGAGAGAGAAAGAGAGATAATATCGATAGTGAAAAAGAATGCGAAAAGCGGAGGGAAACAACTTATTTTTTGCCTTTTTCTTCCCTGTGTACTTTATATTCTAATGCCTTTACAATAGTAACAGCAAAAAGGGATCTATCACCACAAAAGGTGGAAAAAATAAAGGGAGAGAGAGAGAGAGGAAGTGAGAGGAAAGAAATGCAAAATGAACACTTGAAGTATTGGCAGCCACAGTCGAGAAGATATATTTATATATTTGTCCATTCATTATTCGAATTACCTTACTTTATTATTATTTACTATGATCACCCAATTCCCTCACCCATAGTGCGTTCAAATGTAGTTGTGCTGGTAGATTCATCAACACACACACACACACACACACACACACACACACACACACACACACACATAAATAAATATACGTGTATGTACATTAATAAACGTATCACTCACAGCCCCTCCCTGACCTCTTTTTCTTTCTTTCTTTTCCTTCTTCACTTTATTTTCCTTTTCATCTAAACATCAAGAAGAGATGAAAGAGAGAAAAAATGAAGAGAAAGGAAAGAAATAAATAAAGAAGAAGAGAGGTTAAAGTCAAATGCTCAGGGTGTGTGCTTGTATGTCAGTTTTTTTTTTTTAATTATGTTTTTAATAATATCAAAACAGGAATTAATAAAAAAAGTAAGGTGAAAGTGAGAACAAAGAAAAAGTGAGGAGTAACAGACAAAGTTAGAATTATAAGTTCGTTAGAAGAAATAATAATAATGTGTAAATCAAAACAGAAGAAAAATATTGTTGGAGAAATAATGTGAATACCCACGAATACAGGTGAAATAGGAGGAGTTACTATTATTATTCTTATTATTTACTTTTTGAATAGAAAATACGAGATAGCGATATAATCATGAGAGAGAACAACAACAACAACAACGCATAGATATTTAATCTTTTTTTTTTTTAATATATTCATAGTTAATGAAATTTAGTGGATTATTATATTTCAATATAAAGTGGAAAATGAAGGGAAGAGTCTTTTTCCTTGTAGAAAGAATAGAAAGGGGTGCTAAAAGGTACTATGGTTAAAAAACAAAACAAACATGGTTGCAAAAGTCAACAGTTTAATTTAAAGAAGATTTTTTCGCCTTAAATTCAACAAACATCAACAGTAATGATGTTCTTCTTTTTTACTTTTCTTTCCTTCTCCAATCCTATTACAGGCAAAAGGAAAAAAAAAAGGCTTCACGGAGGAAGAAAGTGATATAGAAAGAATGGAAAGGAAAGCAAAGAAGATATTTAAAAAAAAAAAAGAAAAGAATGATGATGAAAAAAAACGTAATTATTAATGAAAAGAGAATAGTTAATGTGCTTTTGAGTGGGGAAGTGCAGAATAAAAGCGAAATACGTAAGGAACAAAAAGACAGTCGCCTTTTCTATTATTATTATCCTCTGTTGTTATTTCTATTTTTTTTTTTAATTAATGATGGACATTATTAAAAACAAAAAGAGAAAAAGAAGAAGTATTTAAAACCCCTCTTCGGCTAGGAATCGTCGCAAATCGAAATTTGATAAAGGCGAGTCAAATTTATTTATTTATTTATTTCTGTTTTTTGACTCTTTTTTTTTTTTTTTGACTCTTCCAATTTGATAACAACAGAAATATCAGCAATCACCCTCCGCGTTTCTTTGTTTTTCTTTTTTGTTGATATTTTCCCCCCGTTTTGAGTGTTGCAGCAATATTGCTTTCCCCGGCTCATTTTCCTTTATTATTTTTTTTTGTATCCTTTACAGAATTTCCAATCTTCAATTAATTAATTTTGATTTCGCATATTCCCACTCCTTTCACAGATCAGTAGTAAGGAACTGGACGTTAATCTCGGTGGCGCTGCAGGGGAAAGGAATGTCGTAGGCTTTGAGCACCGCCGGGTGCACGACTCCCAACGCGCCGATCTTCACACGCGCGACGGCGCGCAGCCGCAGCGGCGCCGGCGGCAGACACTCCCCTTTCCGCTGCCGCCGCTGTTTTTCTTCGGCCGAGAGTACCCCTCCCGGCGGCGGCAGTGTCTCATACACAGGACGGTACAGCACAATGTCCATCGCACGGCCGGGGAAGTAGGTGTTGCTCTCGTTGTAACGCAGGGAGGAATTATTATTATTATTATTATTATTATTATTATGATCTGCTGCGATTGCCTCCTCCGAGTCCATGACGGCTTTCTCCAGAACGTAACCGTCGGTGGTGTCGCGGGCCGCGTCGACCTTATTCTTAAAATACTCAAAAATCGCGGCCTCGCGCTCCCTCTCGCTGTTACTCGCGTCAGCGATGGTGGCGGCAGTGATGTGATTGCACCCGCTTTGAAACTTCTTATTATTATTATTGTTAATGGTGTAGTTAGAGAGCCCCGGAATGGCAGAGGCGAGACGCACGAGCCCCAGCTTGCGCAGCGCGTACTCTGTAATCGCATGAATGTTCTCAAAGGCGCTGGATTGACTCTCGCAGTGAATCGCGGCGAGGCGCCGGCTGTTGCGCGCGCCGGGGCTCGGGTACTCCCGCTCACGCGGCAGCACCAGCTCTGGCGGAAAGTTACTCTCGTTATCGATCATAACGACATCGGCGCACTCAAAGTAGCGCTGCGGCAGCGGCGCCGACTTATTGTGAGAGAGGGACTTGAGAAGCCCGGGAAGCAGCGAGGGGCGCGCGACCTGAAACTCCACCGTCTTGGGATTCATCAGATGCACCGCAACATCCGTGTCGACGCGGCGCAGATGCGAAAAAGCGTCGGCGCGGCTGCAGAGGGAGTAGGTGAGCAGCTCCACATACCCCGCGGCGGCCATTTCCAGCCGTAACAGGTGCCCGAGTTTGGAAACGGGCGTCTGTGTGACCGCCCCGTGCGTGGCGCACTCGACGTAGCGCATGTTGTCGTACCCGTAGGCAATCGCCACGTCTTCGATGATATCCGAGGCGCCGATGACATCTGGGCGGGTTGCCGGCACGGCGACCGTTACGTAGGCGTCCGTCTCACGATCGATCTCTCCGCTCGCGGCCTTGCGCAGCCGCCGCTCCTTTTCTTCCCCGAGAGCTGATCAACGCTCTTATTATTATTACTGTTATTAGAGGCTTCGTGGACTTCTACAATGTCAAACAGCATGCGCTTGAGTAAATCGGCCATCGCCTGCGCGGAGGGCAGATTGATTCCCACGAGAGAGTTGACTTTCTCCAGACTGACCGTAATATTCTCGCGCGTCGCTTCTTGCGAGTCGAATCCCACCGGACATATCTCCTCTGTCGTACCGTCGGGGGCGGCATTAGTACTATTATTATCTGTCTCGTAAACCACCCGCACCGCCTCCGCCGTAAAAGGCTCATCGCAGTATCCAGAGAAGGCCGCGAGGATTTGATTAACTAACACCTGCGCCTTGTAGTGGTCGGGGGCGGTGCACTCAATCAGAATATTACGCGTGTCGACGGAAATGGCGGAGTGCGCCGAGTTGATTACGGGCGGAAGGGAGAGGACATGGGAGCCGTGCACCAGCCGCGGCGCATTCTTATCATTGTTATTATTATTATTACTAGTAGCAGTAGTAGTAGCAGCAGCGGCGGCGGCAGCGGTAGCAGTAGCACTCCCGTCCGCAGCGTCCACATGCTTATTATTATTAGTGTTATTATTATTAATATTATTATTAGTATCGTTATACTTGGCAAATGTCTCGGGGTCGTCAAGAATGATGGGATAGTTCGGGAGAGAGCTGATAATTCCGCAGTACTTACGAATGTGTCGGTCGTCTTCAAAGTACTTTTCCAAACCGTCGCCGGCGCAATCCATCAGCGTCGTCTGCCGCAGCGGAATGAAGGCAATGTCCTGCTTGGGAATCGCCTTGTAGCGGAACAGCAGCGGCTGCGCAGGGTCGATATTCCAGGAATCGCCACTATTATTATTGGAATTATTATTGTTTTTAGAGCTCCCGGAGGAAAAGGCGAGGGGGTAGATCTTGTCCAGGTCGTGGGTGCCGACAGAGGCGAGTGTGCGGCGGCGCGCGAGGCCCAGGTGCAGCCGCTCCTGCAGATCAATAAAACTCTTGTAGCTGCGTTCGTTAAACTTGATATTTTTGAGCACCGCACACACAACGTAGTCACGTACGTGGCGGACGCTACGATCGACGCACATGGTGAAGAGAGGACTCTGCTTATGGAGGACGCGGTACGCCGGCGGCGCGGGCACGAGACCCAGAAACACTTTCAGAGCGTTCGCCAGCCCTTCCGCACTCAGCAAATCGTAACGGTTAGCGGGGGTGTCAATTTTGTAGATCACTTCCTCACTCAGATTGGCGGCTGCGGCGGCTGCGGCTGCGGCGGCGGCTGCGGCAGAGGCGGCTGCTTTATTGTTATTGTTATTACTGTTGTCGGCGTTATTACCATTAGCGGCTGCGGCAGCGGCAGCTGCCGCTGCTGCTTTGCCCTTTTCCTTGAGAAACATCTCCTTCTCGGAGGTGACGTCGTCCAGCTCGATGCCAAATTCGAAGCAGACGTCTTCAAACTGGCGCTGCGTGTAGCTGCGGCCTAGCAGCTGGTGAAAGTAGTCGCGGCTGACAGGGACGGTCGGCATTTTTCTTTCTTTGTTTTTTTTAAATATTTTATATAATTTAATATATGATTTAGTTTTTTTTTGCTTAAAATTTGTTGTTGAGTAATTTTGGTACTGATGTGCTTGCGTTTTTGTTGTTTTTTATTATTGTTCTTTTTCCTTTTTTGACGCTGTGTGTGGTTTGACTTGATCTTCTCTTTTGAACCTTATTCCTTTTTTTCTGTCTTTTCTTCCTTTTCAGGAGGGAAAAAGAACAAAAAGAGAGATGAAAAGAGGGAAACCAAAGTATCAGAAAGACTCCAGAAAAAAAAAAAAAACGATAAAAAAAATAACAACGGATAACAAAACAAAGGAATGTTTTTCCTATTGGAGGGGAGAAGAGAGAGAGAGGAAATGAGTAGCGAAGGAGGTGTGTGCATATATAGATGCATCTCTAGCGAAATATGAAACATACATGAGTGCATAGACAAGTAAAACACAGTCAGTAATGATGATACACCCCTATCTATGATATAGACAGCAGAGGTTAAGAAGGCACATAATAATTCCGTAATATTTTTGTTTTCATATGTAAAGTGAGAGTAAGAAAAAAAAAGAACGCAAATAGATAGAGAGAGATAAATATATATATATATATAGATAAATAGAGAGAGTGTGTGTGAGAAAGATAATCGAAGTGCGGAGTAGACCTCTTTTTTTTTTCGCAGTGTGAGTGCAAAAAAAAAAAGTTTATACTAAAGAAGACGCTTCTTCCGTTCCATTAATTGCATAATCAAACGCGCCTTGTCAGCCTGACTATTATTATTACTATTATTATTACTATTATATTATTACTATTACTGTTATTGCGAGTATTGAGAGTACCGCTGGAATAGGAGTTTGCAGGGGGAGAGTGAGAGGCCTCTGATTCCGTCTTCACTATTGTTGTTGGTGCTGTAGCGTTATTATTATTATTATTATTATTATTATTATTATTATTAGTAACACTTACTTGTTGCCGAATGTTATGAAGAGAATTGTTATAATTATTATAATTATTATTCTTTACAAGCCTCAGAGGGTCACTCTTTTGTTTCCGCAAGTCTTCAATTTCCTTTCGCAACTTTGCCGCCTCCGCAGCCGACACCGCCCCCGTCTTTATTGCTTTATTATTATTATTATTATTATTATTATTTTCGTTTTGATTCTCTGTTTTTACCACTTGCGAAGTACTCACGGGTTCTGAGTCGTTTTCCATTTCCTCTCGACTTCTCTTTACATGCGAATTATTATTACTATTAGTATTATTACTACTATTATTATTGTCCTCTGTTTTTATGGAAAAAGTCGAATTTGCCATTTCACCGCTTTCCGTTGTTTCCGCTTTTACAAATCGACTCAATTTTCCTTTGGGCTTCTGAATAGATTGATTATTAATAGAATTATTATTATTATTATTGTTGTTGTTTTGTTTTGCTTCCGTTTCCATTTCATTCTGCTGCTGCTGCTGCTGCTGTAGCTGTAGCTGCTGTCTCGCCCGTTCCAACTGCAGCTGCTTTTCTCTCTCCTCCTCTGCCGCAAATATATCGACTACGGCAGCGTAGCGTGCGTGCTCAGCGTCACCGAGAATACCACCGCCCAGCGCCTCGCTATTATTATTATTATTATTATTATTATTGTTGTGTGTAAGAGTTCCGCGTACCGCCGCTCCTCCTGTTCCTTTGCCAGCGTTTCCTTTCGTTTTTTTAGTATTTCATCCCGCTCCGCCTCCTTTGCGCGAATGTCTTCGCCCTTTTTTAAGTTTTTGTAACTCAGGGGGTGAAATTGCTTGTTCACATTGATATCTTTACTGTGGGCGCGGTACATTGTTATTGGTGTTGTTGTTGTTGTTGTGGTTGTGTGTGTTTGGTTTTACTTTCTATCTTTCTAAAACCCTCCTTTAATTTGTTTAAATGCTTTGTGATTTATGTATTGTGAAGTGGGGGAAAACAATAATAGGAAAAAAAAGTATGATGAGGGGAAATGATCGAGGAGTGTAGAGGTGAAGGTAATACGCAAAGCATCAAATTTCAGCACTCGATTTTTGAAAAGTGGTGAAACATACCACTCAAAAAGAAAAAAGAAATAGTATCGTGAAGCCAGAGAACACGAAAACTCTGAAACAAAAAAAAAGGGGAAAAATGTTATTCCTTTGCCCACACACACATAGAACACATTTTTTTTTTTTTAATATTTGTAAATATAAAGAAAGTTTTTTTTTTTACTTTTTGTTTGTTAGAATACAAAACAACGGAAAAGAATAGGATGTGAATATTATTAATTAGTAATAAAAATGTGACGAGATGAACAAAATGAAAAAGAAAAAACAACAACCTATCATCATTAAATGAAATCTTCTTACATAAGCGCCGAAAGCGTTATTCAACTCCATAGAAATGATGATAAAAATGGCAATAAAACTTTTTTGTAATTTCCAAAAGAGAAATCAAAACGGCAGCTCCTCATACGGCCCGGCGTCTGTGTTCCTCTTATCTTCGTTTCCATTCACAAAGTGATCGCTGCCGCTGCTGTTTGTGGGGTAAATCACATCCCACAGCGTTAATCCGTGCGCGGGCGCCGGCGGCAGTCTCTCCCTCCTCGCCTTGTTGCGGGACATGAGCAAATTATTTGCCACCACAAAATTATTATTATTATTATAAATTATTATTGTTGTTGTTGGCGCGCAGGGCGTGTGCCAAGTCTTGCTCACTCCACAGACCTAAACCCGCGGCGTGCAGCACCGAAACCATGTGCCTTATTTGATGCCTCAGAAAATTACGTCCTTCAAACCAAATAATTATCTCATCTTCCTGTCTCACTACCTGCAGTACATCAATCGTACGGACGGTGGGGAGGTCGCCGGAGAGGGGAAACATCGCATCCGACTCATTATTATTATTATTATTTTTAGATTTTCGGAATTTAATAGGTCGAATCACCTGTCCATACTCATTTAGTGTGGGAAGAGAGGCTTTGATACGGTCCAGTGAGGTGGAGAGGTGCGGATTTTTACTCACCGCAACTTTCGGAGCGCCAACACCTCTATTATTATTATTATCGTAAAACAACCCGTCTCCGGTGTAGGCGGCGGTGACGATACTTCCACCACCACCACCACCACTGGGATTATTATTAGAGTTAGAGTGTCGATTAAAAGAAGAAGAGAAGAAGAAGAAGAGGCGGCGGCGCGGCGGAGGGCGTTTAGCATTTTAGGATCGCAAAAGTACGAGAAATCGCGCGTCCCTACAAGCCTATCAGCAAATCGCTGCATGCGAGTGGTGTCGAGGTGGCGTGTGACGTGCCACTGGCAGGCGCCCTCAAACACGGGCGGCGCGACGCGATTGAGGATGCGGTAGCAGTAGACTCGCCGCACGCCTGCGTGCCGCGCGTGGAATGCCTCTTGGTACGTTACGATTTGCTTCGTAACAGTGATCGTCGTTTCTTCTTCTTCCTCTTTCTCTTTTTCTTTTTCTTCGGGTTTGATTTCATTTTTGTTATTATTATTATCTTCTTCTTCTGCTGCTTTTATTTCATTTAAGGTTTCGATTTCGCCTTTGTTTTTGCCGTCATTTTGATTGTTTTCGTTATTGATACTGCCGCTGTTATTATTGTTATTATTATCATTATTCGCTTTAGTTTTCGTCGTCTTCGTTTGTGTCTTCACTGTCACTACTTTACGCCCGGGACGCGTCGGGTACAGACTCAGAATAGCAATACCCACACTCGGGCTGTTGCTACTACTAGATAAATTATTATTATTATGATTAATGCTATTTATTATTCTGTGAGGGGGAAAGTTTCTTCTGCAGCCACAGCGTTGCGCGCTGAATGAGCGTGCGGCTCTGCATTTCAATAGTGGAGGGCAAATCAACGTGACACGGGAGGCGGCGGGCGGAGGCGCCCGTCTCTAGCATGACAGAGGGGACAACACAGACGGAGTCAACGTCCGCGGCCACCGCTATCGCCTCCTCCAGCAGTGTCTTGACAAAATACTTATTATTATTATTACTATTATTATCACTAGTAGTACTAGTAGAACTATCATCATGACTCATGCCGTGCTCAAAAATTCTATTATTATTATTATTATTACTTTGGAGAAATGGGTACGTAATGCACGCTGCCGTCGGGTCTGATTGTTTTCCGCACCGCCTGTCGCGCGGAGCTCTTAAACCACCCGTTAAATAGCGTTCCCGAGTATTGTACGTCTAACCGATATCGTGTGTAGCCCGGCGGTACTATGGGCTCTCCGGGAACGTACTCTACACCCGCGAACTGGCGCTTTGGTTTCTTCATTTTATCATTATTATTATTATCCTTATTATTATTATTCTCTTGTATATGATGACGATCGAGGAGATTGTTACTTGCGTGCTCCCCCGCCGCCGCCGCTGCTGTTCCTTCACTCTGCGTTTCACTTCCTTCCTTTTTCTTTATCATCGTGACTTAACTCAATCTTCTCGCAGCGCCTCCGCTTCGGAGGAATAAACAAACGGAGAGGCAGCGACCGAAATGGTTGTTTGCCCGTCGTCTGTTTCCTCTTCCCTTTCAATAATCTCCGTCAGCACTTGTTTTCTATTATTATTATTATTACTATTACTACTACGCTGCATTCTTACCAATTCAGTTTGATATTCCATTGGCCTCCAAATGGCTCCGCCGCCCCCAAATGAATTATATTATTATTATTTATTATCGTAAAGTCCACCTTCACTTGTAAAGTATGTGTGATCGTCATCTAACAATTCTTGCTCCAGAGTGAGCACGCGACTCGCTTTATTATTATTATTATTATTATTATCGAGTGCGTTGGTGGCGGAGGCGGCGGGTGATGAAGAATAAACAGAGCGGTTTGGCATCAGTTCACTAAAGTCATTGTAGGAATCTAAAGCATTATTATTGCTATTATTATTATTACTATCAGTGTTATTGTTATCATCGTCTTCATCGTAATCGAACCGTTTCTTCTTAACTTCAATAGTATTATTATTTTTATTATTATTATGTTCTTCACTATTTTGCATCTCGTCTTCCCCCAACAGAGAAGGGTTACGGCGGGCGGCAGAGAAGATATCATTTTCGGCATCAAACACTATTCTTTTATTATTATTGTTAAGTTTCAGCACCGTCAAATAGACTGCCAGTATCGTCTTCACTGTTGTTATTTGCGGCCCTCCGACGCACTTCATTTGTGACAAATAAAGAGTGAATTTTTTCCTTCGCGTCGCCTCTTTTTATTTCCTTTTCCGCCTCTGACCATTTGGCATAACTCCAACCCGTGTTGTTGTTCGCAGGCGTTTTATTATTATTATTATTACTATCATCATTATTATTTTCATTACTGCTATTATTATTGTTAGATGTCTGTGTGTGTCGTCGCGTCTTCTTCCCTCTCATTTTCTTTCCCTTTGGCGCTCTTTTTTGCAAATGAAAGTCTAATCCATCGAGAAACGGCACAGCCACCGGCGCATCGGTATCTTTTTCTTTATTATTATTATTATTATATTATTATTATTATTATTGTTATTATTATTGTTGTTGTTATTATTGGTGCCGCCGCCGCCTGGGGTGGAGGAAAAATACCTTTTGGAAATAAAAAAGTTATTACTATTATTATTATTATAATCGCAATTGTTGTTTGAGATATTGAGAAAGGAATTATTGTGATAATAGTAGTAATAGTAAGAGGATGAGGAATAAACCCCCATTACAGAGCGACAGCGCAGGCGATGTAATAGTTGACTACGACTAAGCATGATTGGAATATATATATATATGTGTGTATATGTATGTATGTAGTATTAATTTAATATTATTAATAATAGTAATAGAATGAATATATATGAGGGGTAAAGAGGAAAAACTCCGTCTTTTTTTTATTTCCTCTATCTGCTTTGATTTTGTTTGTAATTGACTGAAGGATATTTAATGTTTGAATACATCTAAAAAGGTGTTTGAATGTGGGAAGGAGAGAGAGAGGTGTGAGAGGTAAGAGAGAAAGACATAATTGATTCAAAAAAAAAGAAGTGAAAAAAACACAGATTATACTGAAATAAAATGTGCAAATTAGTACATTAAAAAAACAGTATGAAAAGATTCTTTTTGCTTCAGTACACCTGAAAAAGAAAAGATAACACCATGATAAATAGTGTCAGACATTACATTTTGTTTTTGTTTATCATGAAAGAGAGTGTGTGAACAACAACACATTTCCTTTCCCTTTCCCGTTCCTTTTCTACGTATTTGCATTCATCACTCCACAATAATAACAAATTGTGGAATTTTTTTCTTATTAAGTGTGAATCAGTTAATACCACTTTTTTTTTTTGTAAGGAGACAAATCGATAAAACGCGTAGAAATAGAAATGGAAGTAGAAAGAGAGAGAGAAAGAAAGATTTAAAACACACTCTCTATTTCTCTCTGTGAGTGTAGGAATTTTTTCAGAGATCGCAAGCGTGTTATAACAATCACAATGATTCAAGAGGAAAATTGTAATGAATATAGTAATAGTAGTAATGATAATAGCAAGGCAGATTGTGTATAAATATAAAGAGAGGAATAAAAAAAGATATCAAAGATCTTTTTTTTTTTTGGTTTGCTTATCTCTGTGTGTGTGCTGTGTGTGTGTGTGTAGAATTCAGTACTTGAGGAGGATAAAAAGAAAAGAACAGAATAATAAATAAAGCAAAAAAATCGATACATTGAAGAAAGGCAATTTCCTTTCTGACTTTGAAAAAAAAAATAATAATAAGTAAAAGAGCACAGAGTGCATTCTCGCTATCATTACTAGCTTGCGTGGGCACGAAAGCTTGGGAACATAAGAGTTATATTTTTTTACGTTTTCTTCTTCTTTAAGACTTTATTTTTTTCTCGCGGGTTAAAAACAACAACAACAACAACAACAACAACGAGAAGAAAAGAGCAATCAGCGAATAAAGAGAAAAACAACTAGACTGAGGCGGTGCAATTTATGGACAACTATGAGTATTCCTGCTTTTTTTTTTCTGAGTGATAAATTGCGTGTGAGGAGGGAGGAAAAAAAGGAAAAGAAAGGAAAAAGAGAAACAAACGTTTTATGGATGATTAAGAAATACGAAAGCGAGGGGGAAAAACAGATAAAAAGGAAAGGAAGAAAATAGAAAAAAACAGCGTAGTTACGTTGGCTTCAGCACGGGGGAGAAAAATGGAAAACTACGTGCAATACATATAACAACAACAACAATAATAATAATAGGATGGGAAAATGGACAGAATAAAGGGAGTGAATAGAAAAGCTCTCGTGGAATTAGAAACTGTTGTTTAAAAAAAAGATATCATTTAGAATAGCAATAATATCAGCAGCAACAATAATGATGTTCTCATGATTACTACCCAATCAATACGCACTAGCGGCTGCTGCGGCTGCGGCTGCTGCAACTCTATTTGTGTATAAAAGTACCGCCACCACCGGCTTAGAATGCCCTGTGAGTACTGTGGACATGGGAACTGCATTATTGTTATTATTATTATTATTATTGTTGTTGTTATTGTTTTCAGAAGGGGAAGACGCGTTATTTGAATTATTATTATTATTGTTGTTATTTCCCGCGGAGGGTGAAGAGAGCGGTGGGGACGACGGCGAACCTCCCGCAGCAGCAGCAACGTTCGTGTCATTATTATTATTATTATTATTCAAGTTTTGTCCAGGAAGAGGGGAGGCGGCCGGGGAACCTCCGCTATTATTATTATTTTGATTATTATTATTATTGTTTTGCTGATTAGAAAGTCTCCACAGCCGAATGGTAGCGTCGCTGCTGCCACTCACCAAGTAACGTCCGCAGGCACTGAAGCCGCCGCCCCACACCCACCGCTTGTGTCCCAGCAGCGGCGGCAGCGGCTGGAATTTACTCACGTCCTTGTTGATTTGTTTCTGACTCATTTGTAGACGCAACTCGCGCTCCGCGGGGGATATGTCACTGCTGTGCGCCATTTCTGCCGCGGAATTATTATGATTACTATTATTGTTATTATTATCCTTCTGGTTGTTTTCATCCGGCTGCTGCTGCTTTTGTTGCTGTTTCTGATTCTGCTGCTCTTGCGAGTTTTCATCTTTTTGATTATTATTATTGTTATCAGTATTAGTATTCTGCTGCTGCTGCTGTTGGAGGTTGGAAGTGTTGTTGGTGTGCTCGGTGGTCGTTTCGCTAACTCTGTCCTGTTGTTGTTGTTGCTGTTGTTGTTGCGGCGCCTCTGAATTTTCCGTCTCTGCAGAGAGAATACTTCCATTGTTTAGAGCGCCACCAGCCCCATTATTATTATTATTGTTGTTAATGTTGTTATTTTCTACAGGGTTGGATGTTTTAGAGATGTCAAAGTCCTCTTGTTGCTGTTGCTGCTGCGGTCCACACATGCTTGCGTTTGCCGTCGCTGCCCCTGCCGGCGGCGGCGCCTGTGTACTTGCGATGGACGTGTTGTTGACGAAACGACTAGCCATACTCGCATTATTATTATTATTATTGTTATTATTATTAGTAGAGTTTCTCTTGTTACCGCTTTCATCCTCACTATTTCCGTCGTCGTCTGCCAAATAACTCCCACTCACCTCCCGCATCTTGATCCGATTATTATTATTATTATGTTGTTGGTGTTGTTGTTGCTGCAGTGCCGGCGGCGGCAGCGGCGGCGGCGCGCGCAGAATTGTAGGAATGGAGAAACGCCCAATCGTATGATCGGCACAGAAGGTAACCACGACATCCAGCGTGGGGGAAATAGCGACTCCCAGGATGTACTTGTAATGCGCCTGGAAGGAAAAGAAGACTCCAGGTGAAGACCCTTTTCGAGTGCCACCAGACGAGTGTTGCACCCCTCCTCCTCCATCTCCATTTCTTCTTCGTATTCTTCTTCTTCCTCCATTTCTTCCTCCTCCTCGCTTCCACTGCTGTAGGAGTCGTCGTCCTCGTTTTCGTTGTTGCCGTCGGCGCCTCGTAAATAGTAACGCCTCTCATATTGCGAGAAATCGTCCGCGTGCGCGTTGAGTGGATCGGCGTGTTGGGCACGGCGATTATTATTATTATTATTATCATTATTGTTATGGTCCCGAGGGCTCCGTACGTGAACAACGTTCGTGGTCTGCTGCCCATCGCTGTTTACCCTGCGCCGCCGCCGCTTCTGCTTTCCTTCACCATCGCCTTCGCCGCCGGCGTTGTTGTTGTTTTCTTCGTCATTATGGTTTCCGGCACGGCGGCGAAGGGAGCGCACGCGGCGGGAGTTTTTCTTGTTGTTGTTATGACTACTGTCATCGCCACCACCACCACCCTCGACTTCCCTCCGCCGCCGCCGCTGACCCCCACCAAATGAGGACCCACTATTGCGGGAGTTGATAAAACTTCGCCGCCGCCGCCGCCGCCGCTTCGCATTTCCAGTGAGTTGAGCAGCGCCGCCCCCATGGTGCTGGCAGAGTTGATCTGATTAATCGACACCCCACCACCTGCGTTGCTGTAATTATTATTATTATTATTATTTCCAGGACTGTTAAAGTTGTTGACAGAGAAACGCGCGCTGTTGCCGCCGCCGCCAGCAGCAGCAGCAGCCTCTGACATGCGACTGCTATTATTATTATTATTATTGTTGCTGTTGCTGGCTCCGGAGATAACCATCATGCGCTGCCGCCGCCCGCTGCCCCCGTGACCCAATTCATTCATGACCAAGGCAGAGCGGTACACACTTTCCCTCGCGCCGCCGCCGCCGCCGCCGGGGTTGCTGTGATGGCTATTTCCATGATGGTAGCTATTATTATTATAACTGTTGGGATTTCCCCCAGCGCCGGGGAATCCTGTAGAACTGTTGTTGTGATAGCTGTTGGAGCTGCCGTTGAAATTATTGTTATTAGTATAATAATTTCCGCTGTTGCTGTTGTTGCTGTGGTGGTGAGAGCTGAGACCACCGCCGTGGAGTGCCAGACGCGTATTTCCACCCCTATTATTATTATTACTATTATTGCGGGAGCCACCATGCGGGAGGGGCGGGGTGCCGGGGTCACTCACACTAACACTACCGTGACGGGGAGGGGTCTCGTTATTCTTACCACCACCGCATCGCATTATTATTATTATTATCATGAATATCACCACCTGGCATGCCCTCCTCTCCTCCTTCACCAACAGTGTTACTTCCACCTCTATTATTATTGTTATTATTGTTGTTGTATTGCTGCTGCTGTTGTTCTTTCATCAGCGCGCGGGTCGCGTTTATCATTTCCTCAAACGCCATCGACCCTCCCAGCGCCGCGTCGCAACTGAAACGGAGGAAATGTAACATCCCTCATTGGTGGCGACCACCAGCCAACGTCCGAGCGGGTCTACCGCGATACTCCGCACGGCGCTGTAGTCGCCCTCAAAGGAAATCTCCTGCAGCGGCCGCACGCCGAGCAGTGAGATAATCTCGTCTTCTTCCGCTTGTTGGATTTTCTTTGCGGCGAGTGCCTTGGCGGCCGCGGCGCGCGCCTCGGCGGCCGCGGTGGAGGCTGCACTGCTACTGCCACCGCCGCCGGTGCCGCCAGTCGCGGGGTGCGCTCCCCCCTCCGTCCCTTCTTCTTCTCCTTCTCCATTCATTCCACTATTTTCACCATCACCGTTATGATGATGTTGGGTGTTTGTGGCGTAGGCAGACAACTGATCGTCGGCGGAGAGAGGGTCCAGCCGCGCCTTGCCTGCCGGCCCGGACTCCTCATTATTATTATTATTATTATTATTATTATTAATGTGCACCTTTTACTCCCTTCTGCTGCTGCTGCTGCTGCTCCTGTTCCTGTTGCTGTTGCTGCCGCTGCCGCCGCGCGGCCGCCTCTTTTCGCTCGCGGGTGACATTTTCAATAATACTCGGCAGGTGCCACACTGCCAAATGCCCCGCCTGATTACCGGTGAAGAGCAGCCGCCGGTCGGCGCTGATAGCACTGCACGTGATGGCGACCCCGGTGGACAAATCGCGCAGTAGATACAGCGACTGGGACGACTTGCCGTCAAAAAAGCGTAAATGGCCGTCTTCGCTGGTGGCGTACAGAACAAGACCGACGGGGGGCCCGACGCCGGGTAGCGAGGGGTCAAAACGGCGCGACACACTGCAGAAACTCTCCGACAGCGTGCGGGAGTCACTCAGCGGTTTTTCCACTGTATTATTATTATTATTATTCTGATTATTATTGTTATTATTATTATCAGCTGCGGCAGTAGCCTCCGTGGCGCAGGCGCTGGTAGCACGACTAGCTGAGTGCGCGCGCCGCCGCCGCCTGCAGCAGCCGCAGCAACACCAGCTGAACCATCTTCATTATTATTAGTATTATCATTATTGTTGTTGTTGTGATGGCTCAGCAAGAGAGAGTTGGTCACGGATGTTACCTGGTACGTGTCCTCCAGCTCTGAAGTGATAGGCCCGGGGCCTACGTCCGCGCGCCGCCGCAGTGGGAAGGAGCCGATACTCGTGATGTTCATGCAGCTCGAGCTTTCAAAGGAGCACTGCAGCGGCGGCGGGGCGTGGGCATTGTTGTTCACACCATTACTACCGTTATTCATACTGTTGCTGCTGGCGTTGTGTAATAGATGAGAGGCGCTCGAAGCACTCTGCATGCTGGCGGCGGGATTCAACAGATTACTATTATTATTAATAGTATTTCCAATGTATCCCGATAAATTGTACACGCGAATGACGCCGAAGCCTCCGACGGCGAGCAGCGCACTCTCGCACACATGATGAAGCGTATTCACTTGCGAGTCGGTGAAGGGAAACAGACGGGCGGTGCGCCCGCTGGTAGGGTCCCAGAAGCGAATTTGTTTATCGTAGGAGGCCGAAATGACGTGGACGTTTGTGGCGTTATTATTATTCACATTATTATTGTTGTTATTGATATTCATATTGTTGTTGAATCCACTGCTGCCAACACTGACGGAGCCGGCGAGATTAGGGTTGTACATTGTATGTATATAATTATGTATTTTTTTTGTGTGTTTATTTATAGGGATTTGAATTTGGGATGGGGTATTCTTCTTCTTAAATTGCTCTTTTCCTTTCAAAAAGAGAGATGAGAAGAAGAAAAAGAAAGAGTGACGATAAATGTATTTTTTTTTTTTTTAGGGGAAAACCAACACTCACGCACGCTATGTACTAAATGAAAAAAAAAGTGTAGGACAAGAAAGTAGCGAGGTCACGAGACCTTTGAAAAACAAATAAATAAATAAATAAATAAAACACACAAACACTCACACGCTCGCAAGAACAAAAAACCTGTGGAGGATTAGTTGTGGGAAAAGGGAAAGAAGAGAAGGAGAGGGAAGGTAATACAAAGCAGGATATAGACATTTGAAAAAAAAAAAAAGAGGGAAACCATCACATGTACATTCGCACATAGCACTTTGGATCGTCAAAGAGCTACATAATGAGAGTAATAATTATATTCAATTAATAAACAGAGCTACACTTCACTTCAGCCGCGTGCAGCGCGACTTTTTACGAGACTTTCATTTGTTCTTGTGATTATTATTATTATTAACAATATTGCTTTTCATTAATGTCTTAGCAGATAAAGAAAAGGAAAGGAGTACATAATAATAAACACGCACACGGAGAAATGAGGGATGAAAAAGTCGCAAGGGATACAGCTTAAAGAGAGTGAGAGAGAAAGAAAGAAAGAAGAAAGTCTTTAATTCTTTTCCTATCCGCTGCTCTACTCGCGGGGCCGCTTCCTACTATTATTATTATTATGATTAAAGGCCCCAAATTCGTGTTTATTCTTCTGTTGTTGTTGCTGTTGTTGTTGTTGTTGCCGCCGCGCCGACAGTGTCTGCTGCACCCAATCGTAAAACAAAACACTCTCTTCATCTGCGCCGCTGTTAGCATCGAATAGAACGCTACCACCACTACCACTACCACTACTCTCCCCCGCCTCCCCACGCGCATCCGCCTTGCTGTTCTTATTACTGTTATTATTAGAGGAGGTATTAACACCGCCGCCGGCACCACCAACGCCCGCGGCCGCGCTGTCGTCGCCCTCTCCCCAATAGTGCTCACCTTAATCTCCGCCGCGGCGCGCCGCAGCACACCAAAACCCCCGCGCGCCAAGTCTACATTCTGCCGAATGCCGTCCACCACCTGTCCGCCGCCGGCGCCGCGGCCGAACCGGCGGCTGCCCTCCACCCCCACATCCGCCGAGACGGAAATAACTCGGTCGTCGAGAACGGAGCGATGCAACAGCTCCGCCGCCCGCCGCGCCGCCGCGGGGGACTCGTACACGACAAAGCAAAACCCGCACGGCCGCCGCGTGGTCTCGTTGAGACCCATGTAAATTTCTACCAGTGCACTACCGCCGTCACCGCCACAGCCGTCGCTACCGTTGTAGGCACTCAGCAGTGAACTGTTGCTGGCGTTGGTAAGAGAGAAGTGGGCGGCGATTTGTGTTTCGGTCGTCAGGAGAGAGAGGCCGCCGACGTATAGTGTGCACGACTCGCGAAGGATGGCGGCGCGACGCTGCTTAAACTCGGCCTCGGTGAGTGTGCTGGCGAGCAGTGCGCGGCGGTCGACGTAACCCTCCGTGTCCGGGGCGCTGGGAGCGAGGAAGTGCGTCATGATGATAGGAGTGATGATGGATAGAGAGAGGAGAGAGTGTAGAGACTAGATGGATAGAGAGAGAGAGAGAGAGAGAGGAGGAGGGAGAGGGAGGTAATATAATCGAATAGATAAGAGTAAGTGATCGAATGAGAAGGATAAGAATGAGAAAGGAACAATAATAAATAGAAAGAAAGTGCTGCTTACTTTGCAGAAAACAGCAATATCAACAACAAAAAGAACACACTGATTATTGATTGATTTTTTTTTTCGTCTTGTTACTCCTATTTCTGAAATCGTGTGAGTGCGTGTACACGGCTAGAGGAGGGAAGGAAGATCAGATCAAGGAAGGAAGCAAAGAGGTAGAGATGGCGAATTATTTTTAAAAATGTCATTCATAGAAAAAAGAGAGAGAAAGTAATTATAACGGAGCACTCAAGCAACAGGAAAAAGGAAAGCGCAAACAATAAATAGAGTAAGCGAATACATAGTTGCAGTGGTTTATACATTTTGATGTTTTGTTTTTCAATGTGTTCATCAATAGCAGAAAGAATCAAAAAATAGTATAAAGCAATACACACAACAAAATGAAAGCAGAATGAAACAATGCACAAGTGAGGGGAGGGGGGAGGGAGAGGTGGGACCCAGCCTACACGACACAAAAAGTACACACACGTATCAGGATCTGTTTCTGAAGGAATAATGCAAAATTTCCTTCAAAAACTCAACCGACTTGTCTGTCAAGGACCAACTGAACAGGTGAATGTGGGGAGGTGGTGGTGATAGTGACGTGTCATCGTGAATATTCAATTTATTATTATTATTATTATTACTATTATTGCTATTATTGTGATTATTACAATGAGAGTCGTGTGCGTTGATAATCTTTTGAATCATGCGAATGGTATGCGACTGCCAAAAGCGATAAAAGTCGTTGTCAAGTGCCTCCAGTGCCGCCTTTTCATTTTCTTCTGTTATTTTCCCCTTGCCAGAGCTTTTGTCCGGATTCTCACTCTGATCGTTGTTTTGGACTGTCTCACCACTGATATGGAGGCCGTAAATATTATTATTATTCCGACACCTCTGTGCGATTTCCCGCAGCCGCGGCAGCCCTCTCTCACACAGCCATTCTATCATTTCGGCTGAGGGCCGTACTCCCGTCTCTGTGTGCGCCCGCGCAAACGTGCGGAGACTGTGTGTCGGCTGCGGAATGAGAATTCCTGGGAGGCACCGAATTTCAAGTAGTGGTGTAATTTTATTGTTCTTATTGTTGTTGACTTTGTTGCTAGTGACATTCGTGTTATTCATGTTATCATTGTTATTGTTGTTGTTGTTATTTTTGTTATTATTATTAGTGCTGCTACTTGCTGGAATAGAGCTATCCGATGGCAGCTGTGATAACTGATGTTTTTCGTGTTTTTGGTGAGAATAGTCGCCGCTTTTTTCAACTTCTTCTTCCTCTTCTTCTTTTTGGCTTGTAGTTTCCGCTGCTTTGTGTTCACTTTCCTTTCTCACAATGTAAAAGATAAACGGATTACTCGCACTTTGCACTACTTCCAAATTACTTGTTTCGCGGTTATTACTATTATTACTATTACTCTTGTTATTAGTAGAGGGAGAAATAACGTTAGGCTTTAATGCGTCGCTCAGAGTAACGCCGATGGTATTGCAGTACTTCTCAAATTCCGACGCGCTTGCGAGGAGCTGTGTGATGATAGTGATGGTTTGCACTGGACTTGAGTTATTATTATGATTATGATCATGATTTGCTGCTTCCTTCCCTCTCATTGCTACTAACATACGCAGCAGAGGCATTATTTTATCGTGTGTCAGGTCCTCTACACAAGACACCATACGCTCGTGAAGAAACGACGCATTCACTATTGTTGTCGATGTGTTAATACATGCCTCCTGAGAACACGTCCTACAATTATTATTATTGTTATTATTATTGTTGTTGTTGTTGTTGTCGTTGCTGTGAATATAAATATGATTATGATGATTATAATGATGAGTATTGTTATTATCACCACTGACCTCCTGCGAAGAGAGGAAGAGTGACTCTTCACCGTTGAGTAGTGGTGAGAGCATCTGAATGATTTTTTCACACTCTAAAAGATTTCCCTTTTCGCTTTCATTCTTCTCTGACTTTACCGTTGCTGTTTGCTGCTGGGGGAGGCTATGTATTCGCGTGTACGGATGTCCCTGAGGGTACCCGGCGACACACAAGTTGATATCATTCATGTTAATATTCATCCTTGTGTTCTCTGCATGATGATTATTATTATGATTATGACTATTATTCTTTTCATTCTCACTTTCATAGTCCCCCTCACTCTTCGCACTTTTCTCTCCTTCCTCCGTCTCCCGTGTGTACTAGAGAAGAAGAGAGATGCTTGAGAGCGTAGCAAAAGAGCTCGCCTCCGGTTTCTAAATACTCTGATTCATTATTATTGTTATTATTATTGTTATTGATGCTATCATTATGATTATGATCACGAGTATTGTCACTATTATAATGACTGCTGCTGCTGCTGCTGCTCGTATCTACGTAAAAGTCGTCGCCGCGCACTAGCAAAACATTTCTGCCCCCTTGTATTGCTATATAATCGTTCAAGACCTCCCTGATTTGCGCACAAGTCACTCTTTTACAGCCTCCCGCATTATTATTCTTATTATTACTAGTATTGGTGAAATAACTTCCAGCGCTGGGAGGAATCGTCGTGTTTACTCACCAACACAGAGCGAGTCTTTGAATAATGATTCCGATTAGTCATAATATCATTATTATGGTTTGTACGCTCACCATTCTCTTTACCCGTTATCCGTACCAAAGGCTTCTCTATGCATTGTATCATTAGTTGAGCGGCGGAGAGAATATTTACACTGCTACTGTTTCTGCCAGCTCCTGCCTCGTTGTTTGTAACATTGACATTCGTCCTGTCGCCACCACCAATGGGGCTGTTTCTGCTGTAGCCGCTGCTACTGCTGTTGTTGCTTTTGTTGTTATTTCTCACACGTACGCTTGTGTTTATACAGTCAGGACAAGGTACAATATCATTATTATTATTATTATTATTATTATTATTATTATTATTATTACTGTTTCGCTCTTCCGACGACTCTGGCTCCTCATGCTTTCCATCCCCCTTACACACCCCGCGAGGCCCAAAATAGGACTGCTTACACGGAATGAGCATAAACGAGGCCCCCAGACGTTTCATGGTGTCTATGCGACTAAACGTTCGTTTCAGCACTCGGCGCACTTGTTTTAATTCATCATCACGATTGCATTTACTGTCTGGATTATTATTATGATTATTATGATTATGATTATGATTATGGTTATGATTATTATTATGATTGAATTGCTGTTTTTCATCATTTTCGCCGCTTATGCATTGGTCTGATATTATGTTGCCACTGTTGTTGCTGTTGTTTTGGATATGTTGAATCCTTTTCCTTTTTGTCCTCAGTGTGTTTTACGCATATCACTTCACTATCTTTAGCTTCCTCGCTGCTGAAAAGAAGCAGCGGCGGCGCGGCGGCTCGCAAGTAGAAGAAGAAGAGGAAAAGGAATCAGAATACCGATACACACAACAAACGTTTTCAGACGTTGTTACTGTTGTTGTGTAAAGAAACTTTTGTAATACTTTTGGAACGGAAATGTCCACACTGAACGTAAACGAGCGATACACGTTTGCGTTTTGCGTTTGCATTTGTATTCCTATTGTCTGTGCTTTCGCCACTAGCGTTGTTGTTGTTTTCGCTGTTGTCGTTCGTGCACGTGCTATATGCTGTGCACATTTGCGTTTTGTCTCACTGCTATTTTATTATTCTTAATAGTCTTAATCTTATTTTCATCAACGTCGCAATCATGGACAGCACGGTAATTGCTAGGTGTGAAGTAATGACCGCTTTTTCTCGTAAAAAGGCTGCTTGATGAACATCGTTTAGAGTGGTATAGACAAATTATACTGGAATTCAGTGAAAGCTGAAGCGTTCTGAGAGAAGCGCTTCATTCCCTATTCTTTTTTTTTGTTTCCTTTCGTTCGTTATCGTGGTTTTGAATGTATTCTCAGTCCATCTATCTATGTATATATATATTTCTGTTTAAAGAAAAGAGTGTCAAGTGGAAGGAGAGTGAGAACGAACGACTAATCATTATTTTTTCTCTTTCTGAAATGCTATTATGGTGAAAGAATATGTACTACGAAAAACAATTGGAGAAAGAAAAAAAAGCAAGGGAGAGCAAAGACGTAGGAGAAGGGGAGATGGAAAAACGAATATGAACGAACATTTTTTCCTTTTTTTTTCCCCCATCAACAACAGTACTAATATCATTTTCGTTTTTTATTATTTGCCGCGTACACCGCACAGTGATGAATTTCCCTAGTCAGTGAGGAAAAAGGAAAGGCACTGAAGAAGAACAAAAACAAATGAAAGCGTTCAAAAACGTTTAGGAAACAGATTTCAGAAAGAAACACACACGCGCACGCACACACATACACATATATAGTGCTTCATGTTTTTTTTAAGTTTTGTTTTCTGTTCACGCGTTCGTTATATTAATAAATTTAGGAATATGAAAGGTAATAATAATAATAGTAATAACACAGATAAATATGCATGTAGGCGCGTGAACAAAAAAAAAAATTAAATGGTGAGAAACCAAAAAAGAAAAGTAGAAATAGTCAGGCAAACAAAGCACAGTGTCAACCAACGGTTTTTATTAAATGTTTATATTGTGGAAAAAAAAAAGTGGAGAACATATTCTTCGAGATTCGAACATATGTTATGGTCTCCTCTACAAATGGAAAAAAATAAAAGAAATAAATAATCACACAACGAGGTGATGCGTTTTCTTCCTTTCTTCTCTTTTTTTTTTTCTCTCCGTTGTTGCCATTTTTCCTCCCAATCTCTTTTTTTTTCCGAAAGACCTTCCCATTTAAAATTAACAATGATAGGAAAGAAAAATTCAAGTAGAACATCGAAAAAAATAGATAGGGGGGAAAAACGAGAATAGAGGGGAAAATAGAGAAGAGACAGAAAACGATAGGAAATTGTTTCACCAGATGCTGTTTTCTTATTATTCATATTATTATTTATTACTATAATAACATCTACTTTTTGATATCCGTCGCTCTGAGGTTTCCAGAATTGATCATTTTTTTTTTTGATCATTCGTCTAGTTGTGAAACTCCGATAAATGAAACCGATTTTTTTCCCCTTTGAAGTCATCTAGTACAAAAAGGTCCAAACGATTTTGGAAAAGTTTCTTTTTTCCTCTTCAGATCTTTTTTGTTGGTGTTGTTGGCCAAACAAGTACCAGACATACACATACACAAAAGAACTCAAAAGAAATCAACAATACAAACAAAATGCCATTGTAATAGAAGATGAAGAAGAAGAGGTTGTTCAATAGAGAGAGGTCGGGAGGAGGAGGGGAGGATGGGGAAAACAACATCAACAGCAAAGCTGAAACAAACATGCAAACAAACAACACACAAAAACACGTTCATTTTCATCTTTTTATTGTTTTCAATGAGTAGAGCTCCTCCCCCTCCTTCCCGCGCACATCTTTTCTTTTCTTTTCCATTTCTTTCTTTTTTTCATTTCGTTCACCCCCCTTACATGGCGCTGTAGTCCACCTGCGGGCTCTTGGGCAGCAGCGGCTGTTTGGAAAACATCTCAAGCACGGCGTCGATCTCCCCCGAGCGGCGGCCAGAGAGCGTCTGCGGGCAGCGCAGCACCTCCAGCGTGTATCGCATATTGCTCAGCGGCGGCACCCCAACGGTCGCGTTGCCGGCGGCGCCGTAGGCGAGATGATACGGCACAATCAGACTCCACACGTCACCCTCTCGCATATACATCATCGCCTCCTGCACGCCGGGGACAAAGTCTTTGGGCGCGCGGCGCGGCGGGTACGGCAGGTGCTGCGTGCCCTCGAAAAACGCCTTGTAGCGGAAGCGAAAGTTGGCCTCGTAGCGCACCTCGCACGCCTCGTGCAGCGCCGGTGCCTGGTCACCGTGCCCGCGGCGGACGACCGAGAAGAGAAGGCCGGAGGGCAGCTCGGAGAAGCGCGGGTCGCGGCGCATGCGCTGGATGTAGTTGTGGCTCGCGTAGCGCCGCACGCGGTCCATCTCACGCACCCAGTAACTCTTGTTTTCCTCCGGGGCGTTTTCTTTCTCGACATTGTGGTAGTGGCGGTTGTCCCGCCGGAAGTTATCCTCGTTGTTACTGTTGTCGTTGCTGCGACCGAGGTGGTAGTTGTGGTGAAGGAAATAGTCGTTATTGTTATTATTATTGTTATTATTGTTTACCTTCTTTGGCGCTGGCGGCGGAAACAAATGACGCCGCGGCGCTCTCGGTAAAGGAAAAGAGGGAGACGAGGACGAGCACCAGAGTGGCGGCCAGACTCGCCTGCTTCGCCAGAGACTTGGCGGGGGACATTGCTAGTACGGTATTTTTTTTTTTTTTAAATATTGTTGCTTCTTGTTTTTTGATGAGATAAAATAGATTTTAAAAAAGTTATATACTTTCGTAGGGTTTAAGTTCGTTTAAGGTGGTTAGATGCAGATAAGAGTTTAGGAGAAATGGAGAATCAGCTTCCGTTCTTTTTTTTTTCTTGTTGAAGAAAAAGAGAAGAGAAGAAGTACAAGAAAGGGAGAGAGAGAGGTGGAGAAAAGATATTGGTTTAAACTTTTTTCTTTCTCTTCCAGTTTTTTTTCTTCAAACTACGAATTCTGTGAGAGATGAAATGAATATGTATGTGTGTGAAGGGATTGAGAGATAGAGAGAGCAGAAAAAGTGAAGAATATCAAAGGAGAAATCGAAACGCGACAAACATTACCATTTTCGAGTTATGAAGTCCACTTACAGCAAGCAATATGACCAATGAAGAGCAGGGAGGCATAAGAATGCCTAGGAGGGGGATAGAAAGAGAGAGAGAGAGAGAAAGACAGCTCATTGTCGCCAATGAGTGCTTTTCTGCTCTCGTTTTTTTTTTTCAGTAAAATGTTTTTGAATATACAGGCAAGCAACAAATGTGAGAGAGGAGATAAACAAATTTAAGGAAAGATTCGTCAACAAGAACTTCGATCACGGAGAGAGAGAAAAGGAAAAAGAAAGGCAAAAACAAAAAGCGGCGCTCTCACCTCACGCGAAGTCGTTGATAAACTTGATTTACATGTAGGACGTCTGAGTTGGGTTTCGTGTGAAGAACGAAGCGATGGGGGGAAAAACACTAGGCACTTTTTATTTCGGTTTTCTTCTTCTACATAACCATAAAAAAGAGTCCTATATATTCACGTAATTTACAGTGGAGGGGCATGAAAAAGAAGCCCGAAAATAGAAAGAAATGGAAAACATTCCTGTGAGTGAGTGTGTGCGTGTTTGAACGCACACAGGCCGAGAGCCATACGGAGAGAGAGAAAGTCTGGAAGGTTCGCCACCACCAGCAACGGAGTGAAATGACTCACAACGTACAACCACAGAAAAACTGCGGGAGGAAGGGAAGAGATAGAATCACATGCCTGAGCGAGTAATCCGACACCGCCACCGTCACCACCAAAACAACAGCAACAAAAGGCGGCAGAAATGACACACAAACACTCTTCTCTTTCTCTCCTCATTAACTCCCACCATCTTTTTGTTTCCTCTCCCCCTCCCCCCCCCGCGATACTCACTGCTCAATAATCTGGCAGTGCGGCGCGGGCGGCGGCGCGTTCGGTCATGAGAGCCGCGGCGGACACCTCGCGCTCCTCGCGTGTCGTGTCGACGCGCCACACGAGAATGTGTATGCCGCCGAGGCACAAGTGCGCAAAGTGCCCGAGGTCATGGCCTACAAGGGCCCCGAAGGAACGCCCCACAATGACGTGCCAGCGCGGGCCGTACTTGCCGTCCATCTCTCGCTTCATGAACTCCGCGACGGCAGCCGTCTCGGACAGGTGCAGGACCCCCAGCGCGTGCGCGGCGCAGTCGACGCAGTCCTGCAGCGCGTCCCACCCCATCGCACTCTCGCACACCGTCACAGGGGTGCCGGACATGTGAATATATAGATATATATATACTGGGGGGTGAGGGGGGGGAGGGGGTGAGTTGGCGAGTAACACACGCGTGTGTGTGTGTGTAGGCACGTGTGAGTTAATACACGCGACAACAGTGAACGCACGTGTGTGTCTGCGTGTGGGGGGTACCTGTTCTTGATTCTGATTTTCTGTGTACGTGTGTGTGTGTGTGAAAGGGCTCTCACCCTTTGCGTCTATAATCTGTTCTGTGTAGGGAGCGTGCGTGTGCGTGCGTGAAGAAAGAAAGGGTGGTGAAAGTTATGTCACGACGATTGTCAAATACATTAAAAAAAATAATACATATAGAACATCCACCCAGGGCAATTTTTTCTTCAAGCTATTGTTTCTTTTATTTGCTGAACAATACCTTCTAAAAAAAAAACAAAACAAAACAACAACAAACAAACAGCTTTTTAATAATAGGTAGAAGAATGAAAGCAGCTATTTAAAAGAGAAAACAAACGAAAAACCAAAAAAAAAAATTATCCAAATAAACAGCAATAACAACAACATCATCAGTAGTAGTGAAAAAGACAAATCAAAAGTCGTAGTTCTCAAAAGCGTCCTCGCGCGCGCGCGGCAGCAGCGACCCCTCCGTCCGCAGCCGCGCGTCCGCCAGCGTCGCCTCCCCCATTCCCGCGACGCGCAGCACGCACTCGGTCGCGATACTCTCCACGCACGCCACGCGCGTCTGATTCTGCGCCATCAGAATGGCTCGCAGCGCCCGCCGCGTGGCCTCGGCCGTCCCATGGGCGGAGGCGGCGGGGGAGTTTTCTTGTGACGGTTTTGATCTTTGATCTCGATCGTCTTCTTCTTCTTGTTGCTGTTGTTGTTGTTGCTGTTGTTGTTGGTGGCCGTGTGCGGGGCGGTGTGATTGGGGCAAGTCCTTCGAGAAATCACTTCCCTCCTCGTTTTCTTCTCTTTCTTCTCCATCGTCCTCTTCCCCCTCTTGCCGGGGGCGTTTGAAGCCAAGAGCGTACCCGCCGGCCACGCAGCATCTGCTCTTTTCCATTTTATTATTATTGTTATTCTCTTCCTCAGCACCGCTCGCCAGCAGGTGGAGGGCGGCGGCGGCGGTCGCGGGCGTGAGTGTTGTGGCGGCGCGCGGCGCCCACAGGCGACGGCGTCTCCCCCCTCTCAGCAAATGCCCCGTCGACACATCACCTGCCAACACCCCGCAGCGCACAGGCCGTCTTTGGGTACTGTTACCATTATTATTATTATTATTATTATTATTATTATTATTATTAATATTGCTGTTGTTTTCATGTGTTGAATGCCCTCATTACAGACGCCGCCCTTTGCGCTCTGAGGCTCCTTTTCCTTTTCCTTTCCCGTTTCTCTCTTTCCGTCATTTTCTTCCGCCTCCGCTGTCCCTTTGCTGCCCGTGTCGCCTGCTGCGTCATAATCATCGGCATCATACACGCCGTACTCTGTAAGGTTAGCGTGCGACAGTGCCGCGCCGCTCACCTCTGTGATCATTGACTCGAGGCCGTGCGGCCACAGGTAACTCTCCGCCACTTTTTCCAGCCATTCGCCGGGACTCATCGTAGAGAGGGCATTATTATTATTATTATTATTATTATTATTATTATTATTATTATTATTATTATTATTATTATTATTATTCTCATTGTTGTTGTTGTTGTTTGCCTGCAGCGGGTCGGCGATGGAGATGATATAGTCTTTGCAGGGATTCACGGGTGAGTAATCCATTGGGAAGGCGTAGTAGCAAGGCCGGAAAGCGCTTCTGTTCTGCACTAGTATGCTTCAGTATTGGACTTGGTTTCTTCATTCTCCTCCGCCACCTCTTCCAAGGCTGAGAAGAGAAACGGCAGGCGGCAGGTGTTGGAGTTTAGCTCGCAAGGCCCATACACGCGTCTTCCGTTGATCATCAGCTGTTTCACAGAGGCACTATTATTATTATTATTATTATTATTACTATTGTTATTATTGTTATTCACACAGTTGCTATCATCTTCTGTGCCAGCGTTTGCGGCCGCGACAAGGAAGAGCTCCTCCCGCCCTCTGTTGTCACTCTGCAGCTCCGTCACACGCTCGTCGATATCATCTATGCGCAGCGCCTTGGCGTCTGTGACAGAGAGACGCGCGACTTTAGCAATGGCACTCTCCATCTGCCTCTGCTCCTCCGTCAGCTGCGGCAGCAGAGACGCCAGAATATCTTCCTCTTCTTCTTCTTCTGCTTCTTCCGCTTCCTCTTCACTGTTACTATTACTGTTATCACTGCTGCCATCATCATTGTCAGTGTCATTTCCAGCCCCCCGTCGGCGATTCTTCTTCCTCTTCTTCGTTTTATTCCTATTTTCATTCTTCGTGTTCGTGTTACTATTCGCCTCGCGTTTTCTTCTCCTCTCGATCCTCCTCCTGCTGTTCTTTTCTTCTGTCCGCCGCGCGTCTCATCTCTCGCAGTCTGTCCACCGCCTCGCGGCCAAAAATGTGCCGCGTGAGTTGTTGCATCATTTGCGCGGGTGCGTAATAGTCGGCCTGTCGCACTACAATTGGTTGGGGCGTCGTTGAAGCGCTGGCGTTTTGGGGCGATGGTGAGGAAGGAGCGTGGGAGATGGCGGGGGAGCCGTATGCGACCGGGCGGCGGCGAAGTTGGGTTATTACTATTGTTGTTGTTGTTCTGGATGGTTGTTGTTTTTCCTTTCCCTTCCTCCTCCGTCCCCTCTTGTTCCTTTTCTTTTGTGTTGGAGGACTTGGATCGCCGGGAAGTGCCTTCATCGTCGATTGCGTCTTTACTCTCTCCTTGGTTGTGAACCTTTTGTTCCTTATTCTTAGTCTTATGCTTATTCGTGATTCTGCTTTTTATTAATACCATCACCTTCATCGTCACCATCTTTGGAGTTCCGCCGACGACGAGCAGCGGAGACTTCTTCATGCTCTTCGTCTCTGTTGCGTCGTCTGCGGCCATCTTTTCCATCCTTTCCTTGGCCTCTGCTGCGTTTTGCGCTTTCGCCGCCACCACCACCACTGCTCCAGCTGACATCAGACATATCATCCTCCTCCTCCTCTGTAAACTCTACTTCTTCTTCTTCTTCTTCTTCATCCGTCAGATCGCTACTGTGGAAACTCTCATCTTCCTCCTTCTTCTTCCTCGTCGTTTTCGGAAAAGAAGGAAATGTCACTTTCGGAATCTTCATTGTTGAAAGACTTTCCGCCTCTTCCGATTGTTGTTGTTGCGGCCAATGCGAGAGCTCCCTCTCTTATTCTTGGACAGTGCCTTGCTCTTGCTAGCAGTACCAATAGCACTCTCCCCATCCTGTTCACTGTCACTGCTCACGTAGCTAGTATCAGTACTACTCCGACTACTACTAGTACCATTGGACGAAACGAATGTGATAGTTTTACGCAGCGATCGTTGTATTTGTTGTTGCTGTTCCAACTGTTCACGGTAGCTCCTCTGCATGTAGCGTTGCCTCTTCACCATTTCCTCTGTGTGCTGCCGCTGTCGTTTCAACTCTTCCTCTGGCGAGAGGAGAGAGTCGCGCAGCTGATGTGAGAGGGCCGCCGCGTCGGTCGCCAGGCGCTGCAGCAGACCGTTCTCGAGAGATTCGTATAGATCATCACGTGACAATGTTTTCACCACCACTATTATTATTATTATTATTATTATTGTTATCGTCATCGTTGTTAGAATGGGAGAAGGAATTGACGTTGCCACCGCCGCCGCTGCGCTGAAGAGCTGCCGCCATATCAGAAGGCAACGCATCTTTATGTTGTGTTCCTCTTTCATTTTATATTATTGTTATTGTTGTTATCCATATTCACGTCACACGCGCCGTGTATACTCTCCTGACCTTCACTACCACCACCACTCGCCGTCGCCGGCGCGGCCGCCATCATCATTTCCTCCCGAAGCCTCCGGTAGTGAAAAAAGCAGCGCCGCACAAACACGTCCGAGATAATCTCCGCCTCCTGTTCCGCCGACAGCCCCGCCAGCGGCAGCCGCCGGTACAGTTCCTCCCGTGCCTCGCGCTCCGCTTTCTCCATGTCTTTCTTCATCGCGGCGATTTCCCTGTCGTACTTCCGACGCGCTCTGTCACGCCTCTCGCGGGGGGCTTTGTTGTTTTTATTGTTACTATTATTATTATTATTCAAAGTGCCATTGGCTGTTTCCTCCTCCTCCTCCTCCTCCCCATCGTTTTCGTCGTTATTGTCTGAGTGCCTTCCGACAGCCGCTGCATCTGCGTCCTCCATTTCCTCCGCCTCCCCTTCAGAATGCCGAGAAAGGGAGTCATCGGAGTCGCCAGAGACAGAATTTGAACTGTTGCCGCCGCTGCCGCTGCCACTGCTGCTTGTAGTGATGTCACTACTATCACTTTCGTTATCATTGCCGTGCGCGTCCTCGGTGCCATCCATTAGCACCACCACAGGGTCTCCCGAGAGGGTTTTTCTAGCGGCGCGGCGGCGGGCGGCGGCGGCACCGTCCGATACCAGATATGACGAGTCATCGGCAGCGAAATCATTTACTTTATTCTTATTTGTCGTACGTCGTCGCCGCTGCTGCCCAAGTGAGGACCCATTCTTTGCCTTTCCCGCACTTCCGCCGCCCTCCTCCTCCCCCTCCCCATCTTCTTCCTCTTCATTCTCGTTTCCGTTTTCATTTTCCCTCTGAAGTCGGCGCAGGAGCTGCTTCCGCTCCCGCCTGCTCTGCCGCCGCCGCCGCCGCTCCGCCTCGCGCCGGGCGTTGGCCTCCCAGCGACCCCATATCAGAGCCATGCGCGCCTCCCTCGCCGCGTCGATTGTCTCGACCATGTCCACAAACGTGCGGTCAAAGGCGTCCTTCTCGCGCGCGATCTCACTGTCGATGCACTGCGCGTAGCGCAGCAGCACACGCTCGCTGGTGTCTCGGCTGACGGCGTTGGTGAAGCGGCGGTTGATCTCCGCCCGAGTGAGGCTACCGCCGCCGCCGCCGCCGCCGTTGTGAGAAGGGGAGGAGGAGGAGGTGGAGGGAGCGGTGGCCGTATGTTGGCTGTTATTTCTGGTGGAGTCGTCACGGGTATTATTATTATTATTACTATTATTATTGTCATCGGTTCTGCCGCTGGTGTGTGACTGCGCTGCCGCCGCGGGCGGAGCCCTCTGGCTGCTGTTTTCATTCCCGCCACTGTGATGAATAGAATTGTATTCGGAGTCTGTTCTTCTCCGTTGCGGAGGTCGCCGATGGAAAGTGTTGGGTAGTTTTTACTTGGGATCTGAAAGAGAAAGCATGGCTCGCTGGCGTCCGTCATCTTTTATTGTCCTTGATAATAAAAAATCTATTTGTACGCGTGTTGATGCACTTGGAGGTGAGTGAAAAAAAAAAAGAAAATAAGAGGGAGGGGGAGGAAGAGGGGGAATATGTTAATGAGAGTGAAAGAGTCATCGATTCTGTGTGGGGTGCATACAGGTATGAAAAAACAACAACAATAAGAAAACACTTCACATTCACACTGATACACATACGCGCCAACTCAGCATCAAAATCACTTTCTGGAAGGAAGTGGCCTTTTTTTTTTTTCACTACGTACAGTGCACAACAACGAAGTGCAGAATAATAATAATATCAAAAATTATTATTGAAATTCGCTTGCATCACACCACTTTCATATTAAATGCATTTTATATTTGATTCTTTTTCGGTTGTACGAAGCAAGCAAACAGGAACGAATAAGGAATTCAAAAGAATACCGCAACCAATCCATAATATGGATAATAGAGGTGTAGCCGACGCAAAAAAAAAAAAAAAAGTGTGGACGATAGGTGACACAAAGATCACGAAAGAAGAAATATAATAAAACAGCAATGAAGTGATTACACAGGGAATGAAGCAAGCAAACGACCAACAACAACAAGAGAGCACTGATCTCCAATTTGAGAAGACGTGTTAAAGTACAGGAGCGAATGAGTGAAATAGACAAGCATGTAGCCTAGAAACCCGGATTAACTTTTCGAAAAAAAAATGTGTATAATAAAGTGTAATCTGCTACAAGCAAAGACGAATTGTAGGAATCGAGTTTCTATTATTATTATTAATTGTTATAGATATAACCATTTTACTTCCCAAATTCTCATTCTCCCTATCGTCTTCCACTCATGCAACAAATATATCAGAACAGTTTGAGAGTGAGAGAGAGAGAGAGAGAATTTTTGCTTTCTGCATCTGTAAAGCGCAGCGGGATGTAATCAAACAAACAAAAAACAACAAATCGACAACGATATATATATATATATATGTAGTGATGACAGCAGGAGGTCACTTGGGCGGGTTATCGCT
The DNA here is from genome assembly GCA_030347455.1 of Kentomonas sorsogonicus. NCBI lineage: Eukaryota > Euglenozoa > Kinetoplastea > Trypanosomatida > Trypanosomatidae > Kentomonas > Kentomonas sorsogonicus. The sequence goes on along the minus strand of JAQOSZ010000025.1, from coordinate 325,665 downwards.
CTTTTTAAACTTGTTGAGAAACCCAATCGTCGTAGCCACATTCGCGAATTTAGAGCTGAAGGTCCCCTCTGCATTGCCCCCACTTGTGGGAGAGTTGGAGGGCTCTCGCGCGTTGGCCGCCCCCCACGGCAGAGGAGGAGGAGGCATTAAAACCCGCCGCGGAGGGGTTAGCGCCGCCCGTTCCGGCGGCATTGCTACCACCACCACCAATGCCCACCAGGCCAGAGAGGGAGAACCCGCCCCCTCCGGCGCTGCCACGCTGCTGTTGTTGGCTGCCGCCGCCGCCGCCGCGGTTGCTGAGGCGTCACGTGAAAACAAGGACGCAAAGTTGATACCCCCGACACCCCCTCCCCCCGCGTTGCTGTTGTTGTTGTTATTGTTGTTGCCGTTGCCGCTGCTGCCCGCGTCCGCGCCGGTGGAGAGTCCGGCCGACGCCTCTCTCCGCGCGTCGCGACGTGTGGCCTCCGCGACGCCTCGCTTCGACAGCCGCGCGACCCACGGCCGTACCTCCTCCCGCCGCATTCCTTTTAGTTCCACCAAGCGCACAAAGTTCTGCACGGAGCGGTCCTCCGGCAGCACGAGCTCGTAATACACATCCAAAAACGCGTCGCCGCGGGGGTCGACCTGCAGCACTTTTAGCGCGCGGTGCAGGACGTCGAACTCGCCGCGCACCAGACGGGTGTACCCCGCGAGGCTCGAGGCGGCAAAGCGGCTCGGGTCGTTGTAGTTGGGCAGCTGCAGGAATATCTTCTCCAGCGCGGCGGCATCGATGCGCAGCAGACCGACGGCATCGTCCGGCACGCGGCGCAGGCGGTACAGCCCGTCGGTGAAGCGGGGAATGACGCCGGCGGCGAGTTTATCGAGCAGGAAGCGCAGCGTGTGCGGCGCGAGCACCGCCGCGCAGTGCAGAAAGATGTCGTGTATGGAGCTGCCCATCGCACGAATGAGCAGCGCCTCGTCCTGCGCGCCGCCGCCGGTCGCCGCCGCCGACGAGGGGGAGATCGTCAGCGAACCCGACGCACCACCCGCAGCCCCCGCACTTGGGCCGCCGCCCCCGGCAGCCTGGAAGGCACCGGCGACGCGCTTAGCAATGAAGGCGGCGCTGTGATACTCAGCGAGCGCGGGCGCGAGGCAGCGCTGCGTGCCCACCACGATCGCCTGAATCGCTTTGCTGTACAACGAGGCAAAGGCGTCGTCGACGGCCTCGAAGCCGACGTCGGCGGCGGACACCTCCGCGCGCTCCGCCACCTCCTCGCCCAGCCGCCGGCTCGTGCTCTGGCACAGCTCCGCCGTGTTGGCCAGAATGCACGCGCGCCGGAGGTCGACCACCACCGCCGGGCTGCTGCTGCTGACAGCACCATTACTATTATTGTTATTAGTGTTAGCGCCGATGTTCGGCACGAGTTGCATGGCGGACTCGGCAAAGCGTGTCAGGTGCTTCCGCCACACGCCGGCCATCTCCAGTAGGATGTCCTGCTGCGCGATGCGCACGGTGCGCCGGAGGCTCTCGCGAATGAACACAAACATGTCTTCTGCCATCGGGAGGGTCGCGCCGTTGCGGACGCCGTCATCGTCGCCGCCGGCGCCGGGCATCACAAGGGCTGCCGCCGCCGCCGCTCCGCCCCCAGCGTTGTTGCTACCATTACTACCCCCCATCGAGTTGGGTAAATTCCACCCCGGGCACGCGTTGTCGCCGTCACCGATGAGCGGCTGCGACAGCGCCTCCCGCATCAATCGGTCCTCGTTCCGCACGTACAGATACATGTGCGCCTTGAAAGCAGAAAGAATGAGGCCGCTGTAGCGGTACACCGGCAGCGCCGCGCGCCCCGCAAAGTCCTCTTTCCACGCGAGGCGGTGCGTCAGCTCGCGCTCCACCTCGATCGTCTTCTGCAGCACGAACATGAGCACCGGCATGCTGATCTCCCCCTCGGCGGCCTCGCTCGCGAGCTGGTAGTCGAGCTCCTGCTTGGTGCGGAGGCAGAAGGTCACGCACAGCTCCTGCGGGACGCACCAGTGGCGGGGGAAGACGTTCTGGAAGACGCCCCCGTAGTGGTCGAGCAGCGTGCGAATAAAGACGTAGCGCCGCTCCGTCCGCTCGAGCTTGGCGTCGTCGGTGCCGCGGCGGAAGCGGAGGTCGTAGGACTCGAGCAGCTTCTCAATGAAGCGGTCGCGCAGCTTGCGGATGCTTTCTTCCCCCATCAAGTCCACCACCGCGCACGCCTCGGCCATCACCGCCTCATCGATGGTCTCTAAGCTGACGTCGCCAAAGACGGTGTTGCGGATGTAGTACTCAATCTGGCGGCACAGCTGCTGCTGCTTGTCATTGAGCTCCTTGATCTTGGCGAGCTCCCGCTGCGGCTCAAACAGCCTCGAGTACTTGAGGGCCTCCTTGAGAGCGTCGTGGCACTGCAAATAGCGGCGTCGCTCAAAGGCGGCCGCGAGGCTCTGCAGCTGCAGCATCCACAGCTGCGCGGAGCGCAGCGCGTTGATGCTCTGCGTGAGGTTCGTTTTAGCGATGTCGAGCTCCCTGATGTGGGCGACGAGACCTTTGACGTTCTCCTCGCTCTGCGCCGCGCGCGTGCGGATCTCCTCCACGCGGCCGTACAGCTGCGCCACCGCCGCCTTGGTGCTCCGCAGCTCCCCCGCCGCCTCCACCGCGCTACTACTATTCATATTATTATTATTATTATTGGTGCTATTATTGTTGCCGCCGCCCGCGCTGACGCCCGCCTGCTTCTCGACCTCCTTCAGCAGGTCGTTCTCCGTCTGCCGCAGGCGGTGAGAGGTCTCCTCCAGAAACGCCGGGAGGGCCGCGAGGCTCTCCGCGTCCGGGAAGCGGCTGTTAAGGTACTCGACAGCGTCAAAGTCCGGCGCGTCAAAGGCGTCGCGCGGCGGACACACCGACGCGATCGCCGCCTCCACCGCCGCACTGTATCGCACACTGCTCATCGCGTGTGGGTGTGTGGGTGGGTGTGGAGGGGGGTGGGGAGTTGTTGAGTGTGTGTATATATACGTACGCGAGAGGGAATATGCGTGCGTATGTATGCGTGCGTGCGTGTGTGTATGTATGTGTAGTGTGAGGGTGATTGCAGCTTCTTTTTTTTGTCGTCTCCTTGCTACTATTCTCTTTATATATGTATTTTTGTTTTCCACAATGCAAGGAAATCAAAAAGAAGGAGAAATATAGAGTGCTTTTGTTAGTTGTATCCTTGTGGTGCCTTCTATTTTCTACCGTCGTATTTTTTTTTTTTTTGGTTTTTTCTTTTCTTTTTCTAGTAATGAGTTGCATGTAGAGATATGGATTATATATATAGTGAAAGTAATTGATACAACGAGACAGGAGTCGGGTGGCGGCGACAACAATATCGGTAACAAATAATGATGAACACTTTTTGATTTAGTCAAATAAACTCCCGTGACACTTAGTGACAGAAAAAAGCAGCAAACACACATATATTTATTACGGCACAATACACTTAGAATCTACACAAACATATAGATGACCATCCAACTACTTCCTATTGTAGAGCGACTACAAGTGAGAATATTTTTTTTCGTCGAACTCTCTTCAGTTGTATCTATTACTGTACCGAAAGGAAGAGAAAGAAAAAGATGATATTATAGTAAAGAAAAAAAAATCAGAGTTAGCAATTATAACAGTTTATATATTTATGAGCGGAATTAAAAAGGGATGGAGGGAGGAAGAAATAAAAGCTATCAAGAAAGAAAGAAAAACACAATCTGATGATAACCCGTCGAATTAGAGAGATTTCTTGAGTTTTGACCCTTTCTTCTTCTTCTTTTCATTACTCCCATTTAGCTCAGGAAGAGAGAAAAAAAAGTAAAATAAGATAAGAGAGGAAAGAAAAAAAAGTGAACAAGACAACTATCACACACAGATAAGCATTATTCGTTGGAAGGGAGGAGTAGTAACAACAGAAGAAAAGAAAAGCGGAAGGGGAAGAAACGAAAACAATCCAATTTCGAGGAAGGCGTAGCTCAGTTGTGAGTGTGTGTACGTGTGTTATGGTTCGTGGGTGCGTAGAGGGAAATGGTGCTTTGGAACAGGGAAGAAGAAGGAAAGAAAGAAAAAAGAGGAATAAGAGAGCAGCGTATGCGGTGATAACTTTCGAAGCCTTTTCCTGCCCTCGTTCTCTCTATGTAGAAGTAGTAGAGTTAACGGAATGAATTCTCTATGAACAATCAAGGGAGTGAAGAAATACAAAAGCGGGAAGAAAAGTGAAAGCTCAATGGAAAAAAAAAAGCCTCATCCCAAAAGCCTTTTAGCAGTTGAATTATTAAAAACACCACCGGCGACCACAAACGATCAAAAGAAAAGAAAAAGAGAAAGGAATCAACGAGCAAACTCTTTTCATACAACCGGCTCTCTTCTCCTTCTTCCTTTTCCCTTTTCTCCTCTAAATTTTTTTCTCTCTCTATTTCTATTAGACGTTCTCACTTCCCGTAGCCATCCATCATGCGCTGCACCTCCTGCTGCACGTACTCCTTGTAGTCCGCGATGTCACCCTGGTACTTGGTCGCCTGGCCCTTGTCCACGATCCAAATCTCCTCAGCGATCTGCGCCAACAGCCGGAGGTCGTGCGAGACCACCACCACCGCCCCCTCAAACGCGTTGATCGCGTCCGCCAGCGCATCGATGCTCTCAATGTCGAGATGATTAGTCGGCTCGTCGAGAATCATAAAGTGCGGCTGCTTGAACGACATCCACGCCAGCACCACGCGCGACTTTTGGCCGTCGGAGAGCGTCCGCATCGGCGTCATCTGCGCCTGTCCCGAGATGCCAAACTTACCGAGGGCGCTGCGCAGCACCGTCAGCTCCCCCGAGTGGGCGGGGTACTCCTCCGCCATGTACTCGAGCGGCGTCAGCTCCATGTTGATCTGATCGACAAAGTGCTGGTGGAAGCGGGCCATGATGCAGTGGGGGTTCTTCCCGACGTAACCCGACGTGGGCTCGAGCTCGCGGCACATGAGCTTCGTCAGCGTCGTCTTGCCGGCGCCGTTGGGCCCGACGAGACACACGCGCGAGTCCATGTTGATGCCGAGATCGAGGTTCTGAAACAGCGGCTCGCGCCCCGGGTAGTTGAAGGACACTTCGCGGAACTGCAGCATCGGCGGCGGCAGCTGCCCGGCGCAGGGGAAGCTGAAGCTCACGCGGCTGTCGCGCACCACCGCGTCGGTGAGGCCGCCGCGCGTCATTTTGGCGAGCGTCTTCTCCTTGGACTGCGCCTGCCGCGCGAGCTTGGCGCTGCCGTGGCCGAAACGCGCAATGTACTCCTTCATGTTCTTGATCTGGTTCTGCTCCCAGTTGTAGCGCTTCATTTGGTTGCTCTCGAGGTCGGAGCGTGTCGCGCAGTACTGGTCGTAGTTGCCGTCAAAGTAGTGCAGCTGCTTGAGGTGCATGCGGCAGATCTTGGTGCACACGTTGTTCATAAAGTCCTGCGAGTGGGACACCATGAAGAGCGTCCCGTGGAAGTGCGCGAGGTAGTTCTCCAGCCACACCACGGCCTCAATGTCAAGATGATTCGTCGGCTCGTCGAGAAACAGCACCGTGGGGTTAATAAACAGCGCCTGCGCGAGCGAGATGCGCATGCGCCAGCCGCCAGAAAAAGAGCTGGTAGGGCGCCGCTGCATCTCGGCGGTGAAGCCGAGACCAAAAAGAATCTTGCCGGCGCGGCTCTCGGCCGTGTCGGCGTCCAGCTCGTCCAGGCGTTTAAAGATCTCGTCCATGCGGGAGAGCACGTGCGGGTCTTCCTGGTCGCCGACCGCCAGCTCCTCCATCTCCGCCTCCAGCCGCTGCCGCTCCTTGTCCACCGACAGCACGGCGTCGAGCGCGCTCGTCTCGCTCGCGTCCACCTCCTGCGACACAAAGTACCAGTCCACGTGCGACGGAAAGGGGATCTCGCCGCAGCCCAGCACGCGCAGCAGCGTGGACTTGCCGCAGCCGTTGGGGCCTACGAGCGCGTAGCGGTGACCCGAGACGAGGTTGATGGTCGCGTTCTCCAGCAGCTGGTTGCCCTGGTAGCTAATGTCCACCTTCTCCACCAACACGTCGTTGACTCCTTGACGGTACACGGGGTTCGCAAAGGCCACCATCGCCCCGGAGGTGGGCTTCTCCTCCTCCCCATCCTCACCGCCGCCGTTCTTTTTGGCGCCCTGCTGCTGCTGCTGCTCCTGCTGCTGCTGGGCTTCCTCCTCAGCGGCGGCGGCCGCGGCGGCCTGCTTTTTCTTGAGATACTTGGGCTTAGCCATCTTTTTTTTTGTGTTAATTTAAAAAATGACTATTATGGAGATTAGTTGATTTTAGTTTGAAGGATTAATTGAAAAAAAAAGTAGTTTGAAGTGATGGGAGACTAGTTCCTCTCGTATGAGGATGCCTTTTTTTTTGGGAGGGAGAGGAATTGGTGAGTTTTTCTCTAGATTTTCCTATTTACTGATTGTTTTTATAAAAATTTAGTGCGTACGATGGGGAAGGGGGATACATGGGTAACAGTAAATTCAGTGGCGGAATAGTAGTAATAGCGAACAGGACACACACACACACACACACAAGTTGTATTTTCGACCAATTTTTTAAATCTTTATATCACGCCTAAGACGCATGTCACTGTTTGCTGAGGGAGATGCTATCTGTGTGCACACTCTTACTGTTAAAGCCTCGTTGAAATAGAGTGAGTGAACACACACACACACACACACACACACACACACACACACACACACACACACACACACACACACACACACACACACACACACACACACACCATTACAGAAGTAAGGGGCGAAAAGCATCCCAGCAAGAGAAATATAAAGCAATTCTTGTTTTTTGATAACAAATAAGTTTACGAATGCGAAGTGGTAGCACAGTTGAAATTTCATAATTAAATATATTAAAAGAGAAACACATTTTCGTAAAGATAACCCTACGAAAATACAGAAATAAAAAAAAAATAAGAGATAGAGGTTTAAATAGATTGCCAAGCGCTATTACAACGAAAAAGTGGAGGGGGAAAAACAATTATACCACAAGGAGAGAATGGCATTTAAAGAAATGGATGAAACATATTCAAGTAGAATGACAGAAAGAGAGAGAGGGGAGAGGGAGAGAGAGGGAGAGAGAGAGACGGAGAGGCGGAGTAAACAGAAAGCCCCCCCAAAAAAAACCAAAAATAATAAATAAATAAATTAATGCTCTACTTGGTCTCCTCTTCCGCCACAGCTGCAGACGCCGCCGCCGCGGCCGCCTTTCGCTTCTCCGCCTCCCGTCTCTTCTGTTCCTGCTCCAGCGCCCGCAGCCGGCGCAGCTCCTTACGACGCTTAGGCGGGAGGTCCTTGATGTACGAGCGCATCCCCATCGGGATCCAGCGCTCGTGGTCGATCTTGCCCTCCGTGTTCTTCGCGGGATGCCGAATGCGACGCTTCTTCTTCTTGTTTTTACTGCTATTCACCGTAGCGGTGGTGGTGAGGGGATCGCCGTTTTCATCGACCGCTGCCGCCGCCGCGGCAGCTTCGGCAGTTTCGGCAGTGGTGGTGGCGCGCACGTAGCCCGCCGCCTCCAGCTCCGCCTTGCTCGGTGCCTTGTGCAGGAGAGCTTCAATCGCACTCTCCTTGAGGTTAGCCTCCAGCAGCGTCGCATTATTATTATTATTACTGTTATTGTTATTATTACTTGCCAGGAGTTTCTTTGCCTCCTCACGAGCCGCTTTTTCGTCGGTGTAGGCAAAGGCGAGCACCGCCAGCGCCGCCATCTGCGTCTCCACTTGTTGTTGATGCTGAGAATTCGAAACGTTTGCGCTGGACAGTTTCTCGCGCGCCTGCGTCACGAGGGCGGCGGCGGCGGCGTGCAGAGCCGGCTGGCACTCCCGGCGGCGGCAGCTACGGGCGACATTCAGCGTGTGTTGCACCGCCCACGCCACCAGCTGCAGCGCCACCGCCGCTGCCGCCCCTTCGCTATCATTGTTATTGTTATTATTATTGTTATTATCATTGTTGAGGAGTGTGGGAAGAACGGCGGCGAGCTCCGTGGCGGCGGCCACACACGCCCTGACTTCCTCCTCGCTGCTCTTTTTCTCACCGCGGCTGTTGTTGTTGTTCTTGTTGGCCTTGCTATACTTGTTGTGGCTGCCGCTGTGCGCCCCGATGATAGACTGCAGACGCCACCCGTAAATGGTCGCCGCCGTCGCCGGCAGCGCCGCCAGGTCCGCGGCGGAGGCACCGGCAGCACCGACAAGGGGCGTCACGGCGGCGGCGGCAAGGGCGTCCGCGGCGCGCTGCATGTCGTTGTGCTCCAACTGGAGCTGCGCGACGATCGTCTGAATCGTTCGCTGCTGCATTTCAAAATTATTGCCAGCAGCAGCAGCGGCAGCGGAAGAGGATTTGCCACTGTTATGATTGATGCGCGTCAGCGCCTCACGAACCTGAGCCGCCACCGCATCGTTCGAGTTGGAGGAACAGGAAGCTGTGTTATCATCAGTGGCAGTGGTAGCTGAATCCTCACCCCCAGTCTTGTTGCCCTTGTTGGTATTATTATTCTTCTTCTTCTTTTTGCGGCTCTCCCGCAGCTCCAGCGCCAGCCGCAGCGACTGAATCAGCTCCACGCTGGCGGGGCTGAGGTGGTGGGAGTTGGCGGGCCCGGAAGACGAAGAGGAAGAAGAAGATGATGATGATTGCGCCTCCCGCACCATCTCCTCCAACATCTGCCGGCACTTGCCGACGTTCTTGGCGCGCAGGTGCAGCAGCGCCGTGTTGTACTTGACGGCCGCCAGCTGGCGGGAGCTGAGGCGCGCGGCGGTGCCGGGCTGCAGGGCGCTTCGCAGGCGGCGGTGGCTCTCGAAAAAGTCAATCGAGGCCGCGCTCTTGTTGCGATTGCTCTGCTTCTTGTTGCCCGCGGCGCGCCCCTCGACGGCGGTGAGCGTGACGGCCGCAACGGCGGCGGTGACGGCCGAGGCGGGGCGCAGCCACAGAATGAGGCGAAGCACCGTCGCGGCACTCTCCAAGTCTCCCTGAAGAAAACGCACGTACGCCATCTGTGCCCAAATATTGGCCACCTCGTTAAAGAACACCCTCTGCGCCGCCGCCGCCGACGCCGACGACGACTGAGCGGAGTTGCCGAGAGTGGATAAGTGACTCACCCCAATGACAGTGGCAGACAGCGGCACCGCCGAGACCACATCAGCCACCGTGGCGCCCCCTGCGCCTGCGCCGTCGTGCGCGCTGTTGCTCTTGCTCTTGCTCTTGGGGAGGGAGACGCCAAAGTACTCCGCGATCGTCGCCGCGTCGGCTGCCAGCGCATCTGTGAGAGACTTGACGCGGCTCGCCGCCCCAAACTCGCGCGCGCACAGCGCCTCCGCGCGCCGCAGCGTCTCCAGTGCCGCCGGCAGCCGCCGCTGCTCGATCTGCTCGGCCGCCACGTTGTACATGACGTCCGCTGTCTCTGCCACGGAGGCGGCAGAGGCAGTGTTTGTGTTTTTGTTGTGTTGCGCCTGCGATGCCACCACCTCCGCGGCGGTCGGGAGGGGCGCCTTGCTACCGTTGTTGCTGTTATTATTACTATTGTGGGTGCTGTCGGCGGCGGCGAGGGCGGCGAGGGCGGCGGTGTAGTTTGTCAGAAGCTCCGTACGCTCCTGCGCGTCGCGGAACACCCCCGCGCTGAGCAATTTTTCGTACACCGCGGCGGCGGCCGCGTAGTTTTCCATGTTGTAGTGCACCTGCGCCAGCAAGTGGCTGGCGGCGGCGTACTGCGCCATGTTATTGTTGTTGTTGTTAGCATCATTACTGCTATGGGAGAGAATGCCCTCCAGCAGCGACACAGCCGCCGGGTAGCGCAGCAGACGATACTGACAATACGCCTTGTGAAAGTTAATCTCCGCCGCCGCGTCCGCATCAATTTGCTGCTGCTGCTGCTGATGATGATTGTTGTTGTGGCTGTGCTTACCAGAAGAGGCGGCGGCGGTGCTTCCGATAGCCTCCAGCGCCGCCAGCGCCGGCGCAAACCTCTCCTGTTGAATGAGGCACACCGCGCGGCTGCGTTGAGCAAGGAGGTGTCCCGGCTGTAGCGACAGCAGACGGTCGGCGGCGCTGAGAATTTTGTTCAAGTCCGCGTCTTGCTCGATGAGTGTCTGCAGGAGACTCTCCGCAGCGGTGACCTCGGACGACATTGGGTGATACAATTTTTTTTTTTTAAAGAGTTATTTATAGTTTCGCTTTTAAATATCGAATGATCAAATAAAAAAGCGGGGGGGGGGGAGGAGTCGATAGATTGTGGTAGGACTAGTACGAATACTCGCTTCTTTTTCTATTTTATTTTATATTTTTGTGTGAGTGGGCGTTTGCGAGGGAAAAATGCAGAAGGGGGTGAATATTAAAATGAAAGATTTTACAATGACAAGGGAAAACAGACGCAACAAGAACAAGAAGATAAATCAAATGAAAATAACAACAAAAACCAAGATTGGTAAGAGTGCAAAGGAGCAAAGCCTACAAAAAACAACAATTACTGAAGAGATGAGGGATAGCGGTAAAAAGTACGAAGAGCAATGTCACGCCGCAGTGTGCGCTGCGCATGTATATATATGTAGAGTGACGTCAATATAAAAATGAACACCAATGCATCTTCATTTGGTTCAGTGCAAGCCCTCCGACGTCAGCACACAAAAGCACCACTGAAATCCTTGATGACCATCACCCCGCGTCGCCGCAACTGTTCTTCCCACGTTGGCAAATGAGGCGAGCCGGCGCCGGCACCACTGTCACCCTCCGCCCCCCTTGCTGCTGCTGCTACAGATGGCTTCGAGAAGAGCTGCGTGCAGCCGTGTACGGACAGCCGCACCAGACTGGGCATCGTCAGTAGCAAAGACGCGTCCGTAAAGTTCGTGTAGCTCAAATCCAAATCTTCTATTCGCGAGGTGTTGCCGGGGGTGAAGGCGCTCCAGTCGGTTATGCCCTTGCAGCGACACAGGCAGAGTTGCCGGAGAAAGGGATAGCGGTGGAGAAAATGGACGTTTGTGAGCGTTGCAGCGCCCCACAGTCGGAGGCTTTCTAGCGGGTATGCGGGCTGCGCGTGTTTGCTGCTGTTGCTGCTGTTGTAGTAATTGTAACGTTCACCGCTAGGGAAGCCGTCATTGAAAGTGGCACCAACAATATACTTGTTTTTCCCAACATCCGTTGCTGTTTCCACTGGGTGCGAGTCCCCCTCCTCTCCCTCCCACTGTTGCTGCTCTGTGGCGTCTGACAGCCCAAACGCCAGTGGCCAGTCGACGGCGGCCCCCACACTCTGCAGTGCGGCGCTCCGCAGCTGCCGGCACCCGCGCAGCCACGACAGATCGGAGATGGCCGTGTAGCTGACGTCCACCACCTCCAGGGCGCCTGCGACGTAGTCGAACACCGCGGGGAAACCAATGACGGGCGCAACTTCTTCCTCCTCTTTTACTCCTTCTTTTTCTTCTCCCTCCTGTAGCAGCTGTGGCGACTCGCGCGGTGGTGGGCTGTGGTGCCGGTGACGGCCGGACACAGCGGCGGTGGCAGTATTGCCTCTGCTGCTGCTGCTGTTGTTGTTTGCATTCGGCGCCACCGCATCGGTAATGTTGCTCCCGTTCCGAGGCGGCACGCGGGAGCCGCCCGCGGCAGAGTTGGCGAGCGCGGCCCGAATGCTGTCAACTAGCTCCCTCTGCGCCGCCGACAGTCCACCCTCCGCACTCGCCTGACCAACGCTGTTACGACTACTGCCTCCGCCAGCAGCAGCGCGGGCGGCAGCGGCGCCACCGCCATTGCTCGTGTCCCCTCGCCAAAGCGGCGGGACGGCAGCGGGGGGAGGAGGGGGACCGGCGCGCGGCGGTGCCCTCTCCACGTGTTCAATGCGACGGCAGCGGCGGAGAGAGAGGGAGATGAGTTGCGCGGCGACGCCCGTCAGACACGCGAGCCCGCCGGCTGTTATGCACGTTTCCTCCAAGTCCACGTGCCGCAGCTCCGGCAGGCTCGCCAGCGGAGTAAAGTCCGTGATCTGGTCGCACCCACTCAGCCGCAGACGCGACAGCAGAGGCAAATGCTTCAGAAACTGGATGGAGGTGATGCCGGTGTGACCGAGGTCCAGGCAGCGCAGGAGCGGAAAGCTCACCCCAATCGCCGAGGCGTCGCTCAGCAATGACCACCGGTAGATCGCCAGTGATTCAATGCCGCTTAGATCCGCACGCGGGAGGGCGGAACTCTTCATTTCTGTGCTCTTTTTCTTTTTGTTCGCTGGCTTCTTCGCTGCTGTGGTGCTGCCGTTGCTGCCGCCGTCATTTTCACCGCCACCACACACACCATCGCTAGAGGGAGAAGAAGAAGAAGGGGACAGCAGGGGCGGCAGCGGAAGCGCGAGTGCTGTCATGGCCGCCATAGACTCTGCGTCGTCTTCGCTGGAGTTCGAGCCTTCGCTCTCCGCCGCCCCAAGCTTATAGAATCGACTGGGAAGTTGGTACCGACTGTGCGCCGCGTACGCGCCCGCCAGCTCGCAGGGACCCTCCAGCGCTAACGAGCGCAGACCTGACGGACGGCGCTGTTGTTGCCGTTGCCGCTGTTGTTGCTGCTGTTGCACTAGTTGTTTTTGCTCTTTTAGCTGTTTCTGCTGTTTTTGTGGCGCATCATTTGCCCCCTTTGCCTCATTTACGTGTACCGCGGCGCCTGATGCTGCTGCTGCTGTTGCCGCCGAAACACCCATCACACCCTCATCATCCGCAGCATCCTCCTCCTCTTCAGAAGATTCGCGTCGGGCCACTTCCATGTCTTCTTTTGCGCACTTGTCAGGACCCCGCAGCGACACATCGCACGCCTCCCACAGCCCGTTGTAATCGCTAATGGAACCGCACCAGCGCAGCGACAGCGCCTGCAGGGCGCCCGGCCACCCGCCGCCTCCTCCGCCACCGCCCAGCCACTCCAGCTCCGTCAGATGGTCGGCGGGCACCGATAGGCTGAGCTCGGGGAGCTGCATGTTTGCGTATGCAGTCGTCGGAAGAGAGGCGGCAGCAGCAGCAGGAGGGGGAGAGAGTGCGGTTGTGCTTTTAGCCGCCGCCGCCGCCGCCGTAACAACAACACCGAATGGCGGTGGTGGAGGAGGTGGTGGTGTGTCCGGTGCCTTCAGCGATGGCTTATCGGTCGGGGCGGAAGGCTGAGGGCACAAAAGGAAACGCTTTTTACCAGTGTCGTCGTTGCTGTTGCGATCCTCAACAAGAAACGAACGCGCCGCCACCGTCGCCGCCGCCGCCGTGCCCACCGTCCTCTCCTTTACGCCATAGCGGCGACGACTTGTATCGTGGCTGCGAAGACGACGATACAGGGCGGCTAGCGTGGGAAATAAGTCCTGCAGGCGCGGACCCGCGCTGGGGCTGCCGCGCAGGTGCAGGTGCCACCGCCCCGCCGTCGGGCCCAAGGCACACTCCTGAGGGCTCTCGTTGTTGCTATTATTATTATTATTATTATTGTGGTTCGTCGTGGTATTGGGAAGAAAGGATGAAGAAGCGTTCGCGCGACGACGCCTGGGGCACATGCGGGGGGAAAGCAGCCACCATTCATAGGGGGCGAGCGAGTAGGAAGAGGCCGAAGGAAAGTGGGGCGAGGAGCCAACACCGTCGCGGTCGCTGGGAAGTTTTGAGACGCCATCAATGCGCACGGCATTGCTATTATTATTGTTAGTTGTAGTAGTAGTAGCATTATTGATGCTAGAATGCTGCTCAGGACGGAGGGAAATCTCCAGTGTGAAAGAACCCCCAAACTCCTCTTCTTCCGCTTCGTCCTCGAGATAATCGACAGCCACCACCGATTCCCCTTCGTTGCCGTCAGACTTATTATTATTATTATTACTATTGTTACAAGTCCACATTCTGCGTCGCAGGGGCGGAATCCACGGGTGCTGCGTCCAGGGCCACAGACTCGTGTTGGCCGCCCCGCCACCCTCGTAGCCCCGGAAGGCATACGCGTGCGTCGGCGCCTCTGCTGTGAGGCGCGCGACAAACAGCTCGTCCGACAGCAGAGCCGACGGGGCCGCGAATTTGCTCGCGGAGATGCCCACAAACGGGGCGAACATTCGCTCCTCTTTATCACCTGCACATGTGCCACCCGCGTTGGCTGTCTGAGACCCGTTCTTGCGACGTCGCTCATCGCCGGCCCCCTCCTTTTCTTCCTCTTCCTCTTTCTTTTTCTTTTTCTCCTCCGCCGCCCTTCGCTTCTTCAGCGCCGCCTCCCGCTGCATAACGACAGACGTGGCGCTGCCCTGGCGGTCAACAAAGGCACTTGCGCCGCCGCGGCTGCGAAATCCGCACGGAGAGGTGTACAGAGCGTAGCGACATATGGGGCTGGCGGCGCTGAGGGCGAGGGTGGCCGCGCAGGGGGTCTCGCCCAAGGACTCGCACGCGTTTTGCTCATCATTGCTTACGTTTATGTGTATGTTTATGTTGTTGTTGTTATTTCTGTTGTCCACAAGCGAAGAGGCGTTTTTAGTTGTAGCATGAGTGTCAGAAGTTTTTGAGCCGCAACCGGCGCTGTCAGAATTCCCTGCTAACGGCGGAGGGCGGCGTCGCAGATAGCGATTGGTGTCGGCGAAGAAAGGACTGTCAGGGGTGAAGGCGAGAACATAATAGAGAGCCTGCGGGGAGAGAACGACGCTGGTGTTATCGCCTGTAGAGTTGTTGTCGTTTTTATTGTCACTGCTGTTGTCAGTCCTTTTGATATCTGTGTGAGGTGGAGAGTTCTGCATTTTTTTTTGTCTGCTGTTTTCCTGGCAGTGTTGACTGATAGGAAAATGTTGTACCTGTTATCGCAACGAGCATGGTAGGAATGAAGGGATGGGGGGAGGATAGGAGGAAGGGATATATCAACACACACACAATAAATAAACATTTTTGCGCTACACAGGGAAGGCGCGTAATAGAGTGAGAGAGAGAAATGTATCTCTTTTCTCTTCTAACAAATGTGAGAGTCACAGATTTTTCCTTACGGATCTCAGATGGTGGGATTCTTCGAGGCATTGCGTAGTTATTGTTTTTTTGTTGTTGCGAAATTTGAGTGAATCATCACTAGACCAAGTAATAACGTAAAACAACGAATCGATAAAGGGCGGGGAAAGAGAGAATAATAAAAAAAAATGCCTGAAAGTACGCTCGACTCACAACTAGTATGGTTACCACATAAGTTGCGTGAAGAGCTTTGAACAACAAAACAATAAATCAAAAAAAAAAAAAAAGACAAAGACTGAAGAAACATACGACAATAATTGAGAGAGAGGGGTCGAAAAACAACAGTAACCGCAGTTTGTCGTTGGCTTGACAAATCAGAGGTGAGAGGGTAAGGTACGAAAACGAAAACAGTAATAAAAAATAGTAGTAAAATAGGAGAAGCATTTTGTTGACAGAGATGTAAACGAAAGCGAGAGAAGTGCATGAAGTGAAGAGGAAGACGAAGAAGACAAAGGGGGAGAAAAAAAAGAAGACATATTTGAACGCTTCTTTTGCCAATATCTGTTAGGGAAAACGTCACTTCTGACGTAGATCTGCGAGCTTCCGAGGAATCATCTATCAAAAGAGAAGAAAAAAAGGAAACAAAAAGATGAGGAAAGAGAGAAGAGAGAAGTGAAAAAAAAATCAAAAAGGTAATTTTTCCTTTATCAAAGAGTAGAAATGTACTACAGATGTTTTTTTTTTCAGTCCTTTGAAATGTTCCCCGTGCGAATCACCTCCTCATACTTCTCCGGGTAGAAACGTTCCGTGACGTCCAGGTGCGAGCGCAGACGCGGCTTAAGGGCGTTGAAGCCAACGTCGAAGAACAGCGGGTTGGTTGGGTCGCGGGAGGGCCCCTGCGCCTGCGCCTTGAGGTGGGGCGGCAGCTCCAGCTGCGGGATCTTGCCGGCGCGGAGATTATTGCCGAGGAAAAACGGCATGCTGTAGCGGTCCGCCTTGTGGTCCTTCATGACCACTTGATGGACGTTGCCAAAGAGGTAGCCGTCGGTGGCCATCTCCAGAGTTTCCCCGATGTTAATCACGTAGGCGTTTTCGACAGGGGGAATGTCAATCCACCCCTTGGCCGTCTCCACCTGCAGGCCCCCCGTGCTGTCTTGGTGGAGAAAGGTGAGGAGCCCCGGGTCCTTGTGGGGGCCGACGCCCTGCCAGCGCTGGTGTGCCTCTCCTCCGTTATTATCGCCCGCAATGAGGTCCTCCTCCGCCTCGGGCTGGGAGTCGAGGCCCGGGTAGCGCACGAGCTTCAGCGTATTCTGCGGGGTGCCGCCGATCAGCTCGTCAAGACTGTTCTCCGGCAGCTCCAGCGCCACGAGAAAGGCTTTGAGCAGTTTAATCACGACGGCACGCGCGGCGGCCATGTACTCGAGCACCAGCGGCTTCAGCTCGGGGACTTGCTCGGGGTACTGGTTAGGGCCGATCATGCGCAGCCACAGCTGTTTACCGATCTCCGCCTCGGGAATGGCGGGCACGTCTTGGCCAAAGTCGATCTGCTCGCGGTAGTCGGACTTGCCGCGCGTTTTCTCGTGGCTGACGGCGGTGTAGCCGCGGAAGTTGGGGAGATTCGAGATGTTGATCTTTTCTTTTTCCTCCAGCGGGAGGGCGAAGAACTTTTTGGAGGTCTCCAGCAGGTCTTGGCGGAGCTTAGGGTCGATGCCGTGGCCGACAAGGTAGAAGAAACCGATATCTTTCGCGAGATGACGAAGCTCCTTATAGAACTCCTCACGCGTCTCGGGGTTGTCGAGCTTGGAAAGGTCGATGATGGGAAGGGCCGAGAGATCGGCGGCGTTGACTGCGGTGGCAGCGGACATTTTGAACTTCTTTTTAGTTTGTGGTGTTTGAGTTAATTGAATTCGGATCGGTTGAGTGTATACCGAGAGATAAAAAGTATTAGAATAAGGGACGGGAGAGGAACTTCTCTTACTTGTCGTCAAAGGACATGCATGAGTCGCGGAGAGGAGTAGTGAATACGAGTTTGAGGAGAGAAATCTAAAGACGGGCATGACACTTACATTCATCTATCTCAGTCATCGAGGAATACGTAGGGGGGAAAAGAACCAATTTTCGGTAGACTAAGTCTTACAACAAACAACAATCACGCCTGACGGTGGAGCATTCTCAAGCGAGTATATAATTATCTGTTTTGTTATTATTCTTTATTCTTTATTCTTTATTCCTTTTTTTTGCCGATTTTACCGATTCACGTGCATCAGTGTGAGTTCCTTACGGGTGACAAACACTGATAAAAAAAAATATTATTGAAAACACAAATCAAAAGAAAAGAAATAGGAGGAAGGAATTATGAAAGAGAAAAGAGAAACAAAAAACGTCACGTAAACCAAGAAAACAAATTGAAAAATAGGGGTGAAATATCCACGATGATAGAAACGTGACTGGACAACAATAATAAAATAAGAATAATAAGACCAACAAAGACAAAAAAAAAAGAGACAAATCAGAGTGAAGCACGTTTGAAGAAGAAAAAAAAAAGAGAGGAGGGGGGGGGGGAGGGAGGCAGTGAAGGGAAGGTAAGTGAAGGATCGAGAGGAAGAAACGGTCGCTTACACGACTCGTGTGATATCTTCATCTCGTCCCTTTCCCTGCTTTTTTTTCCTTTCTGTTTTCGAAAGTGGAACTTTCATTGTTATTCTCTGCAGCTGAGTAAGACTTGGGAGTCGTCCAGAGTGGAAGAAGAGCAATGAAAACAAACGAAAAAAAAAGCGGGAAAAGTAAAAGCGAATCAGAAGGGAAAGAAGAGAAATAAAGAAAAGAAGGAGAAGGAAAAAAATAGTAATTATCATAAAAAAAGAACAGAAAAGAGACTAAACTCAAAAGCATTCCGAGGACAACCAGAGATAAAACACCGTTGACAACTCCAACAACGACAACAACAAGATGAAGAAGAGAGAGAAAGAAAGCCATGCGCCATTACGAGATGTTGTGGTGCGCGATAATCTCCTTGTACTGCTCGGGATACCACCGCTCGGTCACGTCCAGGTGCGAGCGCAGACGCGCCTTCATGGCGTTCTTCCCAATATCGCGGAACAGCGGGTTCTCCTTGTCCGCGGTGGGGCCGCGCGCCTGCGCCGCCAGCTCTGGCGACAACGTCAGAATCGGCACCTCAACCGTCTCGAGTGAGGAGCCGAGAAAGTAGGGGATGCTGTAGCGCTCCTGCTTGGCGCCGGGCCGCGAGACGACCTGGTGCATGTTGGCAAGCAGGTAGCCGTTGGTAGCGAGCTCGAGAGTCTCGCCGATGTTGATTACGTAGGAATTCTCCACAGGGGGAACGTCGACCCACTGTCCGTCGTGCGTCTTCACCTGCAGACCGCCCGTGTTGTCCTGCCACAGCAGCGTGAGGATACCCGGGTCGGTGTGGGGGCCGCACCCTTGCAGCTGCGCGTCGCCGGCCTCCGACCCGTCGTTGGCGGGGTACCGCACCAGCTTGATGAGGTGCGCCGGCTGACTCGTCCTGTTGGGTCCGCGGACGAGGGTGTCCAGACTATCCTCGGGCAGCTCAAGGGCGGTGAGGAAAGCCTTGAGCAGTTTGATGGTGACGGCGTGGGCGGCGGCTAAGTAGCGCTGCGAGAGGTCGTGCAGCTCGGGCACCGTATCCTCGGGGTACTGGTTGGGGCCCACCAGATGGTACCAGAACGGGTCAGTCTCCTTCACCTGCAGACGCTCGCTGTCTCCCGCGATGTCGATCTGTTCGCGGTAGTCGGGCTTGTTGCGCGTCAGCTCGTCGGCGACTTTCACGTAGCCGCGGAAGTGGGGGGAGTTGGCCACCGTCAGCTTGTCTTTTTCGTCCTGCGGGAGGGCGAAGAACTTTTTGGCGGCCGCCTGAAGGTCGTCGCGGAGTTTGGTGTCGATGCCGTGGCCGACAACGTAGAAGAAGCCAATATCGCGAGCCACATGACGGAGCTCCTTATAGAACTCCTCCTTGGTGGCGGGGTTGTCGAGCTTAGAAAGGTCGATGATGGGAAGGGCGGACGTCATTTTTGAGGGAATATGATTGACTTCTGCTTTTTTTTTTTCCTTGGCGTAAGTATGTACACGTACTTGGGAGGCTGATTGATTTGCGAATATGGTGAGGAAAAAGAAAGAAAGCTCTGGAATGTTTTTCTTGTTGTAGATAGAAACAGTAGAGGAATCTTTGGCACTGGCGGGAGACGAAGATTTATACTTGGAGAGCAATAGGAGAAACGCGGAGAGAAGACGTCAAAGAAATGAAGAAGAAGTGGGGAAGTGGAAAGCGAATGAGTGAGGAACGTTCATCACAATTATTCTGAGGAAGGGCAAACGACAGCGGCATAAAAGGAAAAAAATAAAAACAGTGCAGTTGTTAGACGTTTTATCATTTCCATCTCTGAGAACACAATAAGAGGAATTTGCGACGAGAAGTGCGATGAAATCACTTTCCGTTTTTTAGGCGCATTCTGCTGCGAAGGCTAACTTTGCCTCTTTTTTTTTTTGCCTTTTCTTTCTTTTCCGTTGTACTGATAACAGTACTTCAAAATAAGTTCGCGAACAAGAACAACAAAAAAAAGGGTGTGAGGGAAAGGGGGAAAAACATACGAAGATATGGAAAAAAAAAGGGGAAAAATGACTGCGGTGAGGCAGGGGGTGAAAAAAGATGGAAAAAAAAAGAGTCAAATAAAAAGAGCGCGAACCATGAAAAAAAAAACAGAAAAGAATAGGAATTGCCGAGGATTACCCCCAGACAATTAAAAGAAGAAAAAGGAAGAAAAAGAAGGAAATAGATGAAAATAATCAAGGAAGATGAGAAATGATGTTTGCGGAGTCAGTTTTTTGGATTCAAGAAAAAAAGTGAATCAGAGAGACAGCGCAGTGGAAAATTACAACAGCTTTCCAATATTGGTTTTTGTCCATAACAATAAAGTAAATCATTTTGATGCGAGAGAAGGTGGCAGAGAGCCACTAGATTACCCAGTGAGCTTCGCTGCTTCTTTTTTTCTTTCTTTCTTCGCTTTTTCTTTTCTCAAAAACAACGTCTTCATCTGTGGCGGCTGAGATGACATGCGGCAGCACAATTCATAGGAAACGTAAAGAGTGGGGGAAAGAGACGTGTGCGTTTGCGTTTGCGTGTGTGCGTGTGTGAGTGTGTGTCTTGGAAGGGTGCATGTCTGTGCACAAATGAGATGGGAAGAAAGGAGCAGATACCCTCACCCCCACACACACTACATAAGATACACCCAGACCCTGCAGTTGCGCTTTCTACACCTTAATGGCCTCGCGGTTAGCACCGTTCGCATTCGCCGTGTTGTGCGCATTCCGCGACGGGTCACCGACGGGAATCGGGACGATCGGCTGCGCGCCGGCGGCGATCACCTGCGCGTACTGCTCGGGGTAGAAACGCTCCGTGACGGCCAGGTGCGAGCGCAGGCGGCCCTTGATCGCGTTCTGGCCCACGTCGTAGTACATGGGGTTGAGAGGATCGCGCGTGACGCCCTTGGCCTCTGCCTTGAGCTCTTCCGACAGCGGCAGCAGCGGAATCTTGGTGGCGCGCGGGGTGCTGGACAGAAAGAAGGGAAGCGAGATTCGATCCTGCTTGCCGGGCTTCGAGATGACCTGGTGCGGGTTGGCGATCAGAACACCGCCGGTCGCCAGCTCGAGGGTCTCGCCGATGTTGATCACGTAGGAACCCTCAACAGGAGGCACATCGATCCACTCGCCTTGCAGGTTCTGCACCTGCAGGCCGCCGGTGTTGTCTTGGTGAAGGAGGGTGAGAATGCCTGTGTCCTTGTGAGGCCCGCAGCCCTGCTGGCGGTCCTCCCCCTGCGTACCGTCGTTGGCGGGGTAGCGCACGACCTTGAGCCCGTTTTGAGGGGTGCCAGTGATGAGTTCGTCCAGACTGTTCTCGGGGACGCCCAGCGCCACTTGAAAGGCTTTGAAAAGTTTGACCGTCACCGCGCGCGCGGCGGCCATGTACTCGATCACCAGCGGCTTCAGCTCGGGGACTTGCTCGGGAAACTGGTTAGGGCCAATTAAGTTGAGCCACAGCTTGTCGCCGATCTCCTCCTGCGAGAGGGCCGGCACTTCCTGGCCAAAGTCGATCTGCTCGCGGAAGTCGGCCTTGTTGCGCGTGCGCTCGACGCCGGAGCGGGTGTAGCCGCGGAAGTGGCGGGAGTTGGCCATATCGATCTTGTCCTTCTCCTCCTGCGGGAGGGCGAAGAAGTCCTGCGCGGCTTTGAGAATGTCCTCGCGCAGTTTAGGACTGATGCCGTGGCCCACAAGGTAGAAGAAGCCAATGTCCTTGGCGAGGTGGCGGAGCTCCTTATAGAACTCCTCACGCGTCTCGGGGTTATCGAGCTTAGAAAGGTCGATGATGGGAAGGGCCGAGAGATCGGCGGCGGCGGGAGCGGTAGCGGCGGACATGGTTTGTTAGAAGGAGAGAGAAAGAAGAAGAAAAAGAAAAAAAAAAAACGCGTATGTATCGAGAAATGTTATGTTTTGATGTTGAAAATGTTTGAAATTTTTATTTTTGGATGCTGCTTGTGTGTTTATTTAGGCGAGTCTTGTACACGGTTGAGGTGTAGAAAGATTCTACGGGTGTTTTTTTTTTTGAGAGTAAAAGAGAGCGTTCGCCGAAAGTTGCCATGAAGAGGTGTGTGACGGGACAAAGCCGCTGTGGGGATCAATTATGAATCTCTCACGTTTCCACAAGACATGTGCGGAAAAAAAGAAGGAAAGTGTCGTCAATTATGTCAAACCAATAGAGCCGCATAATCCGTTTAATAGCAAGTAACACAAGTGGGAGAGAGAGAGAGAGAGAGTTCCGCCCATCGACAAGAGAGACGCACACCGTAGTTAACGTTTACACACAAATATGCTTCCACAGTTCACTGCCTCTGTCACTTCTGTTTTCGGTTTGCCTACAAAAAAATCTCGGTGAAAAACCACATCAAAACAAACAAAAAACAAAATCAATAACAACACCAATAAAAATATTCGCGCAGGCCGCTCGTTTCCCATTCTTTTTTTTCCTACATACTCTGACGTTAACACACACGCATTCACCAGGAAAAGACGTGAGACCCCCAAAGACACCTTTGTGGGAAGGGAGAAAGAGAGAGCAAGAGAGAGCAAGAGAGAGAGAGAGAGAGAGAGAGAGAGAGAAGAGAGGGAAAGGACTTGCCTGCTGACGTGTGAGTGTGCGAGCGTGTGTATACGACATTGTCTCAAAGACGAGAGCATTCGAAGAAAGTGCGAAGTATTCATGGGCTGTCGCTGCGGAGGAAAAGCGCACACATGCACACACACACACACGAAGATGTCTTGGACTGGACGAAGATTACGACAACAAAGAGTGAGTGAGGAATAAAAGAAGTAACAACAACAACAAAAAAAACAGAAGAGTAGAAATAAAAAAAACAAAGAGGACTAAACTGCGTATATATGAAATACGGAAAGGTACCGTCACGAATCAGACACGATTCGATACAATATAGAGAAGGGAGAAGAAGAAGGAAACGAAGACTAAGAACGAGGCTTACCCTCGATATTGTAGGCGGGCGAAAAACAAAAGAAAGAAATAAGAGAGAGTGGGAGAGAATGATAAAAAGAACAAGAACACAAGACAAAAAGAAAAGAAAAAAGTGTGGGAAAATCAAAAACACTGTAGTAAAAGAAAAATCAACAAAGCACCCCATACAGAACACCGGCTTACCCAGTGCGTGCGTGCGTGTTTGTACAAGTGTGTGTGTGTGCCGGTAACACTAACCTTGACTGAATAGAATCTGCGAACGGGAGTAGTTACACGCGGATCGCCTCGCGAGGGGGAGCGGCTGCGGCGGCGGAAGTAGAGTTGTTGTTGTTACCACTTGTGCGCATTCCGCGACGGGTCACCGACGGGAATCGGGACGATCGGCTGCGCGGCGACCGCCATCACCTGCGCGTACTGCTCGGGGTAGAAACGCTCCGTGACGGCCAGGTGCGAGCGCAGGCGAGTCTTGATGGCATGTTTGCCCACGTCGTAGTACATGGGATTGAGAGGATCGCGCGTGACGCCCTTGGCCTCTGCCTTGAGCTCTTCTGACAGCGGCAGCAGCGGAATCTTCGTGGCGCGTACGTTGTTGGTCAGGAAATACGGCAGAGACACCCGGTCCTGCTTGCCGGGACGGGAGATGACCTGGTGCGGGTTGGCGATGAGGACACCGCCGGTCGCCAGCTCGAGGGTTTCACCGATGTTGACCACGTAGGAACCCTCCACGGGGGCACGTCGATCCATTCCCCTTGCAGGTTCTGCACCTGCAGGCCGCCGGTGTTGTCTTGATAGAGAAGGGTCAGAATACCTGAGTCTTTATGAGGCCCGCAGCCCTGTTGGCGGTCCTCTCCCTGCGTCCCGTCGTTGGCGGGGTAGCGAACGACTTTGATGGTGTTCTGCGGGGTGCCAGTGATGAGTTCGTCAAGGCTGTCTTCCGGCAAGTCAAGGGCGACGAGAAAGGCTTTGAGGAGTTTGATCGCAACGGCGCGCGCGGTGGCGATGTACTCGATTACGAGCGGCTTCATCTCGGGGACTTGTTCCGGGTATTGATTGGGACCGATCATGTTGAGCCACAGCTTGTCGCCGATCTCCTCCTGCGGGATCGCCGGCTCCTCCTGGCCAAAGTCAATCTGCTCGCGGTAGTCGGCCTTGTTGCGCGTGCGCTCGACGCCGGAGCGGGTGTAGCCGCGGAAGTGGCGGGAGTTGGCCATATCGATCTTGTCCTTCTCCTCCTGCGGGAGGGCGAAGAAGTCCTGCGCGGCCTTTAGTACGTTCTGACGCAGCTTGGGCATCGATGCCGTGGTTGATCACAGTAGAAGAAGCCAATGTCCTTGGCGAGGTGGCGGAGCTCCTTATAGAACTCCTGACGCGTCTCGGGGTTGTCGAGCTTAGAAAGGTCGATGATGGGAAGGGCCGAGAGATCGGCGGCGGCGGCGGGAGCGGTGGCGGGCATGATTGGAGGATTGTTTCTGCTGTTGGAGCGGGAGGTGGAGATTTTGACGTGCAGCCGTGTCTTGATGACTTTTTTTTTGCTTTAGTTTTTGAGTTTTAATATGGAGAGCTTTATGCACTGTGCGAGAGCAGAGTATGGTTGAACTATTGCGGGAATATTCGTTTACACGTGCGGAGGTAGTGACAGTTTCTCGTGAGAGTGCACATTCGTCTGCGCTGATAGAGGGAGCGCCAGACAAGAAATAACACGCAGCGTGAAAGAAGCATTGCGTGAGCAGTCAGATAGATCAGCGCCACTGGGAGGCGTGCAATTCAAAGTAATACGTGAAGTATACGAAATATTGTCGAGTGGCTCAGATACTTTGAAAGTTCCGGCACCCAGCTTGCGCATCCTTTTTACTTTCACTATTATTCTCAATTATTCCGGTTTACCCATTTGAAGTAAAAGAGTAACAGGATAATAAAAAAAAAAAAGAAACAAAAAAAGAAGCTTCGCATTTGTGTATCCGCGAATCAATGATACTGTACCCTTCTTGCTGACTTCACTTTGCTAACAACAAAAAAAAAAAAGCACACCTGCTATAGCACACGAGGGGCCTTCAAAGACACCTTTAAAGTATGTACCCAGTGAGTGTAGATGCGCAGCTGTACAGGCTGGTGAAGCAGAGTATGAAAAGTGTACCGAAAGAAGAGAACGATCATTGGGGATTCATGGAAGCAGAAGAGGAAACAAAAAAGAAAAGAAAAGAAAATAAAAACAAGGGTGTGGAGGGAAGGGAAGAGTGTAGATAAGAAGAAGAGACTACTGAAAAAAAAAAAAAGAGAAGATGTCGGCATGGAACGAGGCTTACCCTCGTTTTGAAGAAGAGAACAAGGAAAAGAAATAAGTGGAAAAAAAAAGAGACAATAAATGAAAGAGGGGAAGGAATGAAAAAAACAGAAAAGAAAAATGAATGACACAGCAACTGCGTGTGAGAATAATAGAATTGTATCAACACCACAAACACATCCCACATGGGAAGAGCATACATGCTTGCACAGCTTGCACTAGTTTACCTAGCGCCTGCGCGCGACTGTGTGACTTCCCTCCCTATACATCTCGCGGCCTTATGTCTGTTGGAGCCATATGACAATGGGGAGCGAGAATAGAGGAGACAGTAAAGATATGTGCGAAAGTGGGAGATGGAAAACAACAAAGAGAAAGAGACAAAAGTAACAAACAACAAGAGCCCTTTGAAAAAAAGAAAAGAGAAAAGAGGTTTTTACACGCGGATTGCCTCGCGAGCGGGAGCGGCGGAGGCGGAAGTAGAGTTGCTGTTGTTTCCTTTGTGCACATTCCGCGACGGGTCGCCGACGGGAATCGGGACGATCGGCTGCGCGGCGACCGCCATCACCTGCGCGTACTGCTCGGGGTAGAAACGCTCCGTGACGTTCAGGTGCGAGCGCAGGCGGCTCTGGATGTCGCTGCGGCCGACTTCGTAGTACATGGGATTGAGAGGGTCTCGCGTGACGCCGCGCGCCTCCGCCTGCAGTTCCTCCGACAGCGGCAGCAGCGGAATCTTCGTGGCGTGGAGGCTGTTGGAGAGAAAGTACGGCAGCGAAACACGGTCGGGTGCGCCGGGGTGGGAGATGACCTGGTGCGGGTTGGCGATCAGCACACCGTTGGTGGCCAGCTCGAGGGTTTCGCCAATGTTGACAACATAGGAACCCTCAACAGGGGGCACGTCGATCCACTTGCCCTCCAGATCTTGCACCTGCAGGCCGCCGGTGTTGTCCTGGTGAAGGAGGGTGAGAATGACGCTGTCCTTGTGGGGCCCGCAGCCCTGCTTACGGTCCTCGCCCTGCGTGCCATCGTTGGCGGGGTAGCGCACGACCTTGAGAGCGCTCTGCGGAGTGCCTGTGATGAGTTCGTCAAGACTGTCCTCCGGCAAGTCAAGGGCGACGAGAAAGGCTTTGAGGAGTTTGATCGCAACGGCGCGCGCGGCGTCAATGTACTCGAGCACGAGTGGCTTCAGCTCGGGAATTTCCTCGGGAAACTGGTTAGGGCCAATCAGATTCAGCCACAGCTTGTCGCCGATCTCCTCCTGCGAGAGGGCCGGCACTTCCTGGCCAAAGTCGATCTGCTCGCGGTAGTCGGCCTTGTTGCGCGTGCGCTCGACGCCGGAGCGGGTGTAGCCGCGGAAGTGGCGGGAGTTGGCCATATCGATCTTGTCCTTCTCCTCCTGCGGGAGGGCGAAGAAGTCCTGCGCGGCTTTGAGAATGTCCTCGCGCAGTTTAGGACTGATGCCGTGACCGACAAGGTAGAAGAAGCCGATGTCCTTGGCGAGGTGGCGGAGCTCCTTATAGAACTCCTCCTTGGTGGCGGGGTTATCGAGCTTAGAAAGGTCGATGATGGGAAGGGCGGACGTCATTTTTTTTAAATTGTTTTTGGCTTGGCGGGTTTGAAAAGTTGTTTCAAAGAGAGCGTGGAAAAGTCTTGTTGTTTGTTGGAGTTTTGAGGTGGTGTTGAGTAGCAAAAGAAAGGGATTAATCTATTGGATGGCAAAGGGAAACCAATTGAGAAGGTAATAAGATAGTGAACGAGTGGGTAGAAGTGTTGACTCCATTTTCATTCTGCATGTATACAACAACCATATAATGCAATTGCTTGCCTTCACAAGTTACTAGAACATTGGTAGAGTATTCATGAATACGTCAGAGTCTATCTTAGCAAGTCAGGGTTACTCGCCGTGTACCAGGATGAGAGCGCGCGCGCACACACACACACACACACACACAGATGCACTACAGACATATTCTAATATAAGGTGTACCACTGCTACAGAGCGCACCGCCGCCACTATTCAATACGTAAAGACAACAATTTGAGATGTGTATTCAGAAGTTGGAAACAAAAGAAATTGAATAATAATAATGATACGCCGCATAAATCAGAAACGCCGAGACAAAAAAAGAGAAAACAACACTAACATCACCAACAACAAAATCGTAGAAAAAAAACACGTGCGAACACATCGCTAAGCACATTGAGCGGGGACAATCATAAGAGGAAGGAAATGAATGAATGAAAGAAAATCCAAATCGATATGAATCAACGGAGAGTTACCGTCTTCGGCTGATCACATCGCTTGAGATTTTTTTTTCCAGCACTTTATTTTTTCCTCAGTTTGTGTGCTGCTCCTGACCATTGACGCCTTGTAGCGAATTGTGGAAATCAAAAAGAAATGATGAAGAAAAAGACAAAACGGAAGAAAAACAACAACACTGATAAAGAAGGATTGAAGTGGAACAACAATTAAAAAAAAAGGTAATGGGTGAAAAAGAGACAAACACAATGACAGAAAAAGAAAAGAAATTGTACCAATCACAGACGGACATGTTGGGCAGTTTACCCACCCAGCATGAGAAAGAACTACGAGAAGAAAAACAAAACACAAAAAACGAGAGGATCGAAAGGATCATCAGCTTGATTAGAGATTTTTGCCCAGAATGGAAACGTGACAACACAAATAGGAAAAGAAGAGAGAGAGAGAGAGAGAGAGAGAGAGAGAGAGAGAAGATAGAAAGAGAAAAGAAAAGAAGGTGCTGCCCACGAGAAGTATATAAACACAACAGAGTGGAGAGTTTTAGACCGTCACAAGGGTGACACCCACTAAAAGAGAAAGAGAGAAAAGAAACAGAAACAACAGCCAACCACAAAAAATCGAGAGAGAGAGAGAGAGAGAGAGACGAATCACTTACAGGATGTTATTATTCTGGAGGATCTGCTGGTACTGCTCCGGGTAGAAGCGCTTGGTGACGTTGCGGTGCGAGCGCAGGCGGCTCTTGATGGAGTTGCGGCCGATGTCGCGGAAGAGGGGGTTGAGGGGGTCGCGGGTGACGCCGTTGGCCTGCGCCTTGAGGTGCGGCGGCAGCTCCAGCGCGGGGACCTCGCGGGCGTCAAGGTTGTTGCGCAGGAAGAAGGGGATGCTGTAGCGGTCCTGCTTGCTGGGGCGCGACACCACCTGGTGCACGTTCGCGATCAGGTAGCCGTCGGTCGCCAGCTCCAACGTCTCGCCGATGTTAATCACGTAGGAATTTTCGACGGGAGGGATGTCGACCCAGCCGTTGGCGGTCTCGACCTGCAGGCCGCCGGTGCCGTCTTGGTAGAGAAGCGTCAGAATACCCGTGTCCTTGTGGGGACCGCACCCTTGCAGGCGGTCTTCTCCCTGCGTGCCGTCGTTGGCGGGGTAGCGCACGACCTTGAGTAAGTCGGTGAATAAGTCGGACCCTGCGTAGAGATGGTCGAGGCTGTCCTCCGGCTGCTCCAGCGCCACGAGAAACGCCCGGACAATCTTGATGCACAGCGCGCGCGCCTGGTCAATGTACGTGGGGACGAGCTGTTTCATCGCGGGGACTTGCTCGGGAAACTGGTTAGGGCCGATCAGATTCAGCCACAGCTTGTCGCCGATTTCCTCCTGCGGGATCGCGGGCTTCTCCTGGCCAAAGTCGATCTGCTCGCGGTAGTCGGCCTTGTTGCGCGTGACCTCCTGTCCGCAGTGGGAGTAGCCGTGAAAGTGCCGGCTGTTCTCCATGTCGATCTTGTCTTTCTCGTCTTGCGGGAGCGCGAAGAATTCCTTGGAGGCCTTCAGCATGCCCTCGCGCAGCTTCGCATCAATGCCGTGGTGGATTACATAGAAGAAACCAATGTCCTTGGCGAGGTGGCGGAGCTCCTTATAGAACTCCTCACGCGTCTCGGGGTTGTCGAGCTTCGAAAGGTCGATGATGGGAAGAGCCGAGAGATCGGCGGCGTTGGCTGCGGTGGCGGCGGACATTTTGTGCTTCTTTTTGTTGTGGTTGTTGTGCTTTAAAAGATTTTGATGAATGCTTAATTGCTGAAACAGCGTGATGGATAGATGGATAGATAGATAAACAAAGAACGGGATCACTAGCTTTATACTGTGTTGAAGTTTTACCAGAAGATGGGAGACCGTGGAAGTGGAGTTGATTTAGCGTAAAGGTGATTAGCAAAACAAGTCCCCGAACGGAGGCATTGCCTGTTGCCGTAGCATGTCATTTGGAAATGTTCCTTTTTTCCTTTTCTTTTTCTGTTTGATCCATTCCGTAAGGAAGAAGGGATAAAAAATGGACTAGAGGAGAAGCTGTAAGATATGAGCACGGGACAGAAAGTTCACACACGTTTCTTTTTACCTTCTGTTAGTTTACCAAACATGAGCATAGACACCCCGCTGAGATGGAAAGAGCCGAAAGACACGCGTAGAGGCGATAACGTTTTCGCAGGGGTGTCAAGAGGAAAAAGAAAAACAAACAAACAACAATAACAAACGTCATAGAATATGTGTAAAAAAGAGTGAAAGAGTAGTCTGAAAAGAAAAAAAAATGGAGAAACAGAAAGAAGTCAGGGAGTGAGGTGAGTGCAAAACTAACAAATTTAACCAGAGAGAAGGAGAAAAAATTAAAGAGAGGGAGAGGATTGTATGTAAGTCTGAAGATTACCTCCAGTAGATGAATATTTTTTCTTCATTTTCGTTTTATTAGTTCGTTTTTGCTCTTGCAGTGTATGCTTACGCTGTGTATGCGTGAGTCTTTGTTCACAAAGGCGACACTGAGCGGAGTTAAGAACAAAAGAAATAACAAAAAAAAAAGCGTTCCAGGATTACCACTGGTCCGCTGCTGTCTCAGCGAGCACACTAATGGTGCTTCTTTTCAGCTATTTTTTCCTCTCTTTCTTCTTTTTGCTTTGAAGAGTGTCCGAAAAGAGGGGGAGAGCGAGCTTGAATTCATACGAACGAAACGGAGGGGGGGGGGG
This sequence comes from Kentomonas sorsogonicus, assembly GCA_030347455.1. Taxonomy (NCBI): domain Eukaryota; phylum Euglenozoa; class Kinetoplastea; order Trypanosomatida; family Trypanosomatidae; genus Kentomonas; species Kentomonas sorsogonicus. The sequence goes on along the minus strand of JAQOSZ010000025.1, from coordinate 295,901 downwards.
AAGAAGGTGAAACGAGGATTATTTTTGATGTAATTAGATACACATGATCCCTACCAAAGGAGAACCTGAAAGAGAAAGGTTAGGCAAGAGAAAGATAGAGAAACAAAACAGTGAAGAGTTGAGATGTTAAACACACACATACCACTTCAATCGATGTTGCTCTTCTCCTCGATCAGCTTGTACAGCTCCGGGTAGAAGCGCTGGGTAACGTCCCGGTGCGAGCGGAGACGGCTCTTGAAGGAGTTCTTCCCGCCATCATAAAAGAGGGCATTCAGTGGATCACTAGAGGGCCCCTGCGCCTGTGCCTTGAGGTGCGGCGGCAGCGGCAGCAGCGGGATGCGCTCGGCCTGGAGGTTGCAGCCCAGGAAGAACGGGAGGGAGATGCGGTCCTGCTTGTGGTGCCGCATCACCACCTGGTGCACGTTCGCCATCAGATAGCCGTCGGTCGCGAGCTCCAGCGCCTCGCCGATGTTGATCACGTAGGAACCTTCAACGGGGGGCACGTCGATCCACTTGCCGTCCTTGGTCAGCACCTGCAGGCCGCCGGTGTTGTCCTGGTAGAGGAGGGTGAGGGGGTCCGGGTCGCGGTGCGGCCCTACACCCTGCGAGAACTCCTCACTGTCGCTGGCGTTGCCCGGGTAGCGCGTCACCTTGATGCGATTCTGCGGAATGCCGCCAATGAGTTCATCCAGGCTGTTCTCTGGGAGCTCGAGGGCGACGAGAAAGGCCTTGAGCAGCTTCACCACCACCGCGCGGGCGGCGGCGAGGTAGTCGATGACGAGTTGCTTCATCTCGGGGACTTGCTCGGGGTACTGGTTGGGCCCGATCATGTTGAGCCAGGGCCTGTCGCCGACCTCCTCCGGCGGCAGCGGCGCGTGCTCCTGGCCGAACTCGATGAACTCGCGGTAGTCGGGCTTGTTGCGCGTTCTTCTCGTGGCTGACGGCGGTGTAGCCGCGGAAGTGGGGGGAGTTGCCGATGCTGATCTTGTCCTTCTCGTCCTGCGGCAGCGCGAAGAACTTGTCGCCGGCCTGCAGGAGGGCCTCACGCAGCTTGGGGTCGATGCCGTGGTTAATCACGTAGAAGAAACCGATATCGCGTGCGAGGTGGCGGAGCTCCTTATAGAACTCCTCCTTAGTGGCGGGGTTATCGAGCTTAGCGAGATCGATGATAGGAAGGGCCGAGAGGTCGGCGGCGGCGGGAGTGGTGGCGGCAGCGGACATGATTGAAGGGAATACAAGGCCAACTGCTAATGGGGGGAGTGTGTTTAATGGGAAGTGAAGCAAAGGCTTCTTTGCTAGATTGTGCTGTATGATCGAAAAGGGTTGTCTCCTTGTGGGCCTAGAGTGACGTGTTAGCGTCCATAGTTGGTGTTAGTGGAGGATTCGAAATGCAGCAAAGTGAACGTCCATTTATGCTTTCACTACCGTTGCAAGAAGGACGAAGTACACCACTACACAGCAACACCTCGTGGTGTCCCGAAATCACACATGGAGCATGCAAGGAGAGATAGAGTACAGGAGAATAACACACTCTTTCGTTGTGGCTCTCACAGTTACAGAAGAACTAACACTTCAAGTTCGTAGGAGAACAGTACACATGAAAGAGTGGATGCCCATCTCGTTTTTCCTTTGTTCATAAACTTATTTTTTTTCGACCGATTTTGAACCGTATTTGACAGAGAAAGAAGAAAATTGAAACAGAATGTTGGATAAAAACAGTGAGAAAAGTAGCAGGCGCGGCCACACGAACAGACACACACACACACACATAAACTGATACAAGAGTTACCCACCTGTATCTGCGCCTGCGTTGTGGCTGGATGCATGCGTGAGTATGTGGGTTGGCCCCCTGAATTCATCTGACACTTCTTTTCTTTCTTTTTCTTTTTTCTTTTCTTTCAACACCGTTAACACCTTATGTGCATCGCATGTAAACCAATGTGTGCACACAAGCGACTTGATATCGTACAGAGTATCATCGTTCTGACTGTGAGAGAAAGGAAAGAGGAAGGAAAAGAATCGAAAGTGGCAGCTACAGAGCTAAAAAGTAATAGAAGAGAATCACAACAATAGACAAGTAGTTCATACAAAAAGAGATTTGACTTCAGTGCAGAGTGAAAAAGAAAAGGGGTAGGGAAAGTAAAGTGTACGGAAAAAAAAGGGAAGAAGGAGACTGAGAAAAAGTAAAAATAACACGAAGAAAAAAAAAAGAGAGCCAGCATATATAAATACAGAAGGATTACCCTTCGCCTCTACCGAGAAGCAGAGTGCAGTGAATTGCTTCACATGATCAACATCAAGGTAGAATATGAACGAAACAAAGAAAGAAGAGGAAAAGAATGTCATATTCTCATGACCAAATAGACAAAGGAAAAACAAAAGACGATCAAGAAAGTTTTGGGTGGAGGAGAAAGAGGGAGGGAGGGGGACGGATTGCGTTGATTGGTGATGACCTGTTTATACAGATTCAACACCACGAGAGAAATGCGCTAGAAGCACCGACAACCAGTGAAGGCAAACAGGAGACCATCCACAAACTTCACAACAATGAATCATCGACCCAGCGAACTACCTAATATCCCCCTTTTCTTTCCGTTTTTTAGGAGATGTTATTATTCTGGAGGATCTGCTGGTACTGCTCCGGGTAGAAGCGCTTGGTGACGTTGCGGTGCGAGCGCAGGCGGCTCTTGATGGAGTTGCGGCCAATGTCGCGGAAGAGTGGGTTGAGGGGGTCGCGGGTGACGCCGTTGGCCTGCGCCTTGAGGTGCGGCGGCAGCTCCAGCGCGGGGACCTCGCGGGCGTCGAGGTTGTTGCGCAGGAAGAAGGGGATGCTGTAGCGGTCCTGCTTGCTGGGGCGCGACACCACCTGGTGCACGTTCGCGATCAGGTAGCCGTCGGTCGCCAGCTCCAGCGTCTCGCCGATGTTGATGACAAACGAGTTCTCCACAGGGGGAATGTCGACCCAGCCTTTAGACGTCTCCACCTGCAGGCCGCCGGTGCCATCCTGGAAGAGCAGCGCGAGCAGGTCGGTATCTTTATGAGGCCCGCAGCCTTGCAGGCGCTCCTCGCCTTGCGTGCCGTCGTTGGCGGGGTAGCGAACGACCTTTCAGCAGGTCGCTGCGGCGCCCCGTCAGCAGTTCGTCCAGGCTGTCCTCTGGCAGCTCCAGCGCCACGAGAAAGGCCTTGACAATTTTGATACTGAGCGCGCGGGCCGTCTTTATCCACTCCTGCACCAGCGGCTTCAGCTGCGGCACCTGCCGGGGGTACTGGCTGGGGCCGATCAGGTTGAGCCACAGCTTGTCGCCGATCTCTGCCTGCGGGATCGCCGGCTCCTCCTGACCAAAGTCAATCTGTTCGCGGTAGTCGACCTTGTTGCGCGTGATCTCGCCCTTGACGGCGGTGTAGCCGTGGAAGTGACGGTTGTTGCCCATATCGATTTCGTCCTTCTCCTCCTGCGAGAGTGCGAAGAACTCCTTGGCGGCCGCCAGCAGATTATCGCGGAGTTTCGTGTCAATGCCGTGACCGACAACGTAAAAGAAACCGATGTCCTTGGCGACGTGGCGGAGCTCCTTATAGAACTCCTCACGCGTCTCGGGGTTATCGAGCTTCGAGAGGTCAACAATAGGCAAATTGGCAACGTCCACGTCGGTGGCGGCAGTCGTAGCGGCAGCAGCAGACATTATTGCTTGCTTGCTTTGTGTTTTTGTGTTGTTTCGAGTATGCTGTCTTGAGAGGAACAGTTTGCAGAGCAAAAGAAGGTTCGGTGCAAGGGGCCTTGAATAGTCGTTTTGCTTGGTGCTGTTGGTAGAGAGGGGAATAATAGAAAAAATGTTTTAAAGAAATATGTGGGTTGACGTTAAATATGAGCTCGAGAGCGCTTCTCTATAAAATATTTGCAAGTTGGTATTTCAAGAGTGAAGAGAGAAGGAGTCATTGAGTGTGGAGGCCTCAATAAAAAGGTCTCGCGGTCGCTCCTAAGCGGCGATGAAACGAAGTATCTGTAACACATAAGGAATGGATTCCTCGACGCACCCGCTTCAGCAGCTCTCTGCACTCCGGTGTCTCTTAAGTCAGCAAGTGATTTAATGCAGTAAGCAAACAAAAAAAAATAGTGGTGAAAAACATAAGTTTTGCTTCATGGTTTGTTTGTAACTTCTTTTCAATCTGGTACCATTTTACTTTACTCTTGTTTTTTGATGTTTCGAATCGGCAGAGGGGGAGACGCACAAATCCCAAAAGAGAACAAACAGAGGAAGAAGAGAGATAATAAAAATAAGAAACAGAAAAGCGCTATCGAGAAGTGGTCAGGAACATTCCATGACGACAATTAAGAGAGAAAGGAGAGAAGGGGAAAACACAACAATACGAAAGATAAAAGTAGTTAAAACGAAGTAGAGTAGAACCAAATGACACAGTTTGATACAAAAGGTTCTTTTTTCTTTTTCAGTGAGGTAGAAGTGGATTACCCTCTTCTTTATTAGTCATTATTTTTATTGTTTTGATGGTGATAAGGGAAAAAAAAAGAAGTCATGCGAACAGTTTGGGAGATATGTAATAAAAAAAAATAAGATAAAGTAAGTTTTACAACAGAGCGAATTAGAGGGAGAGAAGAGCTATATGCGCGTATGAATAGGTAGAAAAGATGGAAGAAAGAGGGATATTTTTGTTAACCGCGTACAACATTACTTACCTATAGAAAGAGAGAGAAAGGGAAGGGAGGAGGAGGAGAGTAGACAGAAGTGGCATGTGCCATCTTGCCAACTCATAGGTGCGTATCTTGTTACCAGGCGGAATAGTTGCTACCGTTTCAGTTTTTTTTTTTTTGATGGCCTCAAAGAACTACACAAGTCTAGTCCTCCACCGCTCATTGTTGTCGAGAGAAACTCCAACCAGCTAGCAAAAAGACCAGCGTTCCTATCTCATCCCCCCCCCCCCCCCCACACACACATACGCACCTACACACCTCCTAGTAGATGTTGTTGTTGTTTCCCGCCATCAGCTTGTACTCCTCCGGGTACCACCGCTGCGTGACGGCCGGGTGCGAGCGCAGGCGGGCCTTGAGGGAGTTCTTGCCGACGTCGCCGAACATGGGGTTGAGGGGGTCACTGGAGATGCCGCGCGAGCGTGCCTTGAGCTCGGGACTCAGCGTCAGCAGCGGCACCTGCTTGGCGCGCAGGTTACCGTAGAGAAAGTAGGGAATGCTGTAGCGCTCCGCCTTGTGGTCCTTCATCACGACTTGATGGACGTTGGCGCGCAGGTAGCCGTCGGTGGCGAGCTCAAGCACCTCGCCGATGTTGATCACGTAGGTGTTGTCGACCGGGGGCACGTCGATCCACTGCCCCTTTTCGGTCTCCACCTGCAGGCCCCCCGTGCTGTCTTGGTAGAGAAGGGTCAGAATACCGTTGTCGCGGTGGGGGCCGACGCCCTGCGCGCGCCCCTCAATCGCCTCCTCCTCCCCCTCCCGCATCCCCGGGTAGTGCACGAGCTTCACGACGTTGTACGGCTCCCCGGTAATGAGTTCGTCCAGACTGTCTTCGGGTTGCTCTAAGCCACCAGGAACGCCCGGAGGAGTTTGATCGTCAGCGCGCGGGCGGCGGCGAGGTAGTTGAGCACCAAATCGCGCAGCTCGGGGACGGTGTCGTCGGGAAACTGGTTGGGGCCGTACAGAGTCACGTACGGGATTCTTTGCCAGCTCCTCCTCGGAGGCCGCGGGCGCCTCGTGGCCAAAGTCGATCTGCTCGCGGTAGTCGGGCTTGTTGCGCGTCAGCTCATCGCCCGCTTTGGTGTATCCGCGGAAGTGGCGGGAGTTGGCAATGTCAATCTTGTTTTTCTCGTCCTGCGGGAGGGCGAAAAACTTCTCCGCCGCCGCCTGCAGCTCCTCCCGCTGCTTTACCGGGATGCCGTGGTTTTTTACGTAGAAGAAGCCAATATCGCGTGCGACGTGACGGAGCTCCTTATAGAACTCGTCACGCGTCTCAGGGTTGTCGAGCTTTAGAAAGGTCGATGATGGGAAGGGCGGACAGATCGGCAGACATTTTCTTAATTTTTTTTTAATATCTTTTTGTGTTGTTTCTGAAAAGTATGTGTGCTAAATATGGTGTAGAGGATGGAAAATACTTTTTCTGATATAGCGGAGACAGAGAGAGAGAGAGAGAGAGAGAGAGAGAGAGAGAGAGAGAGAGAGAGAGGCGAGGGGAGGAGGGGTGGAGAGGGGGGCGAAGTCTCAAGCCCGCGGAAATAATAAGAAAAAGGAAACACTGTACCGATCTAAGCTCGTGGAGGATAACACAGGACGCAAAGAATTAAAGATTCAGATGCCATATAGAAAGGTAAACACTTTCATTTATCATCGTTTCATTTCATCTTCTCTTTTCACCTTACGAGAACAATGAACCATGATGAAAAAAAAAGTGAAATAATTGGAAGAAGAAAAAAAAAGAAGAGGAGGAGGAGCGAAACAAGATAAAACAAATGATGCATTTCCACATCTTGAGAGAAAAAGAGTATGGTGGATGAAAAGTGCAAATCATACTTGAGAAGAACAGAGAGAGCCGTAAAATGTACGAGTCAGAGCGAAGTTTGTAGCGCGTCGCCATTTTTTTCTTTCCCTAGTCTTGAGACACCTCAAGTAGAGAAAATGATACAAAACGTTCACGTTATGGCTTCTCTACGTCTTCTCTTCGTAGATTTTGACTTGCGTAGTCTTCCAATACTTATCAGCACACATGCGGAATTGCTTTGTTATCGGTTTCATTCATTATTATTCTTTATTCTTCAACCACCCTCATCGTTATGAAAGAAAGAAGAATCTCTGAGAGACTGACAATAAAAAAAAGTGGAAAAATGTTCATCAAAAGAAGAGCTGAAAAAAAAAGGAAGAAAGCATGGCAAATCATTACTGATCGAATCAGAGGAAAAAAGAAAGGGTGAGGGGAAAGGAGTGTGGGGAAAAAACAATGTGAGTCAAGACAAAAAAAAAAAAAACAATAGGGAAGAGAAGGTGGACAATAAAGAAGAAAAAACGAAAAAAAAAAAGAAGTAGAGCTACTCGGAGGTAGACATTAGTGGTTGTGCGTGTTTGTACGGGTGTATGGAAAAGACAATGGAGATCCAAAGAAATAGTCAGACACATCAAAATAGTAATAAAGTGTTGAAAGAAAGACCAACTGCCGAGGAAACATCCAACGAATGATTTGTAATTGAGAAAAAAGAAGATCTCTTTTAGAAGTATTCTTCAAAAAAAAAAAAATCAAACGAGGTTGTTGTTGTTGGCCAGGGCGATCTTGTACTGCTCCGGGTAGAAGCGCTCCGCGACGTTGTGGTGCGAGCGGATGGCACCTTTCAGTGACAGTTTCTTGAGGTCGTAGAAGAGAGGATTGAGAGGGTCGCTGGTGACACCGTTGGCCTGCGCTTTGAGTTCATCCGACAGCGGCAGCAGCGGGATGCGCTCGGCCGTGAGGCTCGGGCGGAGGAAAAACGGCATGGCGTAGCGGTCCTGCCGCTTGCCGGGGCGCGAGACCACCTGGTGCGGATTGGCGATCAAATACCCATTCGTGGCGAGCTCCAGCGCCTCGCCGATGTTGATCACGTAGGAACCCTCTACCGGGGGCACGTCGATCCACTCCCCTTGCAGGTTCTGCACCTGCAGGCCGCCAACGTCGTCCTGCCACAGCAGCGTGAGAAAGCCGCCGTCCTTGTGGGGCCGCAGCCCTGCAGTCGCGCCTGCTCCTCCTCGCCGGCTGCCGTGGCCGCTGCCGCCATCGTTGGGCGGGTAGCGCACGAGCTTGAGGCCGTTGAGGGTGCGGTCGTCAAACATGATATCGAGCCCGTCCTCCGGGAGCCCAAGGGCGACGAGAAACGCGCGGAGGAGTTTCGTGGTGACGGCGCGGGCCGCCTCCCAATAGGCAAGCTCCAGCGCGCGCAGCTCGGGGACGGTGCCGTCGGGATACTGGTTGGGGCCCAGCAGCTGCAGGTAGATGTTGTCGCCCGCGATGGCTTCCGCCGGAAGTGCCTCGCGCTGGTGGCCAAAGTTGATCTGTTCGCGGTAGTCGGGCTTGTTGCGCGTCAGCTCGTCCGCGACTTTCACGTAGCCGCGGAAGTGGGGGGAGTTGGCCACCGTCAGCTTGTCTTTTCGTCCTGCGGGAGGGCGAAGAACTTCCTGGCGGCCGCCTGAAGGTCGTCGCGGAGTTTGGTGTCGATGCCGTGGCCGACAAGGTAGAAGAAGCCAATGTCCTTGGCGAGGTGGCGGAGCTCCTTATAGAACTCCTCACGCGTCTCGGGGTTATCGAGCTTAGAAAGGTCGATGATGGGAAGGGCGGACAGATCGGCGGCGGCGGCGGACATTTTCTTTCTTTCTTTCTTTTTCTTTTTTTTTGTGTGTTCAGGTAGCGTTCATGAGAGTTTGAAGAGCTTGAATAAGAGCGTTAGTAGCTGTGGATTAGCTTTGATGAATGAGAACGGGAGAGAGCTTATTACTTTGGGGGGGGGGGGGAGTAAGGGCGAAGGAGTGAATGAAATGAGACGTGCCTGCAGGAGTACATGCTTTTTTTTCTTTTCCTCAGAGAAATTTCTCATGATAGGTGGCTCTTCAATACTGTTTTGCGAGAGTGTTGCCTGTTCCTCTCTTTTACGTTTACTGGTGCTTCCGCAGAAGTGTTGGGCAAAGGCGAAATAACCAAAAAAAGAAGCGAGATGAAAACAGTCGCAGCTTTTTTTTGTTGCTTCTTGCATTGTTCCTTCACAGAACTTTTCCCATACTTTTAGTCATTGCACAGATAAACAACACTAGAAAAAGAATGTAAAAAAAATCACAATTGAATGAAACGTAGTAAAGAGGAATCGATCACGGGAAAGAGAAAAAGAGAGAGCGAGAGAAAAGAATCTTGAATCCAAGAAAGACAATAAAAAACAATATAGAAAGAATAGAGAAAGCATCGTTGAAAACAGAGGAATGAAGTGGGGGAGAGGGAGTGTGAGAAAAAAAGCAAAGATGTTGAAGTTTACCTTCAAACGAGCGTTTCTGCAGCGAGTTTTACTATTAAAAAAATCAAATCAAAACCAAAACAACAACAGCAACAACAAACAGACTAGTATTTGAATTGCTGAAGAATTCCAAGGTGCCAGCATTACCGCCGGCTGAGAGGTGTAAGCTCCTTCTTGGGTTGACGCTTGACTTTTTACCTTTTTTTCTTGTTTTGTTTCTTCTCTTGTTTTACTTGACGGACTCCACTTCTGTTTTTTTCCTTTTGTTTTAGTGGAGATACGAATCTGCGTCGTGATGAGAAAACGAGAAGAAAAAAAAAGTAGTGAGAGGAGAAGTAATAAGAGGATAAACACTCCCAGTTATCATAATAATGAAAAAGAAATGTGCTGCTCACCATACACAGCACTCATTCAATGTTACTCTTCTCTTCAATAAGCGCGTACAGCTCCGGATAAAAGCGCTGCGTTGCGTCGCGATGTGAGCGCAGACGGCTCTTGAAGGAATTTTTGCCTCCGTTGTAAAACAGAGGGTTCAGTGGATCACTAGAGGGCCCCTGCGCCTGTGCCTTGAGGTGCGGCGGCAGCGGCAGCAGCGGGATGCGCTCGGCCTTGAGGTTGCAGCCCAGGAAGAACGGGAGGGAGATGCGGTCCTGCTTGTGGTGGCGCATCACCACCTGGTGCACGTTCGCCATCAGATAGCCGTCGGTCGCGAGCTCCAGCGCCTCGCCGATGTTGATCACGTAGGAACCCTCCACCGGGGGCACGTCGATCCACTCGCCGTCCTTGGTCAGCACCTGCAGGCCCCCGTGTTGTCCTGATAGAGAAACGTCAAAGGATCGGTGTCGCGGTGCGGCCCGACGCCCTGTGAAAGTTCCTCGCTCTCGTCCGCATTTCCGGGGTAGCGCGCGATTTTGATGCGATTCTGCGGAATGCCGCCGATCAGGTCGTCCAAGCTATCCTCAGGGAGCTCCAGCGCCACCAGAAAGGCCTTGAGAAGTTTGACAGCGGCTGCGCGTGTGGCTGCGAGGTAGTCGATGACGAGCTGCTTCATCTCGGGGACCTGCTCGGGGTACTGGTTGGGCCCGATCATGTTGAGCCAGGGCCTGTCGCCGACCTCCTCCGGCGGCAGCGGCGCGTGCTCCTGGCCGAACTCGATAAACTCGCGGTAGTCGGGCTTGTTGCGCGTCTTCTCGTGGCTGACGGCGGTGTAGCCGCGGAAGTGGGGGGAGTTGCCGATGCTGATCTTGTCCTTCTCGTCCTGCGGCAGCGCGAAGAACTTGTCGCCGGCCTGCAGGAGGGCCTCGCGCAGCTTGGGGTCGATGCCGTGGTTGATCACGTAGAAGAAGCCAATATCGCGTGCGAGGTGGCGGAGCTCCTTATAGAACTCCTCCTTGGTGGCGGGGTTGTCGAGCTTAGCGAGGTCGATGATGGGAAGGGCGGACAGATCACCATTGGCGGCTGTTGCCGTAGTGTCTGGAGCGGCAGAAGACATTTGATGAAGAGTGTGTGGGGTGGTGTGATGTTATTGTTTCCCTTATGTACTGCTTCTTTTTCTTGTTTAGGAGTGCAGAGTGTAGGGTGTAATAAAGCTGAAGTAGCTAAGGAAAAGTCAGAGGACTGATGTGTGAGAGAGAAGCACTGTAGTGGAAGAGGTAAAGAGGTGTTGTACAGGGAGACGAGGGTTTGTGAATACAGTCAGAGTAGCGTCAACCGCCAACAGTTTCTGTGAGCCGTTGAAACATTGTCTCTCGTCTTTTCTTTGTTTGGGTACGCGGAACTCATTCTGGTTTCATTCCACATACGAGAGTGATGTCTGTAGCGCGAGCCACTCACCAACAGCGCTTTAAATGACCTTGATTAACTACATTATACGTCAGTTTCAACAATCCATTCCTCTCTTCCATTTTCTAATATTTGGCCTGATCTGTTTTTTTTTTTTTGATGGGTACTCTTCAGCGGAGGACAATCAACTTACGCTGATTGTGTCCGTAAGAAGCAGCACGCGAAGAAACGCAAAAAGAAAAACGTAGTACCGAACGAAACATGAATCACATATGAAATTAAAACAAACCATAAAAAGTGAAGACGGCGATACAGTGAATCGGGGGGGGGGGGGAAACAAAACATGCCATTCTTTGATGAATTTGCAACATTAAGTGTGGTTTACTTGTACGAACCAGAGAAATAAGAAGAGATAACGAGGGCGAAGGAAAGAATATGGGGGGGGGGGAGAGGGAGAGAGAAGAAGAATGCTGAGTACACAAAAGTGCTGCTTGTTGAACATTTCACCTTCCACAGGCTTACCCCGTAGATCGAAGAATGAACAGCAAGAACAACGCCATAATAATAGTACTGATAACAAAGAAGAGTAACGAGCCGAGAGAGAGAGAGAAAGAGAGAGAGAGAGAGAGAGAGAGAGAGAGAGAGAGAGAGAGAGCCCGTGCCTCACACAACGGGGGCTCCGCCGTTTACCAGACGTTCGTACTGCTCTGGGTAGAAGCGCTTTGTCACATTCAGGTGCGAGCGCCAGCGCCCCTTGATGGAGTTGGGCCCAATCTCCTGCAGCAGCGGGTTGAGCGGATCGCGTGAGACGCCCTGCGCCTGTGCCTTGAGGTGCGGCGGCAGCTCCAGCTGCGGGATCTTGCCGGCGCGCACACACGACGAGATGAAAAACGGGATGCTGTAGCGGTCCTGCGTGTGGTTCGCGTCAATGACGACCTGATGGGTGTTCGCCATTAGATACCCGTCGGTGGCGAGCTCCAGGCTCTCGCCGATGTTGACGATGAAGGAGTTCTCCACCGGGGGCACGTCGATCCACTCGCCGTCCTTGGTCAGCACCTGCAGGCCGCCGGTGTTGTCTTGCCAGAGCCACGTGAGGATGTCGGCATCGGTGTGGGGGCCGACGCCCTGCGTGCGGCCCGCGGGGATCTCGACCTTGCCGCCGGGGTTGCCCGGGTAGCGCGCGACTTTCAGCATATTCTGCGGAATGTCGTTGATGAGCACGTCCAGGCTGTTCTCGGGCAGCTCCAACGCCACGAGAAACGCCCTCAGCAACTTTATCGTCACCGCGCGCGCGGTAGCCATGTATTCGATCACCAGCGGCTTCAGCTCGGGGACTTGTTCTGGGAACTGGTTAGGGCCAATCAGGTTGAGCCACGGTTGGTCGGCGACTTCCTTCGCCGGCAGCGCCTCCGTCTCCTGGCCAAAGTCAATCTGCTCGCGGTAGTCAGCCTTTCCTCGCGTGCGCTCATCCCCGGTCTTGGTGTAGCCGCGGAAGTGGCGCGAGTTGCCCATGTCGATCTTGTCTTTTTCGTCTTGCGGCAGCGCGAAGAACTTCTTGGAAGCATTGAGAAGATCCTCCCGCAGCTTCACAGGAATACCATGACCGATCACGTAGAAGAAGCCGATGTCTTTCGCGAGGTGGCGGAGCTCCTTATAGAACTCCTGACGCGTCTCGGGATTGTCGAGCTTAGAGAGGTCGATGATGGGAAGGGCGGAGTCGGAAGACATGCTGGCGTGTGAGTGAAGGAATGGTGATTTGATGCTTGTTTCTATTGTTGTCGGGAAGAGGGACGAAGAAGATGGAATGATATAGCGAGCTAGATGAGGGGAGGGAAAATGCGTGGCAAGACGCCGTGCAAAACATGTAATAATAAAAAAATAATAATTGCTGTTTGTGTGCTTACGGAGTGGGGGAAATGGGATGCGGAAGTGCAGGGGAACTCACGCCAAGCAGCAGACGTATAGCGAACCACACGACATGTGACTCAATAGCTCAGTACAGGAAGGTTCCTCATTCATACGCAAATATGCGAGTGCTTTTCTCTTCTGTCTTTTCAAAGTTTTTTTTTTCTGATGGGTACACAAGCAATGACAGGGAGGAAGGGAAGAAAAAAAAACACACAAATAAAAAAAAAGCGTAGAAATTGTTCAAAAAGTACCCTTTTGCTAAAAACAAACAAACAATAGTGAAGATAATGAATAAAACAACAACAAAACAGTGTCTTTTTTTTTTTTTTGTACCAAATAAATGTTCTTGTGCATTATCATCTTCCCTTTTTTCTTTATTGTTGTCCTTTCGTGCATATTAGTGCGCATTGATTCGACCGAAAGACACCTTTCAGCTTTTGTCGCAGCGCAGGTAAATAGGCAGGAGAGAAAAAAGAAAACAAAGTAGCCGATGATAAACACAAGACGCACACCGTACCGTACGATTGAGTAAACGTAATGAATGAAATCAGAGTGGGAGGGGAAGAAAAAAAGAAATGAATGTAGTTCACAACAATTGACACCGCTGAGGCATTTAGGGTGTAATAAAAAATGCAAAAGTTGGGGGTGGAGGAGGGGAGGTGAGTTTGAAGAAAGTTTGAAAATCATGGGAAATATGAAATCAGGCGGAAAGCATCACGGGGGTAAAAAAAAGAATAGTAATGTAAATAATAGAAAAAAGGAGGATTACCCTCTTGAGTGGAGAAAGACCAAGAAGAGGAATGAAAAAGAAAGGGAATTAATCATTCTTTTTTTATTCTTTCTTTCCTCTTCGTGCTTCTGCATTTTGAAAATGCTGTCGATCACCAATGGTGAAAATATTTTTGATGCATTACGTGCTGGTGTGCAGAGGGATGTTTCAAGGAGGTAAGGAATGATAAAAGAGGGTACACTATAAGAATGTTACAACATAATAATAGTAATAGTAATAATAATGATACAATCTCCTCGTTTTAACCTATTCCCAAGCCTCTCTTCGCATCCCCAAAGCACACAATATATATATAAAGAAACAACAACAGCTTCAAAGAAAAAACGAAAAACATTGGTAATCACTCACACACACCAACTCTACACGAGGTTGTAGTTGTTGGCCTGCAGAATCTTATACTCCTCCGGGTACCACCGCTTGGTCACCTCCAGGTGCGAGCGCAGGCGGCCCTTAATGGCGTTCTTACCGACGTCGGTGAAGAGCGGGTTGAGGGGGTCCGGCACACTGCCGCGCGCCTGCGCCGCCAGCTCCGGCTTCAGGGGAAGCTTGGGCACCTCGTGTGCGCGTAGGTTCGGCGAGAGAAAGTAGGGAATGCTGAAACGGGACGTTTTGATGTTACGCATCACGACCTGGTGCGAGTTTGAGACAAGGTAGCCGCCGGTGGCCATCTCGAGTGTCTCGCCGATGTTGATCACGTAGGAACCCTCAACAGGCGGCGCGTCGATCCACTTGCCGTCGAGGGTCTGCACCTGCAGGCCGCCGGTGCTGTCCTGCCACAGCAGCGTGAGCAGGCACGCGTCCTTGTGAGGGCCGACGCCCTGCCACTGCTCCTCGCCGTGGCTCCCGTCGTTTCCCGGGTAGTGCACGAGCTTCAGCAGGTGCGAGGGGGTGCCGCCGATCAGATCGTCCAGGCTGTTTTCCGGCAGCTCCAACGCCACCAGGAAAGCCCGGAGGAGTTTGATTGTCAGCGCGCGCGCGGCGGCGAGGTAGTTGAGCACCAAGTCGCGCAGCTCGGGGACGGTGTCGTCGGGGAACTGGTTGGGGCCGTACAGGTTGAGGTAGTGCTCGTCGCCGATCTCTTCCTGCGGGGTCGCGGCGACTTCCTCGCCAAAGTCAATCTGCTCGCGGTAGTCGGGCTTGTTGCGCGTGCGCTCCACAGCCGTCTTGGTGTAGCCGCGGAAGTGGCGAGACTCCCTCATGTCGATCTTGTCCTTCTCGTCCTGCGGCAGCGCAAAGAACTTTTTGGAGGCCGCCAGCAGCTCCTCCCGCTGCGGCGCCGGAATGCCGTGGCCGACAAGGTAGAAGAAGCCGATGTCCTTGGCGAGGTGACGGAGCTCCTTATAGAACTCCTCCTTGGTGGCGGGGTTGTCGAGCTTAGAGATGTCGAGAATGGGAAGCGACGACACCTCCGGGGAAGTGGGGGCGATGGCGGCGGCGGGCATGGCTGGGCGGGTGGCTGGATAGTCTGACAGAGAGGGTGCGTGAGAGTAATGGAAAGAAGGTTTACCTGATGGTTTTAGCTTATGCTAATGAAAGATTATAAACTCTGCGTTATTGTTTGTGATTATTGAGGGGTGTCAGTAGGGAGAGTGCGAGTGAATATTTCATGGGTTTCTTTGAATGACGTTTGTTGCGGACCGTTTCGTTGAAAGAAGTGCATCTTTTGATCGTACCGCACGTCATCAACAGCAGTAGCAGCAACAATCCATCTGTACACCTCTGTAAAGTGAAAATATACAGTGCTGTGATGCGTGTGTGTGTGTGTACCACGTTTGAGGTAATAAGAGGAACAGAAATCAATGGAGGACGCGATGAATCAGTAAATGGGGGAAAAAAGAAAACATAGCTGAGAGAAAGGAAAAAAAAAGGCGATAATCAGCGAGACAAAAATAATAATAATAATAATAAAATATATAAAAACAGTGAAAGATTACCCTCTCACGTTGGTTGGGTCTCCGGAGGTTTGGGGAAGGAGGGGGGGGGGGTTAGGGGACACAGAAAAAAAAACGAGTCAATGGAGGAGAGCTTATAGACAATAGTATTTTTGAAAGGAACAAGAAGAGGAAGACAGAAACAAGGAAAAAAAAAGAAATAAGAGAGAAAAGGAAAACTAGACTAAATCAGACTAGGCAGCGACGCCAACAATCTGCGCGTACTGCTGCGGGTAGAAGCGCTGCGTCACGGGGAGCAGCGAGCGCAGGAAACCCTTCATCGCGTTGTCGCCAACGTGCGAGAAGAGAGGATTTTCTGGATCGCTGGAGGGCCCCTGCGCCTGCGCCTTGAGGTGCGGCGGCAGCGGCAGCAGCGGGACGGCTCCCGAGCGGATGTTGGGGGAGAGAAAGAACGGCAGAGAGATGCGCTCTGTGGACTGTGCCGCGCTGCCGCTGCCGTTGTTGTTATTCGGGGGCCGCGACAGCACACGATGGGTGTTGGCGATCAAGTAGCCGTCGGTCATCAGCTCCAGTGTCTCGCCGATGTTAATCACGTAGGAATTCTCCACCGGGGGCACGTCGATCCACTCCCCTTGCAGGTTCTGCACCTGCAGGCCGCCCACGTCGTCTTGCGCGAGGAGTGTTAGTATCGGGGCGTCCTTGTGGGGCCCGACGCCCTGTGACTGGTCCGCGCCCTGCGTCCCGTCGTTGCCCGGGTAGCGCGCAATCTTGAGAAGATTCTGCGGCGTGCCACCAACAAGGTCGTCCAGGCTGTCCTCTGGGATTTCGAGCGCCACTAGAAATGCCCTCAGCAGCTTTATCGTCACCGCACGCGCGGCGGCCATGTACTGAATTACGAGCGGCTTCATCTCGGGGACTTGTTCTGGGTACTGGTTAGGGCCAATCAGATTCAGCCACAGCTGGTCGCCGATTTCTTCCTGCGGGATCGCCGGCTCCTCCTGCCCAAAGTCGATGCACTCGCGGTAGTCGGCCTTGCCCCGCGTGCGCTCGCCCTTGACGGCGGTGTAGCCGCGGAAGTGACGCGAGTGAATGATACCAACTTTATCTTTCTCATCTTGCGGCAGAGCGAAGAATTGCTTCCCGCGTTGTATAAGCGTGTCGCGGAGTTTCGTGTCGATGCCGTGACCGACAACGTAAAAGAAACCAATGTCCTTGGCGACGTGGCGGAGCTCCTTATAGAACTCCTCCTTCGTCTCGGGGTTGTCGAGCTTAGAAAGGTCGATGATGGGAAGGGCGGACGCCATTTTTTGTGTCGTTGTGGGTGTGGGTGTGTGGGTAAGCGAAAACGATGGTCGGCACTTGCCTTTTTTTTTTTTGTGTGTTTTCTTCTGCAAGCTGCTCTTCATGAGGAGTTGGAAAAAAAAAAAAAAGAAGGAAAGAGTGGATAACGTGGCGACTCATTTCTGTTTTCCTCTGTACTGGAGAGGGCAGTAAGCAAAGTGTGCATTTTTTGTTCTTCCATAAGGTGGGCTCAAAAACAATAACAAACAAACGAACAAACAAACAAAACAAGTAACCTTCTTCTCCGCAGTAAAATAAAAGTTTCTTATCCGACTATATATTGATGTTTTACGAAGACAGCAGCATCGATATCAAAAACACAAAACAACAAAAGAGAGGCATGTAAGCAGACAGGGGGTGGGGGATGGAGAGAGAAACAACAACAACGACAAGACCAAACCAATCCAAAAACAACGAGTGACCCCCACATTAGCAAATCAGTCCATGCGGACTCTCCACCGGTTGTTGGTGAGGAACGTCCCCCAGCGGGTGTCCATTGTCTGCTGCTCCTTTTGCACCTTTTGCATCACCTGTGTCTCCCGCCACTCCCGCCAGCGCGGCGAGCACCACTTGCTGTACTTGAGGTCGCGAAAGAGCATCGCGTAGTGCGCGCCCATGTTCTTCTCCAGCGACACCGCCGTCATGCCCCACAGCAGGTGGTACGTGGAGAGGGTGAAGAGGACATTGTACCAGTCCAGGTCCTCCGTGACGCGCCCAAAGGCGGTCGGCAGCCACCGGTTGGCGCAGCCGCGCCGCACCCGCTGGTACTCCCACAGCGAGAGACGGTACGCGCGCGAGTAGTGGGGCAGCACCCGCCGCGACACGGCCGTCCCGGCCCCGATGAGCGCGAGCCACAGCGCGATGTTGGTGAGGCTCGACTGCCAGTTCACCTCGAAGATGGTCTTCTTGTTGCGGCCCCACAGCGACTCGGACAGAATCGTGTGGTGCGTGAAGGTGACGGCCGCCACCGGCAGCGGCACTAGCAGGTTGCGGTTCAAGAAGCCCGCGAGGCCGCGGCCCTCCGTCAGGCGGCCGCCCAGCATCGCGGCGTTGCACGGCACCGTGATGCACAAGGCGGCGGCGCCGGTGATGAGGGCCATGCGCAGCCCGCAGCACACGGTGCACTTGCGGCGAGGCTCCGAGTCGTGGTAGTCCGGCACCTCCGCCCGCGGCCGCCGCGCCTGCCCGAGCTCCATGTGTGCGTTTGTGTGTGTGTGTGTGTGTGTGTGGATTTTGTAAGTTTACAGGAGTAGCTCTTTTTTTTTTAAAATCAAAACACAAAGCGAGGGAGGGGGGAGGGAAGGGAGAGAGTGAAGGAGAAAAGGGATGAGAGCGCTACAGAAACACTTGATCGGAATGATAGCAATCGAAAACGCATGGGCAAAAATCAAGGCATTGAACCTTCTTCTTCAGTTCACAATGTTTGACACGCCCAGAGGAGAAAAAGAGAAGGAAGCACATCATCTGAACATATTATTTTTCCGCTAGTCCAATTTACGAAGCACAGCAGAGTAATAATAATAATAATCATGAACCAGAGCAAAAAGAAAACGATGCAACACGCAATTACAAGAAAGCCGACGCACACATTCACTCTTTCCCTCTCTCTCTTAGTCCCACTACCAGAACATGTACCACATGAAGAAAAGCAGCAGCGCAATGCCGCCGTACACAAGCCACGCGTCGACCTGGTTGCGTCTCACAATCTGCATCAGCGTCGTGTCCGAGAGCCCCAGCGACTCCAGCAGGTCGCCGACCTTGTTGCCGATGCCCCCGAGCCGCGCGCCCTGACTCAGCAGCGCCTGCAGCACCTCCTCGCTCTCCGCGCCCATCTGCTGCATGCGGCGGCGCGCGTACAGGAGGCTCTCCTTCTCCTTCTGCAGGTGTTGCACCTCGCTGAAGGCGTCGTCGCCTCTCCCGCCGCCGCTGCCTCCTCCTCCTCCCAGCAGCTCCTCCCGCTGCGCCGCGTACGACTGCGACTGCCGCCACCGGCGCGCCGCCTGCCGCAACGACGTCTCTGTCAGCCGCAGCTCTGAAAGAGTCTGCTGCGCGCGGCGCTTCTGCAGCTCCGTGACGACCGCAGGCGACCTGCCGCCACCGCCATTGAAAAAGGCTCCTCCCCCCGCCGCCGCCGCCGCACCACCACCACTACTACTACCCGTGTTGTACAGCGGCCGGGCGTACACCCCTGTCGCTCCGGCGCTGGTGCCATTATTATTATTATTAATATTGTTGTTATTGCTGCCGTAGCTGGCCCCCTCCAGCGCCGCCGCGCGCCCGGGAATGAACCCCACGGGCCCCGAGACGGGAATGACGAGGTTTGTCTGCGGGTCGCGCTGCGGGACGGTGCCGGCGGCGATCTGCTGGAGACTCTCCGTGCAGTCGGCAATGGTCTGGAAGAGACGGTCAAAATCGATGCCGCTGACGGCGCCGCGCTCGGCCTGGCTCGCCGTCTGCCCCAGCCGCCCCGCCGCCTCCTTCACCAGCCGCAGCTCCCTCTCCACACTGCTCGCAGAGGAGCTGCTGCTGCCGGTGGTGGTAGCGGTGGTTGCGGTGGCCGCGTTCATGCTGGCCAGCAGTAATATATAAATAGAAATGTATACTACGTGAATGTGTGTGTGTGTGTGTGTGTGTGTGTGTGTGTGTGTTGTGAGTGCACTCGCACGATTCCCTGCTTTCTTTAAAGGTGAAAGAGGAAGGAAGAGATTCACAGTGATGACAAGGGGAAAAACACAGTAAAAACCCTGATGTAATCACGCCGCAAACTAAGCATTAAACATCTCAAAATCAGTTGCGCACTGTATCTGGAGTAAACAACATCAGGCACACCAGAGAAAAACGACTGTCCTCCGTGATCTACGTTGTATTCATTTTATTATTTCGTTTATGATTATCTTTTTTATGGTTCGCTAGCAGAAGGTAAAAGTGAAGTTTCGATATCAATAATAATCATAATAATAAAAATTATGTAAACAGAGAAGGAAGGATTTAAAAAAAAAGAAACATGTCATAGTAACAAGTGCCGAACAACACATCTCAAAACAGAAACGAGTGACAGCACTAAAAAAGGCGTCAAGAAGCAAATCAACTGTACAGCGTACATGTAATATCAAACGCCAAATCTTATTGAAACAAAATAATGATAATAAACTACATCACGTCATCCCTGTGGAACGAGTCGGGAAAGTGACTCGCGTAGCTGATCGAGATCGCGAGCCACATGGTGGAGGTGAGGCTCGCAAGCGCGTACATGTAGAACATCATCTCGGAGAACTCCCGCGGGTGGAAGTCCATCATGGTGGTCACGAGACACGCGTTGACCGCCGCGGGGGAGCTGATGCCGATGAGGATCGACACGACAAAGGTGCGGTCGGAGGGCATCACGCCGGCAAGCAGCAGCACGTGCACCAGCAGGAAAGAGATGGCGGGCACGAGCAGCAGGCGGAGTAGGATGGTCAGCACCGTGAAGCGCGTCGGCGAGGAGATGCTCTCCCAGTAGCCGCGCTCGATCGACCGCAGCCGCTGGTCAAGGTCGTCCTGGATGGAGTGCATCGCGCGCTCGTGCTCGGCCGCCGCCGCCGCCGCCGCCGCCGCCTCCGCCGCCTGCCGCGCCCGCATGCGCGCCGCCGCTGCCGCCGCCAGCCGAGTCGTCGCGGGGCTTCCCCCTCCCCTCCCCCTGCCGCCGCTGCACGCAGGGAGGACAAGGGCAGCGGCGGGGACATGGGACTGTAGGGAGAGCCGAAAGCGCTGCCGCCACTGTCACCGGCGGCGGGAATGCCTAGACGGATGTCGCGGCGCTCGCCTCCGGTGTCGATCGTTAGTGTGTCAAAGGCGGGAAGCGGTGGCGTCGGTTGGAATAAGTGAGAGTTCTGTGCTGCGCCGGGGGAAATGGCCGCCGCCACTGCCGCCCCCGCCGCGCTGCTGGTGGCTGTCTTGCCTCTTCTCCCCGGTTTGCTCAGGATAGCGGTGGAGGGAGAGGACGGCTCGGAGCTCTGCACCTTCACGATATGAACCCCGGAGGCGGTCACACGCGCGGTGGTGGCGCTGCCCCTCGGTGACTGTGGCGATACAGAGCCACTCGCCGCCGCCGCCGCCGCCCCGCCGCTGCCAGCGTCACCGGTGTGGTTATTCTCTAGCAGCAGCACCTTTTCCACCACAAAGTCCTTGGTGTGCTCGTTGAGCTTCTTGAGCAGAAACTGCGCGTAGTAAAAGTACGAGTTGTTGCGCTCCTCGTCGGTGTACTTGTGGGCGAGAATGATTCCCATGACGAGCAGCTGCAGCGGCACGCAGTTGGTGCCGATCAGCGCGACGCCGCTGATGAAGGCGGACCCGGCGGGCGTCTCGGCGCACCACCGCAGCGGCGGCGTCAGCGAGATGACGATCGCGATGAAGGTAATGTACACCGGCGGCGTCTGCGCGGCGAAGACGATAAAGTCCCACACCTGACGCATCTTAAAGGCCATTGGGCGGTCGCGGTCGCGCAGCGTCACGTCGTCTAGGCGCGGCAGCGGCTCACGCACGCGCGCAAAGTAATCGGGGATGCCACCGACGCCATCATCTCCACCATTGTTATTGTTATTGTTATTGTTATTGTTGTTGTTGTTGTAGTTGCTAACTTCAGATCCCTCACCACCACCACTGCCACCGCCATCACGCTGACTATAGAGTTGTCCGCCCCCTAGGACAGAAAAGCGCTGCTGCCACTGTCGCTGAGCATGAGAGGAAGAAGAAGAAGCGACGCTTCCGACAACGCCGTTATTATCGTCGTCGCCGTCGACAGGCTCAAAAGTGAAGAACTCCTCCGCTGCGCGCTGCGCGGACGGCTGCCCCCGGTAAAAGATGTTCTCAATGTCGTTTGGGGTGGAGGTGAGAAGCACGTCGGCGGTGCGCGGGAGCGGCGCTGCCGTGATGACTGGGGCCCCCGTCGTTTTGCTCGGCCGTGCTGCTCCTTTTGCGGCGTTGGTGGCTACAGAGGCGCCGGCGGGGCGGTAAAACTGGAGGGCCTGAGAGGCTTTGCTCGCGTGTGTGGCGTCGGATTCCGTGTTGGACGGTACGACGACGACGGCAACGGCTGTGCTGTCTTCCTGCCGCTGCCGCTGCTGCTGCTGAGTTCGTTGCTTCTCCTGCTGAGCCTGAGCGGAGGGGGAAACCGCTCTTTTGTGATCGTGCTGTTTCCCGCGGGGAGAGCTGCCCACCCGCCCGCCGTCGCCACTCCTCTCTTTTCTTCTGTTATCGTCGTCGACGTCGTCGTCGTCGCTGGAGCTTCCTCCCCCTCGCCGCCCTTGTCGGCGCTCTGCTTCCACTCGTCGAACTTGCTCACGGCGATCGGCCGCGCCTTACTCTTGGCCGGCCGGTAGTAGTGTAGGTTGTGCGTCGCGCGGGAGGCCGCCGGGAGGGGAGCTGCCGCCGCTGCTACCGAGCCAGACGCAACAGGGGCGGCTCCAGCGG
The DNA here is from genome assembly GCA_030347455.1 of Kentomonas sorsogonicus. NCBI lineage: Eukaryota > Euglenozoa > Kinetoplastea > Trypanosomatida > Trypanosomatidae > Kentomonas > Kentomonas sorsogonicus. The sequence goes on along the minus strand of JAQOSZ010000025.1, from coordinate 273,758 downwards.
TAGTCGTCGAGCCAGAGGGTGTCGGTGGAGGAAGAGACGCAGAGGCGGCGGAGGAGGAAGCGGCGGCGGCAGTGGGAGTTTCCCATGTCACGAGGCGGGCGCCACCGCCGACGACGGCACTAGCGCTCGTCCTATCACTACTGCCACTCGCAGCAGCCGGGGAGGCGAGTTGGGCAGCGTAGGCGTTGAGGCCCCCGACCCCCAGCGCGGCGACGGCGTCCGCCGCCTCACTCTCACTGTCACTGTCATCATCGTCATCATCGCTGCTGGTGCCGTCTGCGTGACGGCCGCCCAGCCGCCCCTGCCTGACGCCGCTACTTGCAGTGACGGTGGAGGAGGCCTGCAGCACTCTCGCCGCCACCGCTGCCGCCGATGACGCGGTAAAAGTGGAGCTGCTGGGAGTGGCACTAGCACCCCCACCAACATGCCGAGACACGGACTGCTTGCCCCCTGCGTCATCATCGTCGCCGCCGCGGGTCCCTCCTTGTCTGCTGCTTGACGCCGCTGCTGATGCGAAAGACTGCCGAGGCTTCCATTCTCGCCGCCGCCGCGGCCGCGTTTCGCAGCGCCTCCGCCTCCGCCCTCAGAGCCGCCTCGCGCGCGGTGTAGTAGGCCTCTTGCGCAGCCGCCTCCTGCTTGCTCACGAGCTTCTGCTTGGAGTACTTGATGAACGGGCTCCCCATCGACCACAGGCCGAGGGCGCAGGTGAGGTTGTAGAGGAACACGTACTGCTGGCACCGCGCCACGCGCACGTCATCGAGCCACTCAATGCCGCGAATGCTCGTGACGACGGAGAGGGGGAAGACGAGGCCGTTCTGGAAAGTGCCCCCGAGAATCATCAGCGGCTGCCACTCCTCCGCCACCACGCGGCAGCACAGGCGCGAAAAGAGGAAGCCCAGCAGCATCGGCACGAGGGACATGATGACGGCCCAAAAGTACTCCGCCAGCAGGTCCAGCGAGACGTCGGCGGTGAGGTTGCCGAAGAGCATGCACGGCAGCAGCACGCGCAGGGTGATGAAGGAGAGCCCTTTCTCGCTCTGGTCCGCAAACGCCATCCAGCGGCGCACGCCATAGCCGAGAACCACACTGAACAGCAGCTTGAACACCGTCGCCGCCGAGATGCCCAGGTAGGTCGTCCAGAGCATTGTTCTTTTCTTCTAAAAGTTCTTTCCGTACTCTAACAAAGAGTACGAGTACGAGAAGTATAAAGTATGCCAGTTTTTTTTTTTTTTTTTTTTTTTTGCTGCGTCTACGCCACAGCAAACGAGAGAGATGCAGAGTGTGTTAATTTCACCTATTTGCGCTTTCGATATGGTTTCCTTTGTTTACAGGGAATTGTACTGGAGATGTTGAAAGATTAGACAAGTTTGGGAGGGGGGGGCAGGGTGGAGGTGAGAACAAGTGTTGTTGACAGAGAGCCAAAACTTGTGGTGAATTCGCGATGCCCGAATTAGGAGGAGAGATAATGCGATTAGTTTCATTAGAAAGAAGAAGAGTACAATTGTGAAACAAGAGCTCAATACTCACTGTTTAGATACCAGCTTTAATGCTCTCCGTTTGTGCATTTGGATCGGTTGAGACGATATGAAGAGAAAAGAAACAAGAACAAAAACAACTACAACGGCAATGGGTAATACGATTGAGGAAAAAAAAAAAGCAGCGATATGTACAAAAGGGTGAGGGTTGGGGCAAAAAAAAAAAAAGAGAGAGAGGAGAGAGAGAGAAGAGAGCCGCTAATGCCCGCCCAAATAGGTAATGTAGACAAACAGCCAAAAGGCGGTGGAGGGCACGCACGCGAGGTACATGACGAAGATCATCTTGGAATACTCCGACGAGTGGTAGTCGTGCATCGCGCAGATGAGGGAGCCGTTGATGGCCGACGGCGCGCACGTGCCGATCAGCATCGCAAGCAGGAACGGCCGCTCGTCCGGGATGAGGCCGCCGGTGCGCAGGAGGTGAATACAGAACATGCACAGCCCCGGCATGATGACAAGCCGCAGACACACCGTCGAGGCAATGAACATGGTCGTTGGCGACACAAGAGCGCTGATGCGCTCGTGAAACTCCGCGGGCGTTGACTTTTGAGACGAGACCGCCCCACGCGCGTCGCGGGATGCTGTTGCTGTTGTTGTTGGTTTTGACTCCCCCGTCGCCACCGTAACAGCGCTGCCACTATTGTTAGTGTTCTGCGGAGCGGCCGGCTTGCTGGCGCCCTCGTTGGTGGCGGCGACGGTGCAGCCGAGCACGAGCAGCTGCAGGGGAATCGCCCCCGTGCCGACGATCGCGAGGCCGCCGACGAGGACCTGCCCGACAAACGACTCGGCCACCCAGCGCAGCGGCGGCAGCAGCGAGATGACCATCGCGAGGAGACTCACAAAGACGGGCGGCGAGGTGAAGGCGCGCTTGGCGCACCGCTTCAGGCGCTGCGACGACGTCTCCTCCGGGGTCCGCTCCGAGGCGATGCCGAGGTCGCGCTCACTGAGGGAGAAGGTGCCGTGGCCGTCGAGGTCGAGATTCCCCACGCGAAACTTCTCCGCGCGCGCGGCGGCGGCGGCGGCGGCGGCGAGGGCGGCCTCGGCGTCTTGGTCGTCGTCTTTGCCTTCGTTGTTGTCCTCTTCCTCACCGCCCATTCTTCTCCTGTCAGCGTTTGCCGCGCTCCCCGCGCGCTGCCTCTTCGTCTTGTGTTCGGTGGTGTCCGCGCCGTAGCCGCGCAGGATGCGCAGTGGCTGGTCGTCGGCGGCGGCGGGGCGGTACCAGCTCCGCTGCTCCTGCGCCGTCGCGAGGCGTTTCTTCCCACGCGACTTTCCCCCAGCGCCCTTTTCATTATTACCGTCACCACCTTGGTCGTCGTCGTCGGATGAGCTGACGCGAACAAGAAGCAGCTCCTCCTCGACGTCGTTGCTCGCCGCTGCCACGGCTGCGGCTGCGGCTGTTTCCGGGGCCGCCGCCGCCTCCCGTTCCTCCCTCTGCTGCAGAGGTGGCGGCGCCGCGCTGGCTGTGAGGGAGTCGGAGGACAGGGCCGAGGACAGCGCCTGCGAGGGCAGGTCGGTGAGCTGGTCGTGGGAAAAAGTGGCGACGCGCGCGGCGGCGGGGCTGCGGATGACGCGCATCTTGCGTGACGGCGGCGCGTAGGGAAAGGTGAAGCTTCCGTTTCCCATCGCCCCTCCGCTGGTGGCAGAGCCGCCCTTCGTGCCCCCGCTTCCATCCTCCAGCCGCGGACGCCGGCGCTCCCGCTCCTGCATTTCTGCGTCTTGCAATTGTTGCTGCTGCTGTTCTTCTTCTTCTCCTTCCTTTTGCTGCTGTAGTTTTTCGGCCTCTTTGAGCGCCTTCACCTCCCCCTCCTTGGCGAGCGCGATGACCGGCTCGCCGACTCCCCACAGCCCAATCGAACACACAATGTTGTACAGGAAAATGTACGAGGAGGCCTTGTCGACCGCCCTGGCGTCGAGCCACGAGACGCCTTTGAGGTTCAGAATGACACTCAGCGGAAAGGTGAGCCCGTTTTGGAAAAGACACCCGAGCAGCAGCATCGCCCGGTACCGCGGCGCCAGCAGCGCGCGAAACACCGTGAGACACGCGATCGTGCCCAGCACCACCGGCAGCAGCGCGATGATCGGGGCCCAGTAGAACTTCTTGATCGCATCCCAGGTGACGCTGAGACAGAGGTTCGAGAACAGCAGGCACGGCAGGAAAATGTGCACCGAGACGTACGTGAGGCCTTTGGGACTCGTGTCCGGGTACGTGAAGATGCGGCAGAGGTAAATACCGACGGCGGAGCACAGCATGATCTTGACGATCGTCGACGTCGTAATCAGGATAAGCTGAAGAGTGCTGGACATTTTCTTTTTGCTGCTTTAGAGGGGTTGTGGGTGAAAAAGAGAAATACTTGTTTTATTATTGACGAATTCTGAGAAATAGTTGAGAAGAGAGGAAAAATATAGAAGTTGCCACTGTAAGGAGTTAAATATATATTCACCAAAGAAGGAAAGTGGACGGAGAAATAAGGAAATGAAAAACGTTTTTTGATTAAAATAATAATAAAAAATAAAGATATGTTTATAGAGACTTTTGGCTACTTTTGAGAAAGACGCTGACGCTATTCTAGTCGTCTGCTCGGATTACTGCTTCCTTTTTTTTTTTTTTTGATCTTGGTTTAGTGTATTTTATGTTGTGAATAGCGGAGGTAATAAAGAGGTGGTGGATACAAGAAGAGAAGAACATTTTACATGCTGACACGATTTATTAGCTCTTCGATATCACTATACTCGACGCAGTGCAGGCTCAGATTAGCATGTATAGCGCAGCATCTCTGATGGACAAGACGATGGTAAAGATTCACAGTATACCCGATTTTGAATGTTGAAAGCGGCAAAACATTAAAAAACAGAGGTGAGGATGATAATAGATAGAGAGGGTGGAAGAAGAAAAACAAGGAGAATCTACAAGTTGAAAACAAACACTCATGAATATTACAAATAATAATAATAGTAAACTAATATATACTTTACATCTGATCGATTTCGCCGAAGTCCAGATTTTCGGCCCAATTCAGCAAATTGTCTACATCATCCTCCACGTCAGTGGCACCGCCTGTCTTGGGGGTGGCCGCCGCGCGCCGCCGCTGCCTCCCGCGCTCGCCTTGTCCTCTGTCTTCATGTGATCCCACGGGACACCCCACGCCCCTTCCCCCTCCTCTTCCCCTGCGTGCGCGCCCGGGGCGGCGGTGTCGGTCGACTTGTTCGGCGTGGCGCCCGCGGTGCTGTCGGCGGCGCTGCGCTCGTGCGTGCGGCTGTCCGCATATTGGTTGGTGGTGACGGAGGAGTTGTTCGTTTCGGGAGGTGATGATAAGGCGACAGCGGCAGCGGCAGCAGCGGCCCCGGCGGCGGCGGCGGCGGCAAGGAGGGACTCCCCAAGCTCGTCCGGGGAAGAAGGATGATGCTGCTGCTGATGGTGAGTGCTGTCGTTGTGGGGAACAGTGTCGGTGCTCGCTTCATTATCTGGCGTGTACGACGCGTTATACCTATCGCCGCGCTCTGTCTCGCCGCCGCCTACAGCAGCGCCGCCGCTCTCGCGATGGTCAGAAGAAGGACCGCCACCGCTCTCTTGCTTCTCGGCCGCGTCCTCGTGGTCGTCGCCACCGCCACCACTGTCGCCGCCGCTGTAGAGCTTCTGCATGCGCTCCCGCAGTCGCCTCTTCTCCAGCATCGCCTCCGCCTCGCGCCGCCGCGCCTCCTGCGCCGCCGTCAGCCGCGGCGGCCCCGCCGGCTGCACGCGCCGCTCGTACACCGCCTGCCCCGCGCGCTGCCCGATGGCCTTGGTGTCGAGCGGCGGCCCCGCCAGCTCCCGCACTAGCGGGTGCGCCGCCAGCGCCGCCGCCGCGCTCGCGGATGGGAGGTGGTGGTGCTCGTGGTGTTAGCAATGGGGGCGGTGGGGGGGATGAAGGTGCGGCGCTCGGCCCCAACAACGGAGACGGCCGGCAGCGCCGTTGCGCCTGCTCCCGCTCCCGCTCCTGCTCCTGCTGCTGCGGGGCGCGGCGGGGGCACGTAGGAGGCGTAGAGGGAGTAGGGGTTCCCGCCGGCGTTGACGGAGGTCTCGACGAGGGTTGCGGCGCCGCCCCGCGAGCCGTCGCGCGCGTGGCCGGAGGATGCGGCCCCGCTGGTGTTGAGAGCTCCCTCCGTAATGAACGCGCCGGTGGGCAGCGGGGGGACGACGGCGCCGCCCGCGTGGACGCCCGGCGTGCTGTAGCCCGCGTTGAGGCTCATCGTGCCGGGGCCCCCGAGCAGATTGCCGCGCGGCCGGAAGGGCGCGGTGGCGACCTTCTGCTGCCTGCGCTTCTCGCTGCTGATAGTGGGGGCGGCGCAGCGCGGAAGCAGCGCGTCGCCGCCCGCCGCCCTGTCGCCTCTTCTTTTCTTCTCCCCGCCGGATCCGGTGCTGGATACGGTCGAGCCCTGACGCTGAAGCCCAGCCGCTGCGCCGCCGCCGCTGGCCGGGGCGGAGGCGGCGAAAGACGACGACGAGGGCGGCGGGGGGACGCGCGGCTGGTGCAGGAGGTCGCGCCGAGCGCTGGAGAGCGGGTGCCCGAGGGGGTACGCGAAGAAGGGGTCCGGTATCGCGTGCGGTCCGTAGAAAACGTCTCCCACACCGGGGACGGCGCGCGCCTGCTGCGGCGAGTTGTAGTGGGCGCTGTACGGGTTGTTGGCGCCCGACAGCACCGCCGCCGCCGCCGCCGCCACCGCCGGATCGACCGCCGCTCGCGCGTTCTGACTATTAGCGCCCCCCGCCTCTGCCTCCGCCTCCGCCTCTGCCTCCGGGGTGCTGGTGCCGTTGGTGCTGCTGACGGTTGCGCCGTTGCTGGTGCTGGTGTTGTTGAGTGTCGCCTCGGCGGCGGCGGTGGCCATCTGGTACTGCTGCCGCCGCATGCGCTCGTTCTCGCTCTGCAGGTCCTCGATGACCCTCATCAGCTTGTACTCCTGCCAAGGGCCCACGTACATTTTTTTCTACTAGGTGGTGGGTATAGTGTATTTGTTTCCCTTTTCTCCTTTCTATATAACTCCTTGATAGTACTGTACACGTTATGATTGCTGCGTATGTGTGTGAGCGTGCGAGCATCGGTATTTGTATCAACAGACGGTGAATATTCATCTCAATAAATCAGTTTACAAGGGAGAAGAAACAGGGTTAATTTTTTTTTGTTCCATCTTCTTCTTTTTCAAACAGAGAAACACACATTATTTAATAATATTGTGAGAATCACACACAATTAATCGTTCTAAGGAATTTTTTCGGCGCCATTTTTGATGCACTGCAGATGTGTGAAGACGAGCAATAATAATCATCAGACGAAGTGAACGGTAAGAGTAGGGTTGGGGGTTGGGAGAGAGAGAGATTGAGACGTATGGAAGAGACCGTGAACACCCTCAAGTACAAAAGCACCACAAGGGCCGCTACTTCTTCGTCTTCTCGTCGTCCTTGCCGCCGCCGTTGGTGCCGTTGGCCGGATCCTGCGGCGCGCCTGGGCCTCCCTGCGGCTGGAAGGGTGGCGCGGGTTTGCTTTCGGGCACCTTGGGGAAGGAGGTGGAGGTGAAGGTGTCGGCGGCGCCGTAGCCGTGCTTCTCCATCATCTGCGCGCCCTCCTCCCGCAGGTGGTTGAAGAGCTCCTCGGCCTTTCTCTGCAGGCCCTCGTCGTCGGGGTTCTGCGCCATCTCCTCCAGCGTGCGGTTCAGCTCCTTGTTGTGCTTGGAGTTGAGGGAGGAGAGCGGGATCTGGCCGGCGCCTCGCTGCAGCGGCGGCGCCTGCGTCGGGCTCGGGCTCCACGCGATGAGGTGGAACACCTCGAAGGTGGCCGGCAGCAGCTCGTTCTTGCGGTACATGACGTCGTAGATGGCCGACGCGCTCAGCAGCACCTCCGGCCGCAGCGGCTTGCGCTGCAGGTGGCACGCGCTCTCGCCCATCAGCGAGAGGTGCTCCATCAGGTCGAAGGGCGTCTTGTAGAGCAGCAGGTGACGGTCGAGGTCGATGGTGGGGAGGTTGAAGCCGGCCTGCATCACCAGCGCCGAGATGCCCGCGCCGTCGATCATCGGTGAGATGTGCGGCGACACCCCGCCGTCCACCTCCATCTGCGCCATCGTGAAGCACCCGCGCAGCTCGTAGAGTGTGTTGCCGCCGAACATCGTGTTGAGGAAAAACCCGTCGCGCTTGAGCACCTTGCGGATGTTCACCATGCACGTCTCGAGGTCGTTCACCCAGTGCATGTTGAGGCACGACACACACATGTCGACCGACTTGGCAGGAATGCCAAACGGCATCGACAGCTCCTCGTCGCACTGGATCTGGATGTACTCAATGTCGGGCGGCAGCAGGTGCTTCACCTCCTCGTAGTTGCGGTTCAGGCGGTCCTCCGAGATGTCGGTCTGAATGTACTGCTTCAGGCCAAAGGTCTGCTTGCGCTCCAGCATGTGCCGCAGGTACCACCCCGTGTGCGCGCCCACCTCTAGCACAATCGGTGTGTCGCGTCGGATGAAGGCGCGTCGGTCGAGCATCTGCGCGGCGCACAGCTTGTGCAGGTCGCACGCCTCCGCGTCCACGAAGCTGCGCTGCAGACCTTTGAGTTGGCGGTCGAAGAACTTGATGTTGATGCCCCGCGCGGGGGCGGCGCGCGTCAGCACAACGGGAGACGGCATATCGGCAAGTAAATAAATATATGTATATATGTGTTTTTTGATTTGTTTTGTTGCTAACGTTTCCACTACTACGCCTAAGTATATTGCGTTTTTGTTTTTGATTCCCGCGTACTACAGGAAATAGAAGTTCTGTTCTTCACCGTCATTTTTATTGTTATTATCAATTGTTGGGGAATTAAAAGAAGCATTTTTTGTTTTTGGTGGGAAAAAGGAGAAGAAGGTGAGTGGAGAATATATAAAGTATATTTAGAGAGACGACTGCAGTATATCGTTGCGTTAAACGCGATCAACCATGAAGGATTTGCGCAGAAGAAAAACAAACAAACAAAAGGAATACATCAATAACCATCCAATGTTGATAAAAATGACTCACAGCGGAAGTATTTTCATGCGTTTTCACTCGAGACTATGATGAGTGAGTAATACAAAAAGAAATCACGGAAATAAGCGAATGCGTTGCTGCTACTGCCGTGTGGAGCGTACAGTGAAGGGAAAAAGAAGGGAACGGAAAGTGCTGAGAAATACTCACAGGTAAGACCCAGTACCTTTTAAAATACAAAGCTCTACACCTCATGTATGTGTGTCTGTATGCATGTGTGTATATATTTGGCACAGGAAGGAGCAAAATAAACGAGAAAAATGGTACCATGAAATTGAAGCAAACGGGGGCAAAACGAGAATACAAAACTATGATGATTGACTGTTACAGTGGATAGTTTACAGATAGCGGGGAGAGCACCTGTCGTCCCTGTGCTTGCTGAAGAGAGAGAGACAGAGAGGGAGGAGAGAGTATTTGCGGATAAATAGAATCCATCCAAGCACCACCACCAGAGCTTGTTAGCCCGGACACATCCGCTAACTTTCTCCTCTCCTTCTCCCCCCCCCCCCTTCACACACTCACACCTCCGCCTACCCTCTAATTGGCGCGGCGGCGGCGCGCGAGGGCCTGACCCGCCAGCGCCAAATGTTCCTCGAGCTCGTTGGACGACTTCTCGTACTCGCGAAAGGCGTTGAGGAGAATCTGGTACTTTTCGTCGGTGTCGGCGGCGAGGGCGTTGAGGTTGCCGCGGTGCTGCTCGCCCTGCGCGGCCAGGTCGCGCTGCAGCTGCTGCAGCTCCGCCGCGTGCCGGCCGAGCTCCCTGTCCACGTTCTTGGCCGTCTCGGCGACGCTGACAAAGTTCTCGTCGGTGCGGTCGCTGAGCTCCTGCAGCATCTGCCGCAGCCGCTCGACGCCGCTCTCGCGCGCCAGCCGGTCCGCCTGCGCCTGCACGTCGCGCAGGCCCTCCGCCACGCGCCGCTCGTGGTCCGCGCGCGCCGCCTCGAGGTCGCCCAGCGCCCTCCCAATGTCGCGCGCGTCCTGCTGCTGCTGCTGCCCCAGCGCCGCCACCTCCTTGGCCAGCTGCGCCAGGCCGTCCTGCAGCGGCGCCGCCGCGCGGTTCGCCTTGTCCGCGAGGCGCCCGGCCGCGTCGGCGTCGTCGGCGGCCGCCTCCGCCCGCTGCCGCGTGTCGGCGAGGCCGCGCGCCGCCGCGTCCATCGCGCGCTCCAGCTCGTCCAGGCGCTCCTTGAAGTTCTGCAGACGCTCCGGGCCGCCGAGGTCGCCGATGGCGCGCTGCAGGGCGTTCTGGCGCTCCGCGAGGTCGCCGACCGCGCCTTGCAACTGCCCCAGCTGCTTAAGGATCGCCTGCAGGACGTTGTTGAGGTGCGCGCCGTCGATTTGGAAGCCGATCAGCGGACGGCTCTGCATGTAGTCCACCAGCGAGGTGTCCATTGTTATCACGTCGGTCTCTCTCTGTGTGTATTTAACTGTGTGTGTGTGTGTGAGGAGGAGGGGAGGGGCGATATTCTATGTGTTTTCCTCTTGATGCGTATAGATCCCAGACGTCGTGTGCCGCTCTTTGGCTTTTTGTTTTAAACCACCAAACAGAGGATGTATTTCCTGTTTATCTATTCTGACCACTGAAGAGTACAGGTGGGGGGGGGGGAAGAGGAGGAAATGTTTGAGAAGTGGAAGAAAGAGACAAAAGCGCAAAAAAAAAAAAAAAGAGACACTTATGTCGCGGCAAGTGGTGCCTCCATTGATAAATGTTATTGTTATTACAATGATTATTAGCGCGCATGAAATCAAATGCGGAGGCCAAACGACACAAGGAGAAGTAACATCCATACCCCTCACTACTTATCACACACAAAGAAAAATCTCCACATTCTTAGCAACGAACCGCTTCTATGCAAGGCATTGTGATTTGCAGTCTGAATGACAATACAGCCATTATTCCCTTTTCATCTTCTTTTTTTCCATTTTCCATTTTCATTTCTTCATTGTTTTTATTTTGTATACTTTTGATGGATAATTTGCCGAGACCAAAGCCTTAAAAAGAAATAGAACAAAAAAAAAATGGGGTGGAAGAGAATCATGTCGATAAATGACGTGGATAAAACAAAAAATAAACAATAGAGAACAAAAAAAATAATAAAGAGGTTAAAATAGATTTTCCGGGAACAAAAATAAACAATAGAGATAAAACGATTCCCGAAGGAATACCAGGAAAAAAAAGAAAAGTCGTGTACCGTTGAAAAGTACCAATGTTTTTTTCCCTTGTTTCATCGAGTGTATAAATTTTCTTTTCCGATAGGTGAAACGTAAAAAAGAGTGAAAAGTACAAAACAGGAAAAAAATAATTGGAAAACAAGAACAATGAGCTTTTGCTGAGGAGGTGAAAGGAGTACGTAACAAAAACGAAGAAAAAAATAATGAAAGTTTTTTTTTTTTTTCAAAACACCAAAAGCGTCTGTCCAGATTTTAGAAGTTAAATCCGTAATTCTTCTTCATTGTGATGCAGAAGAAAAACACTCCTTGTGCTTTTAAACCTCCTTGTTATTATTTCCTCAAAATATTTCAGTTAAGTTCTCCTTTCCATTTCCTCTCCTTATTCTTCTCTTATTCTTTTTTTTTTTGTTGGTGTTGATGGCTTTTGGCGCATGATTACTAGAGCCAAGTAGGAAACACAAGTATTTTGAAGCTTTTTATCTTCTTTGATCTAGTTGCTACTTTTCCTTTCACTTCTTCCTTTTTTTTCTTTTCACTAAGCTGTCCACTCACATCATTCAAGCCTCTTTTTTTTCTCATGGAAATGAAAGTGGCAAGTGACATGAAAACGATAATAGTGGGAAAGTCAGGAAAAAAAAGTAAAACAAAAGGAAAGAGGAAGAAAGGAAAAAATGCATTAGCGTCCAGATGATGAAGAAAACAACAACTAAACACATTCAAAAGAATGAATACTATGTGAGGTCTACCGAAAAAAACGAAGCCAAAAACAACACGCAGATCGTATTTCTTTTTTTCTTCTTCTTCTTTCCTTTCTTTCCGAGGAGCGAAGTAGTGCGTCCGAAGTAGAGAGCGTACGCGTTGAGAGGGGCAGGAGGACTAAAGTATGCGCGCGCTAAGAATATCGAGAGAGAGAAAAAAAACAAACGGGGGTAAATCACACCAAATGGCTCTTTTCCCGGTTCATTTATTTCGCTTCACACACAGACGCTCTTAACTCCCTCGCCTGAGCCCTCACAGCAGATGAAAGAAAAACAAAAAAGAAGAAGAAGAAGCGAAAATACTTTCTTGCACGTTCGCGCGCGCTCGCTAGAGAGGGGGGCGGCGCTCACGTTAGAGTCCCCAGGCGAGGCCTTTTACAGCTTCGACTTGGCGAACTCGGTGCCCTTCTCGATATTCTTCTGGATGACCGGAATGGCCGCCTCGAGGTTCGCCTTCTCCGTCGCGGAGAGGTTGCCGATGGGGAGGCGCTTGGCGATGCCTTCCTTGCCCAGCACGACCGGCACGGCGAGGAAGGGGGTCTTCTCCTGGCCGTCGGTGTCGACGTACGCGTACACAAGAGGGTTGCCGGCGCCGGAGAGGCCCTTGACGACCTTCAGCGCAAAGCGCGCGCCCGCCTCGGCCATGGACAGCGTCGCCGAGCCGCGGCCCGCCTTGGCCTTGACCACCTCGGTGCCCGCCACCTGCACGCGCTTGACGATCTTCTCGAGCTGGTCCGCCGGGGGCAGCGGGCCCAGCAGCTGGCTGTACAGCGGGACGATGGTGATGTCGCTGTGGCCGCCGACGACGGGGACCTGCTTCACGTGCAGGGGGTGGCGCGCGTCGTTGATGAAGCGCGTCGCGCGGACGCCGTCGAGCAGCGAGACGCCGAGCAGGCGGTTCTTGTCGTAGATCCCGAGGGACTTGAGCGCCTCGGCGGCGATGGCGACGGTGCTGTTGACGGGGTTCGTGACGACGCAGAAGACGGCCTTGGGGCTCGCGGCGCCGCAGGTCAGCACCAGGTCCAGGATGATCCCGGCGTTGATCTTGAAGAGGTCATCGCGCGTCATGCCCGGCTTGCGCGGGACGCCGGCGACGACGACAAACACGTCGACGCCCTTGGCGAGCTCCGCGAGGGCGGGGTCGCGCTTCACGCCGATCTTGCCGGCCGCGAACTTCACGCGCACGCCTGAGTCGATGTGGGAGAGGTCCGCGGCGACGCCGGGGGCGCCCACGACGTCGTAGAGCGAGAGGGTGGAGCCCGAGGGCAGCTGGCGCATGAGCAGCAGCGAGAGGGACTGGCCGATGCCACCGGCGGCGCCGACAACGCAGACGTTGACCATGATGGTGATGGTGGGTGGGTGGGTTGGGGGTGGTGGGTGGGTGTGTGGGTGTGTAGGCGAGAGCGAGGTTGCCAAAAGCGGTGGAAGAGAAAGAGAGAACGGTAGAGAAGGATAACGAGCTTTTTATTCTTTGTGTTTGCGTGTGTGTGTGTGTGTGTGTGTGTGATAAGAAGGAAGAGGGAAGCCGGGAGTGGTGAAGGCGAGAGACGGGAAAAAAACATCACTATAGAAGGTGTGCAGCGAGCGACATAGAGTAATAATTGGATCACAACACAGACTTCATGTGCGATAAATAATATACGGTAAGAGTACGTGTTCAGTAGTTAAAAACATCTTTTTTTTTTTTAATTTTAAATTGTAGAATATAGTAAAGCGTACAAATCTAAAACGGGAAGAAATTAAAAAAAAAAAGAATGACGTACAAGTTAGATTTACGAAATGAAACGAGTAAAAATGAGAAAATGTGCGTGTGTTGGGGGGGCCAAGCACGCCTATATGGACAGGTTTCGGCAGAAGGCATGCGCCTAGTTCGTGTTGCTTGGGTTTGGCCGGCGCGGGGGCCGCGTCAGTCGCGTCACCGTGGGAGCCGTCGTCTGCACGTTTGCGTTGGTGGTATTGCTGAGGCCGCGGCGGCGGGCCTGCTGCTGCTTCTCCTTGCTTTCATCCTCGGCGTTGGGCTTCGCGTTCAGCGCTGTGCCGCGCGCAGCCCCTTCCTCCTGCTGCTGCTGTTGCTGCCGTTTGGTTGGTTTCTCCTCCTTCTCCTCCATTTCCGTTTTCTTCTCCTCCTCTGGGGACGAAGGGGTTTCCTCGACAGTGATACTTTTTTCAAGGGCAGAAGTCTTCGTGCTCGACTCACTGGGGTGGTTGCCTAGAGCATTATTATTACTATTATTATCCTTTGTATTGTTATTTTCGTTGTTGTTGCTGTTCACGTTTTTGTTATTTTCGCGAATGCGCTGCAGCGCCTCGGCGGATATGACAATGGGCTGCTGGGAGCTAAGACCGACAAGTCCGGCGAGAGGGTCCGCTGCGGGTGCTGAAGAGGAGGGTGGAGCTGCTGCTGCCGCTGCTGCAGTCTCCCCGCGATTGCTCTTGTCGCGAGGCATCGTCATTTCGGTAGGTTCGCGGTGGTAACGGTTGTGGACGGCATGCGTGTTGTTTTCCTGACCGTTTTTCTTGCCAGCACGCGCATGCTTCTTCTTCTTCTTTTTCGCATTCTTTTGGTTCTTGCCGCTTTTATGCTGTTGCGGTTGTTCGTCCTCTGGGCGGTTCCATTCCTCCGCCTCCGAGTAGTCCGAGCGGTTATTGCCATATTCGTCGGTGTCGTCCGATGACGACGACGCTGAGGAAAGTTCGATGCGGCCGTTGGCGTCTTGTGTGTACAGGGCACGCGAGTCGGCCGCCAAACCAAACATCTCCGCGGAGCTCTTGTTGCGCACGACAGAAGGGGAGACGGTGGCGCCCGCGGCGACGCTGCCCACACTCGCGTTGCCCCAACCGTTGTAACTGTTGTTAGCGGCACTGTTCCTATTACTATTGCCCTGTTGATGGCTGTTGGCTGCGCTGGAGCGGCGCCTCCACAGGGAGCTGATGGCGCTCTTGAGACCCGCGCCGACACCTCCGTTATTGTTGTTACTATTGTTGTTGTTGTTGTAGCCGTAGCCGCCGCCGGCGGTGGTGACGCTGGTGAAGCTGCTGTTGGCCGTCATAAACGACTCGTCCAGACTCGTGTTGGCCCAGTCGACGCTGTTGCGGCGTCCGCCGTTGCCCAGCGGGAGCGCGCCTCGGTTGAGGTGGACGCTAGAGTGTCCATACATGCCCCCTCTTCCCCCTCCTCCGGTCGTCGCGCCCGCGTTGGCGGCGGTCAGGTCGAGGAAGGCGCTCAGCTCCACGTTCTGCCGCAGACGCGCCGCCTCCGCCTCCGCGCGCGCCGCACGCTGCCGGAGCTGCGTCTCCGTGTCTGCCCGCCGCGCCTGCTCCTCCGCGACCGCGCGCGCCGCCGCCTCGAGCTGCGCGTCCTTCTCCCGCAGCGCCGCCTGCAGCGCCGCCACCTCCCCAGAGTGCGCTTCCCGAAGCGCTGCCCGCTCGCTGTGGGCGTCGGCGGCGGCGGCGGACAGCTGCTGCCGGGCGAGGGCCAGTTCGCGCTGCGCCGCGGTGTGGGCCGTGTAGAGCGTCTGCAGCTCCTCCTGCGCTGTTGTGCGGCCGCGCTCGACCCCGCGTAGAGCCTCGTGCAGCTCCGACAGCTCCGCCTCGTGCTGCTGCCGCGCGAGCAGATGCGCCACGGCGTTTGCCGCGTCGGCGAGCAGCACGCGCTTCGCCTCGTGCGTCTCCGCCGCCGCCGTCAGCGCTAACTCACTAAGCTCCAGCAGGAAGCGGGCCGCGCGCTGCTCGGCCGCCAGCATTTCCTGCGACACGCGGAGGGTGCGCTGCGCGTTTGCCGCCTCCTCCTGCGAGCACTGCAGCTCCCGCGCGACGGCATCCAACTTGGCGGAGAGACCGCAGGCGACCTGCTGCGCGGTCTGCTGCGACGCGCGGGCGTGCGCGGCCACCGCCTCCGACAGAGCATCCGTCTTGGCGGCGACAGCGTCGAGGAGGGTCGAGTGGAGAGTGCTTTCCACGTGCGCGGAGGCGGCAACAGCCAACTGCAGCTGCTGCTTCGCCGTGTGCTGCTCTTCCTGCCGTGCCGCGTCGGTGCGGGCCTCTTTTTCTGTGGCCTCCTGAAGACGACTCTCCAGCGCGGCGACGGTGTCCTGCGCCTCCGCGACCGCCGCGGTGCGCTCAGCCAGCTGCTCAAGCGCGTTTGCCAACTCCTGCTCCGCCCTCTGCTGAACCTCCGCCGCGGACTGCGCGAGAGCTTCTTTCTCTGCGGTTATCTCCTCAAGGAGCTGCTTGGTGGCGCGGTGCGCGTCGTCTGAGGTTTGGAGTGCGGCAGCGGACTCGCGCTGCGCCGCTGCCAAAGCTTCTGCGTGCTGCTGACCAAGTCCCTCCACCTCCGCCGCGGCGCTCTGCTGGAGAGCCACCAACTCTGCCATGAGCGCCGCGAGTTGGGACTCCGCCGCCGCCTTCCCCTCCGTCTCCGTCTGCAAAGTGGCGGCGGTGCCCTCCAGCGCTGCCCGGACTTCGCCCAGCTGCTGCTCCGCCGCGCGCTCCCTGGCCTCACTCTCGCGACGTTGTGACTCCAGCGCCGCGCTCAACGCCGCCTGCGCTGCCTCTATCTCCTGCACCTTCGCACCCAGTGCGTCGCGCTCGGCGGAGCGCGCGGAGAGCTCCCCCCGCAGCCTCTCCAGTTCGCCGGCGGTGCTCTGCTGCGTGTCGCTCAGCTGCGTCCACAGAGCCGCGCACGACTCCTCGGCCTGCTGGTGCTTCGCCCGCGAGACGGCGAGCTCCGCCGCCGCCGCCTCGCACTCCGCGCGCAGCTCGCGTGCCGCCAGCGCGGCGGCCTTGGCGGTCACCTCCGCCGCGTGCTCCAGGGCCGCGCACCTCGCGTGGAGAGCGTCAAGCTCCTGCTGGTGTTCGCGGCGCCGTTGCTCTTCCGCCTCCGCGTGCGCCGCCTGAAATTCCTGCAGCTGCGCGGCGGTGGCGACGACGGCGGCCGCGGCTGCCTGCCTGGCGTCTTCAGCGTTGGTGACTTGCTCCTGCAGCGCCGCCAGTTGTGCCGCGTGCGCCTCCGTCATCTCCGCCGCGCGCGACGTGTGGGTCGCCTCCAGTGACGCGACGCGCTGCGCGTACTCCTCGGAAAGCTTTTGCTTTTCCATCTCCAGCGCCGCGACAGCCGCCTCGTGCGCTGCCTGTTGCCGTGCCAGAACCTCCGCGGCCGCCTGCCTCCTCCTGTTGGCGCTTCCGCGCCCACTCCACTTCGCTCGCCGTCATCCATTCCATGCGCTGCTGCTCCACACTCAAGGCGTGCGCCGCCTCGCGCTCTGATGCCACACGCGCGGCTTGCGCCTCGAATGCCTCTGCCATCTGATGCTTCTCGGCGTTGTGCTGCGCCGTAAGACGTGCCATTTCCTCGGCGTGCGCCCGGCGAGTGGCCTCGTGCTCAAGCTCAAGTGCGGCCTGTGCAGCCTCCGCGGCGGCCGCCTGCTCCTGCAAGGAGGCGCCGAGCTCTTGTACCTGCGCATCGCGCTGCGCAAGAGTCACCTCCAGGCGTGTGAGGGTGCTTCGGAGTTGCGCCTCCGCCGCTGCCGCCGCCGCGTCACGCTCGGCGGTGCGCTGGGAAACTTCCGCGCGGGCGTCCTCCAGTTGCGCGGACAGCTCGTCGCTCTGCGCGGCAAGTGCCTGCTGGTGCTCTTGCTTGAGTTGCTCCAGCGCCGCCCGCAGCTCCTCCTCCCGCGCCAGCTGGTACGCCTGCTGAGCCTCCGCCTGCGCCTCTGCTGCGGCCCTGTACTCCGCCTCCTTTTGGGCCAGCTTTGCCGCCGTCTCTTTTTCCAACTGCTCCAGCGCCTTCTTCTCCGCCTCGAGAGCCGCGTCGCGGGACGCCTGCGTGACGTGCTGCTGCTGCCGCTCCGCCTCCCACGAGAGTTTCTGGGCGTACAGCACGCACTGATGCTGCAGCGCCAGCCGCTCCGCACGCTCCTCCGCCACCACGCCCTCCATGCGCGCCGCCTCCTCCTCGTGCGTCACCTTTTGAATGGCCAACGCGTCCGAGAGAGCCAAAAGGCGCTGCTGCAGCTCCGCGCTTCGCTGCTTCTCTGACTCGGTGGTGTCGCGTAGCGCGTCGGCGTGTGTGGCAGCGGTGCGCAGCGCCTCTTCCAGCGCCGTCTTTTCCTCCACGTGGCGCGTGCGAGCCGCATCTAACTCCTCCGCGCTGCGCTGGCGCTGCTGGGCGACGGCGCGTTCGTGGTCGCTCTGCAGCTGCTGCAGCGCCGCCGCGTGCGCCGCCTGCATCCCTTCCTGTACTTCTACCAGCCGCTGCTCCGCCTGGGCGAGGCGCTCCCCCGACTGCGCACAGGCAGAGACGATGAGGCCGCGGGCGGCGTCGGCGAAGGCGCAGGACGTTTCGGTGGCGGCGCACTTCCACAGCTCCAGCGCTCCAGCGAACCACACGGCGGCGCCGTCGGCTGCAGCCACCGTCACCTGCTGGTGTTGGGCCACCAGCGCCGCCATCTCCTCCGCCGCGGCGCGGCAGCCGTCCTGCTCGCTCTCAATCGCGCCGCGCGTCGCGGACTCGTGTGCCTCGAGGGCTTTCATCATCTCGCACGTGTGCGCGCGCGACCACTGCCGGCGCAGCTGCTGCACTTCGTCCATCTCTTCGGGCGCGAAGACGGGCGTCTGCGTGTTGGCGTCGGTGCCGAATATCATCGCCTTGAGGGACTCCTCCACGGTGCCTTTGCTTGCCTTGGAGCGCCCGTGCAGCTGCAGCTGGGCCATCTTGATGTCGTGCAGCTTCTGCCGCAGTGTGTCGCGCTCGGCGGCGAGGGAGGCGGCGTCGGCGGCCGCGGCCTTGGCGGCGCGCTTGCGGTCCCGCACCTCCAGACGCAACTTGCGATTCTCGTCAGCCATTTGCGCCGGGGTACGGTCGTCCGTCTCGCTGTTGTTGTTGTTACCACTATTAGTGTTGTAGTTGCTGACAGCCGTCGAGCTGCGAATGAGCGGGGAGGGGGTAGTATCCGTAGTTAAGGTGGCGGGTGCCTCCGCCGGAGCCGATGCAGTCTCTTCAGTGGTCGCCTGAGCGGGAGGAGGTTCGGAGGCGGAGGCGGAGGCCGAAGGGACCGCGCCCACCCCCGAAGGAGTCTCGGCCTGCTGCTCCTGAAGCTGGGCGAGCGCCTCGGTCGCCTGGAACAGCTGCGCGCGGAGCTGGTTGACCTCCTTGTTGCCCTTCTCGAGCCTCCGCACCGTCGCCTGCAGCTTTTTGATCTCGCGCTCGGAGTTGCCGTTTGCGAGCTCCAGCCGGCGCTCGACCGCCGCCAGCTTGCTGCGCGTCTTGCGGAGCTCCTGCTCGGTCTCCAGCGCCGCCAGCTGCTCCTGCTCCATCTTGGCGACCTCGGCGCGCAGCTTGGCCGCCTCCTTGGTGTTGCTCGTGAGGTCGCGTGAGTAGCTGCCCCGCAGCACCGCCTGCGCCTTTTTGAGCGACGCCACCTCCGCGTTGGCGGTCTCGAGCTCGCCGCGCGTGTCCTCCAGCTCCGCCTGCAGCGACGCCAGCCGCGCGCGCAGCTCGTCAACGTACTCCTCCTGGTCGTCCCCTGCGGCGCCGTCGTCGCCATCGCCGTCGCCATCGCCGCTGCCGCCCCGCGTGCTGAGCCCCAGCGGCGGGTGCTGCTGCATCTGCTGGTACTGCAGCAGCGCCGCCTGCAGCCGCTGCACCTCCGCCGACAGCAGCTTGATCTGCCGCAGCTGCGGGTCCTCGTTGACGACGGCCTTGGTGACAATCTGCCGCGCGCGCGAGGCGTAGCGGAGCGTCTGCGCCGACTCGTCAAAGTTGAGCGCGTGCGGCGAGACGGTCGCGATCATCGTGGTGCGGCTGTTGCCCCCCAGCGAGTCCATCAGCAGCCACGTCAGGTTCGAGTCGCGGAAAGGGCAAAAGACGGCACCGCTGCTGTTGTTGTTATTATTATTGCTATTTCCCCCGCTACCGCCGGCGCCGACACGGCTGCTGCGGCCATTGGGGTTGGCGGACGCCCCTGCCGACGACTGCGCCGCCGCCGCCGCCGCCGCCCGCTGTGAGACCTCCGCCAGTGCGTCAATGACGCGGCCGAGGGTCGTCAGCGAGAGGTTGATTTTCGTGGCCTCCGTGAAGTGCTTTCCCACGACTCCGCTGACGCCGGTGCGCTCGGAGCCGGCGAGATCGACCAGATTCACTTTACTCGTCGTGCGGCGCGTCGAGCCACCGTCGCTGCTATTCATCGCCGCAGCGTCGCCGCTGTCATTTCCGGCTGCCGCGTTCGTGCTGTTTATGCTGCTGCCATTATTATTATTGACAGTGCTTCTGGCCAAAGTAACTGCTGCAACAGTGCCAGGGACGTCGGCGACTGCCGCGTCGTTGTCTGACAAGCCTCCTCCCGCCGCCGCCGGCGGTGACGGCACAAAACGCATCTGCGCCAGGTGCAGAGAGAGGATGGCGTGGCTGCGGCTGCTGCGCTCGTTCATCTTGGTGGCCGCCGTGTGCCGCTCCGCCCCGCCGCGCCGCAGCCACCGCATCACCTCCGCGTCGCTCGCGACCCGGCGCCGAGAGAGACCCTCCACGTACGGCCCTTTAGCTGAGTTGCGCACCCGCAGACCCTCCGACGAGCTATTATTATTATTACTACTATTATTGGCGTGACCGGCCCCGCCCAGCAGGTCTATGACCTTTTCATTGTAAATTTCGTAGTATTCCATTTCCACCGAAAAGGAGTGGGAGCTGTCGCCGGAGCGGATCGCCTCGAGCTGCTTGAAGAGGTCCCGCACAAAGCGGGGGACGATACCGTCCGGGGAGGTCATTCTAACAGTTGTTGTTGTTGTGGTTGTTGCGAGCGACGGAGAGGTGGGGGACGTCAGCACTACCGATGCGTTCAGGCTGGCCGCACCGTTACCATTATTGTTATTGTTATTATTATTGTTATTGCTGCTGCTCACTGAGCCAGAGTGCCTGGGGGACGCAGCGGAGTTGGAGGTGGTGGAGGGCCGGGCGGCGCCCGGGCGGGGGGAGGTGGCGGCCTGCCGCGGGGTGCGAGCGCCGGCGCGCGGCGACCCAGGGCCGCTCGACGGGCGACGCTTGAGGCGACACGAGGAGGAGAGCTGCAGCTCGGAACTCGCATCACAGCGCGACGTATCATTCCCGGTGTCCTCTAACGTGCTGATATTATTGTTGTTAGTAGTTATTACTATTTTTAGCGGCTGCCGTCTGAGGTGAGAAGCCACTACTGCCACCGCCGCCGCCGCCGCCACCGCCCATCATGGTGTACGTTTTCCCGCTGCCCGTCTGGCCGTACGCAAAGACACACCCGTTGTAGCCCTCGAGAGCGTTTTCCAACACGGGCTTGCCGACGCGCGAATAGATGGCCGCCTGCTGCCGCTCTTCCTGCTGCCGTGCCTCCTGGCTGCTACCGCCGCCACTCTCGCCATTTTCACCGTTTGCGTCGCCGTCGCCCTCGGGGTTGCCGGCGTTGTCGAAGCAGTACTCAAACGCGTAGGTGTCTTTGGGCGCCAAGCTCCTCTGCGGGTCCAGAGTCGTGATGAGGCGCGGGTCGCGGCGGTCGACGCGCATCACCAGCACGCCGGACATGTCGACACTACTACCATTATTAATACTATTGCTGTCCTTTTCAACGCCCGCGAGGCATGTCGCGTCTGTGACGACGCCGCACGTGAGCGGCGAGGCGGGCGGCGGGGAGGCAGATGCTGCAGCAGACGCAGCAGCAGCAGGGCTAGAGGTGCTCGCGCTGGCAAGCGTCAGACGCCGCTCCCGCTCGTTGAAGGGACGTACGCGGACAAACACCTTTGTGGCGCAGCTGTCCTTACCGAGGAGGGAGCTGGGGGCGGAGGAGGCGGAGGAGGGCGGCGCCTGAGGCGATTGCTGCATTTGCGAGGACGACGACGGTGGCGACGGCTGTGATTGTCGTTGAGGTCTGTTGCCAGACGTTGTGGGGCGCCGTTTTGCCGCGACGGGGGCGGAGGAGCCGTTGCTTGCGCGTAACGTATTTGGATGCATTTCGATTGACGTTTTTTTTTCTGTTTCTGAATTAATGAAATGATGTTGAAGATGGCTAAACCGAGAAACGGTTTTGTTATTACGTACGAGAAAATTTAGTAATTTTATTTTATTTTTGATTTCACTGTGGATACAAAATACAAATAGTTAAGGACTAACTATAAGGTCAAAAATGAGAAGAGACAAGAATAACTCTAAATATGTGTTTGTGTGTGTGTGTGAATGAAAGTAAAGTGAGAAAAATAGCTGGAAAAATATTCTAGTGAAAGAGAGGAGAAGGGAGTCAAGAGGGTACAAAAATAACTATTGATGAAGAAGATAAAAAGAGAATACAATGCGTGTGAGAGAAAAAAAAACACTTCTAGTTTTGTTTTGTGTGAGGTGTCACCGTGTGATCAGCTGAAAAGCTGGAGCAACGATGAAGTTAGTGATGCAACTATTATTAGGAGTTTTATGTATTAGAAAAAAAAATGCTTTAAATGAATGCTGATAGAAAAAAAAAAGACGGATGAGCTAGCGGACCAAATCGACAGTTAGTTTTTTGTGAGGAAAAAATATTTCCAAGTGAAACGGAATACTTCGCGTGTTATGTATAGCTAGTATTTGGACGCCTTCAGAAAAAAAAAAAAACACACTCAGTAATATCTTTAGTGTGCCGCTTTCTATGGAAATTAGGGGGAGAGGAGAAGTGCATAAATATGAATTAAGAAAAAGTTTTTTCCCCCGTCTTTCGTATCCATTTGAGCAAAACCCCGTAACGAACGGCAACACAAGTACGACCTACGGCGATATAGCGCAGTGCCGCAGACATTTGACATTTTCCTGTCAAGCCTGCTGTTACATGCGACAATGAGATACCTATGTACATTGTAAAGATAAACTCCGTGGGGTGATAACATATATAAAAAATGGTGCGACACCGTTTTCATATTGCCTTTTTTTTATTTTTATTCTATAATATCTGATTTTTTTCTTCATTTCTTCATTTTTTTTTTTAAACGCCAAAGGCAGAAGAGAGGATATGTGCAGTCAAAATACGAGCAAAATATGAAATAATGTTAATAACAATAATAATAATGTCAAAAAGAGCAAACACGACGCAACAATGATGGAAACTATGAACCTGTATCAACGCTATCAGTAGAGGGGAAATTGAAAGAAAATACTGAAACAACCGAGGTGATACAGAAGAGGAGGAAAAAAAAAGAGAAGAAGACAAAAAGAAAAAAGCGTAACGTTGATGAAGTGTGCACTTGATCATGACAAGACAAAAAGAAAAACAAAAGAGAAAAAGGAAGAGCGTCTTCCAACAAGCACGTTTGAAAAGAAAATATATAGAGTGAAATAAGTGAAGTAATGTCGTACAGTGAGCAGATGAAAAGAAAAAAAAAGAAAACAGCATGCACAGTTTTGACCAGAGAAGCTAAGCATGACAAGAAAAATAACTATGACAATCAATTGAAAATTATTTCTTTTTTTTTCTTTTTGATGAAATAACAATAATAACTATGATGGGTGGTTTAACGGCGCGGAGGAGCGCCGTTAAAAAAAAAAAGAAAAAGGGATCAGCTGAGGTGCTGAACTATGAGAGTTGAGGGCTGGGAAACACACAAGGTTCACAAAAAAAGACATCACCATGTGTACGATCCAGAGTGAGCAAGAGAAAAGATACAGCAGTAAAAGTAATGAATGAGTACAGGCAAAAGGGTGCGCGTGGGCGTGTGTGTGTGTGTGTGCGTGTGTCGGTGGGTGGGGAGAGTGAGACAAAAAGAAGGAGGTGAAGTCACACAGAAAAAGCAGTTGTGAACTTCTTTTCATTTATTTTGCCTGTTTCTTTCGTTCTTTCCCACTATCCCTCTTTTCTTTGTTTTTGTAGTTCTGCGTGATGCGAATTAAGACATCACCATCTGACATAGGTTTTGATACACTAAACCGGCAAGAAGTGTACGCCGAGAGAAAAAAGAGAGTGAGAGAGGTTCACACCTCCAAACCACCAATTACACACACACACACACACAGCGAGGAAGGGCTCCAACTATGACACTCTCTTCGTACTTACTGCGGGGCCTGCTTGGGCTCCGGCGAGACACTGAGCGACGCCTCGCGGGAGTCGGCGGCGTTGTTGTGGTTGCCGTTGGCGGAGAGCACGCTGCTGTCGCCTGCGTGGAGGGAGGCGTTGCTGCTGCGCTGCCCGCCGCCGCCGCCGCCCTGCGGGTTGGCGGGGTCGCTGAAAGCGACGTAGTTGCCCGCGCTGGGCGTCGAGCTGATGCTGTACGCGCGGCGGCGCTGCTCGGTGGACATCTCGAGACCCTTTTTGCGCATCTCGTGCAGGCGCGCCATCTCCGCCTCGAGGCTCTTCTGGTAGTCCTGCAGCGCGTCGGCGTTGGACTTCTTGGTCGACTGCGCCTTCTCCATGATCGACTTGAGCTCCTCCTGCATCTGCGCCCGCTGCTGGTCCAGCCGCTCCATGTCCTTGTCGAGCGCCGCGCGGCTGCTCTCGTCCATCTCCCCCCGGCGGCGCCGGCGGCGGGGGCGGTCGCGGCGGCGAGCTTCGCGCGAACCTTCTCGTAGTCCATGTCGATCTGCGAGGCGCGCAGTTTGGAGAGGGCGAGCTCGAGGGCGTCGGCCTTGTCCTGGAAGTCGTTGAGGATGGCGGTGCTCGACTTCATGAGGAACTCCTGGCGGTCCACCAGCTCCTTGATCTGTTGCTGGTAGCGCGCCTCCATGTTGTTGCGCTCGAGCTGCATGTTCATCACGTCGCGCCGCAGCGTCCCCACCTCGACCACCGACGCGCGCCGGCTGCGCTCGGAGCTGCGCGCGACGGACCCCGCGGCGTCCAGCTCGCTGCTCAGGCGGCGGTTGAGGCGCGCGATCTCGCGCTCCTTGTTGCCGAGGACGCGCTCGTGCTCCTCCTTGAGGCGCGCGATCTCACGGCGGTGGTCCTCTTGCATCTGCGACACCATCGACCCCGAGTGCTGCTGCGAGTCGAGCAGCGTCTGGTAGTTGTCCTTGACGCGCTTCATGTCCGCCTGGTGCGTCTCCCGCGCCTTCTCCATCTGCTTCTGGTAGTCCGCCGTGATGCGCTTCAGCTCCTCGTCAAAGTAGCGCTTCTCCTGCTCCCGCTCTTTGGCGTACGCCGCGCGGATTTTGGCGTCCTCCGCCTCGAGCGTGTCGAGCTGCGCGTTGAACTCGCGCTTGATGGCGTTGATGTGATTTGTGTGGCACACCTCCAGCTCGATCACCGCGTTCTCCAGCTCGCGGTTGTCGGGGTGCTCGTTGATCAGCGTGTCGCACTTCTGCGAGAACACCTTTGCGAGCTCATCGGAGGAGGACATGGTGGATGGATGAATTGGTTGATTGAATGCTGTTTTTGTTTTGTGTGTGTAGGTGTTGGGGGGGGGGGAGGGGGGTTGTAAAAGCAGGATGATACTATGAAAGAAATAAGTAAACAACTGCTAAGAGAGACTGTGAATTTGAATGCTTAGAAAAGGGATGTAACTAGTAATAAGGGGTGATAAATGTTGCCTTCTTTATTATATTCTGTTTTCCTATTGTTGATAGGAATATATCCAGAGAAGTACAGCGGAGGTGACCTTTCTTGTTGCTGGTGACATATTCGATCATTCCATTCGGTGCTGCAAACAAGGAACAAGTATCTGTTAGCTTGCGGAACCTCGTTCTACCGTTTTATATTCGGTAACACCAAATCATCCAAAGCTATTGACTTCATCTCAAGGTAATTCGGCTGCCAACTTGTGGCGCGTGGCTAGCCGAGCGTCCTTTTTTTGTCGACGAACATGATGTTTTCTCTGCGACTCCTCACTAAGATATGACCAACACGAATTTGCAACCAATGCAAGGAGGAAACTTTACAATTTGAATTCTATCTAGTACAACAGAACAGATGTGAGAAAACGAAGAGGAAAAGAAGGTGAGAGAGAGAGAGAGAAGAAGACAAGTAATGAAGGAGAGAGAAGAGACGAGGTACACTCTAAAGAAAATATGCGTGATGTGATTGATAGGAGGAAGGAAACAAGAGGGATAACTATGGAGGAAAATGATAGCGGAAATTGAAAAAAAAAGAAGAGAAAGATCGAGAGAGAGAGAGAGAGAGGAATGAGAGGAAATGCATTTAAAAAAACGGATACTGGTGGTACGCTTACCACGTACATTCCCAAGTGACAAAGATATCGAAAGATGAAAAAGAAACAGGAAATCGATTAGTGTGCTATTTTTATTTTTTATTTCAACGAATGAATGAATCAATCCATCTTCTTCTTGCTCCATGTCTTCCTTGGAAAAAAAAAGAACAAACTAACTGTGTATCTCTCATTTCTTCTCTTGTTTGCTTCCAAATTTCTTCGAAAGCAACGAAAGATAATATTGCAACTATGATTTTTTTTTTGTTGTTGTTAATACTGATAGCGATAGTACTAACAATAGTATCATCGCTTTCATCCTCTGTTGTTTTGTTTTTGTCTTTCAGTCGTTGTATCTACTGATACGCTGTTCAAGATGCAACGAGAAGAGGGAGGGGAAAAAAGTCGACAAATAATACAAGAAAGAGGGGAAAAAATGTGTAGAGGAAGCAGTGTGTTGATGAGTGATGGCATAAGCAGGGAAAGTAGCCTTTGAATATAAATGCGGTCGAAAAGAAGAAGAGAAAGGAATCATGGAAAGATCTTGTACAAAAAGTGTCGTACGCATGTATATGCGCATTTATGATGATGTTCACTATGAATAGTCGCGACACTCTGCTAAGGATTTGCATTAAATCCAGTGATCAAGACGACCACAAAACTGTGTACCAGTAAGTGAGTGTAGCAGTGGGATGTTATTATTGGTCTTATTACTATGATGACGAGTCACCTCCTCATGAAATCTTAAGCTCCATCAGCAGCGGAGAGCGCACCCGCACGCACCGATGAGACATCTCTACTCGTTGATGTCCAGGTTGGAGGGCTCGTTGGTGAAGCTGGTGTCGGTGGTGGAGGGCTTGCTGATGTTGGCGTTTGGGCGCGGCGAGCGGCTCTTGACTTCTTGCGCGTACTTTGAGAGGGTACTCTCCTGGCTCGCCTTGGCCTTGCGCAGCCGCTCCGCCAGCACCCGCATCGCTTCCGATTGTTGCTTCTCCTTTTGGTTGAGGCTCTCAAAGTCCTTGGTGTAGTCGCGGCGCTCGCGGAAGGCGAACTCGCGCATCTTCTGGCGCGCGTTCATGTAGTCCTGGTCGTACACCAGCGCCCGCAGCGCGCACATGTCCGCCTCCATGGTCGACGACTTGCCCTCCCAGTCTGCCAGGACCGCGTTGCTGACCGTGATGAGCTGCTCCTGCTGCTCCATGAGGTCTTTGATCTGGTCCTGCATCTCCCGCTCCGCGCGCCCGCGCTCCTGCTGCGACTGCAGCAGCTGCCGCCGCAGGTCGACGATCTCGGCGTCCTGCTGGCGCTTGACGCGGTCGCGCTCCATCAGGTCCGCGCGCGCCTTGAGCGCCTCGTTTTCGAGCTCGTTCTTGAGGCGCTGCACGTCCGCGTCGCGCGCGCGGCGGGCGCGGTCGAGGTCGTCCTGCAGCTTCTGCATCTCCCGCGCGTGCGCCGCCTGCGCGTCGGCGAGCGCGTCGGCCGTCTTCTGGCGGCTGTCGATGCCGCTCTCGAGTCGCTCGCGGAGGTTGGCGAGGTCCTGCTGGTACTGCTCCCGCAGCCGCTGCGCCTGCGCCTCCGCGGCCGCCTTGGTCGCCTCCAGCTCCTCCCGCAGCCGCGCCTCGCGCTGGTCGTAGGCCTCCTTGTTGTGGCGCAGGCCCTGCTCCAGCGAGGCGAGGGCGTCGCGGTGGCGGTCGGCCATCTGCTGCTGCGCGCGCGAGTGCTCCGCCACGAGGTCGCGCGTCGCGGACTCGTGCTGCTTGTTCTGCACCGCCATCTCCTCCGCGTGGTTCCGCTTGAGCTCCGCCACCGCCGCGTCGTGGTCCTTCTGGAGCTTCGCGATGAGCGCCGCCTTCTCGCTGTCGGTGGACGCGCGCATGCGCAGCAGCTCCGCGACAAAGGCGTCCTCCTTGGCCTGCACCAGCGGCATCACGCACTGCAGGTCCCACTCGCCGGTCGCCTGGAAGGCGTTGTCGCGGCGCCGGACCTCGCCGCGGAGGTTGGCGACGAGCTCGGTCGTCTCGCTCAGCTGCTGCTGCAGGCCCGCGAGCTCCTCGGTGCTGACGGCGGCGCGCTCCGCCAGCTCCTTGCGCAGCTCCTCCGCCTCCTCCTTGGCTTTTTCCAGCGCCGCCGCGTCCGCGACCGCCTGCGCCGCCGCCGCGCGCTGCTTGGGCGACAGCGAGCCGCCCTCCGCGTCGTAGCCCTCTTCCATCGTCGGGTCCGAGATGCCGGCGCGCTCGAGCTCGATGCGCAGGCCCACGATGACGCGCTCCTGCTCCGCGACCTTCTTCTCCAGCTGCCGGACCTTCTTCTCGAGCCCTTTGACGTACTCCTTGGTGTACTCGGCGCCGCCCGAGTCCTGGATGATCGCCTCGAGGCGCGCGATCTCGCCCTTGAGGCGCTTCGTCAGCGCCGCGTGCGGGTCCTCGTTGACGACGGCGCGCTGCACAATCTGCTTGGCGCGCGAGGCGTAGCGGATCGTCTGACGCATCTCGTCGTAGTTGAGCGCGTGCGGCGAGATGGTCGCGATCATGGAGGTTTGGCTGTTGCCGCCGAGAGAGTCGCTCAGCAGCCACGTGAGGTTCGAGTGGCGATAGGGGACGGGCACCGCGAGCGACTTGTTGTGCGACAGATCGGCGAGGCAGTCGATCACGCGACCCAGCACCATCAGCGACTGGTTGATCTTGTTGCCTTCTTTCAGCTCATTGCCTTCAGCGCCGGCGGCGCCGGTGCGCTCGGAGCCGGCGAGGTCGACCAGGTTCAGCTTGCTCTGCATGGTGCACAGCGTGTCGTCATCGTTCATGTACGTCTGGACGATGCTGTAGGTGAGAATCGCATGACTGCGGCTGCTGCGGTCGTTGAACTTGGTCGCCGCCGTGTGCCGTTCCTGCGAGCCTTTGCGGATGAGCTTCGCCACCTCCTCCTCCTTCACCGCGACCTTCTTGGTCAGGTCCTCGATGAAGGGCCCGGTGGTGGGGCTGTTGCGGATCTTGAGGTCGACGTTCTTGTTGGGTCGCAGCAGGTCGTAGACTTTTTCGTTATAGATTTCGTAGTAGGACACCTCGACGCGGTAGGCGCGGGAGGGGTCGATCTCGCACTTGCGGCGCAGCCCAATGAAGAGCTCCGTCGTGATGCGCGGGATGATGCCCTGCAGGTTGTTGGGGTCGAGGCTGGAGAAGTCGACCACCTCGTCGATCAGCTCGTCGTCGTCGCCGGCGCCGGCGGGGGGGATCACCTGCGGCGACGCCTGGCGCTCAAAGTCGTCGGTGCTGTCGTCGTTTGGGTCGCAGAAACCCGTCGCGTTGAAGACGCCGTTTGCCTGACCCCCGGGGCCGCCGCCGCTGGCGAACGGGCCGCCGCAACCGCCGCCGTTCATGTTCGCCATCGACTCGCGCCGCTTGCGCTGCACTTTAATATCCGACTTGTCGGGCGCGTAGCCGAGCATCGTGAAGGTCTTGCCGCTGCCCGTCTGCCCGTAGGCGAAGACGCAGCCGTTGTAGCCCTCCAGCGTGTTCTCGAGGATCGGGTGGCCGACGTGCCGGTACACCTCGTCCTGCCCCGCGTAGGGCGGGTGCGTCACGCCCGCGCCGTCGGCCACCGCGGCCGCGGAGCCGACCGACTGCGGCGCCAGCGGGAGGCCCGCGGCGGCGGACGGGTCGACCTGCATGCTCATGGCGCGGTTGCGCGCGGAGCTCATCGGGAGGCCGCCCATCACGGAGGCGGCCCGCGAGCGGCGGCGGGCGCTGTTCATTCCGCCGTTGAGGAACGTGTCGACGGTCTGCTGGATGTTGGCGCTGGCGCTGCCGCCCTCCTTGTCCAGCACCGACCAGAAGCACCGCGTGAAGCTGTACGTCTCGGTGATTTTGAAAGTCCTTGTTCGGGTCCAGCAGTGTGATGTGCTCCGGCTTCTGTGCGTCAATGCGGACCGTCGAGTGGGTGCTCATCTTCTTCTCGAGCTCAGCGCTCACTGAAGGGCCGCACGCGGATGTACACCTTCATGCTGTTGGCGGTCGTCTGCAGCGCCGAGTTGACGTCCATCACCGTGTTGCGGCGCTGCCGGCGCGCGGAGGCGGAGGGCGTCTCGGCGGCGGCGGCCGTGGGGGTCGTGGCCGACGCCCCGGGCGACGACGCGTCGGCGAGCGCGGTGCTGCTGGCGTTGCCGCGGGCGGAGGAGAGGCCGGCGCCGCGTGCGCTGGCGGGGAGACCGATGGGGTTCGGCATCGGCATCGCGGTACTGTCGCGGCGCCGCCTATTGCGCGCGGAGGACGGAGTGATACTCATTGTCGCTTTTTTTTTTCTTCTGTTCTTGTTAAATGTTTTTTTGTGTGTGTTTGTGTGGGGACACGAGGTAATTGTACAGGAGACTACAAGAGGGAGGAATAAAGAAAAGAAGGAGGGCGCACACAGACACAGACACGCACAAAAGAAGTGGCCAGTGCAGGAGCAAGAACAAATGTGAAGAAGTGTTTCACTTCACTGAGAGAAAACTATATGCGAAAAACGTAACAAAAAAATAATAATAAGGAGAAAAAAATATCTGCGTTTGTTGTACAACTTGCAAAGAAACACCTTTCTGAACGAAGAGAGGAGGTGAACAGGAAAGGAAAAAAAAAAGAAAGTCAAAAAGGAGGAGGCTAGGAAGTCACAACTAGTTGACTATCTCCGCCTCAGCTCCTTTAAGAAGTGCTTCTGCTTTTTTTTTTCTCTCTCCTTGTCTGTCTAACCTTTTGTTTTCAACAAACAAGGAATGAATAACGGGAGTTTTGTTTCCTTCTTGACCTCACTTTTCAGAAATTTGTGTATAAAATAGTAATAAAAGAAACGCGTTGTATGGTACAAAAAGTGCTTCGCTATATGTGTGTGTGCTTGTATAGCACTTTCCTTGGATATCGGACAAGGGGGGGGGGGGGGAGGCGAGGAAGAGGGGGTGTAATTCTTTCCTTCTGACAGATGACACACGCACGTCGACATACCAAAACAGATGCAAGTGCGTCATACTTCTCTGACGTTTTGCTCGCAACACATTACAGACACACACACATCTCACTAAAGAACAACCAACACCTTCCACCTCACCCTTTCATTCCGCATCTGGGCATCCACGACACATCCCAATACATTTCATGCAGCATTTCACAGTAACTTTCTATGTTGTTGTTTTTTTGATATTAATTACGTTCTTTTTTTTTTTTTTTTTTTTTTTTTTGATGCTTTGACGCAAGAAGAAGAGAAAAAAAAAACACAAGAGTACTATGAAATGAGACACACGGACTGTTGGTCAAACAGAAAGAGAACTCCGAGAGAAAAGAGGAAAGTTCAAAACAAGAAAAAAACAAGTAGAGGAAAGTAAGAGGCAAGGGAGAGAAGGAGAGAAGAGAGAGGAAAAACTAAGAAAATAATGGAGCGCAACAAAAAAGAGAGGGGAAAAGGCAATAAAGAAGAAACATGAAGCAGGTAACTATGAATGTGCGAGGTAAGACCGCAAAGTGAGGGATAATAAAAAAAGACAGAGAGTAAAAAAGTACAGGCTGTTTTTTCTTTCTCATTCGATGTCACGGTTCTTCAGTGGAAAAGGGGAAAAAAAAACTTATATATAAGAACACGCCGAAAAAGAAAACGATGATTGATACACGTATGATACAGTGGTACAATACAGGAAAATAAAGTCCAAAATAAAGAAGGTGCAGAAACGTTTTAAGAGTGCCGCGCTACAGGCCATATAGCAAGAATTAAAAAACAACAACACGAAGAACACCAGAGAGACGTGACGTTTTCTCCTTCTTTGTTTTCTTTTTTAAATTTGATGTTGTTCATGCCTCCGACTAGTGCACGTTACCTACTCCTTTTCCGAGGAGGCGGCGGCGCCGCTCGGGGTGTAGCCGCGGGCCCTGGAGACGTCGGTGTAGACGTCCTTTTGGAATTTGCTCATCTTCTCTTTCTGCTCGCGGCGGGCCGCCTTGAGGCGCTCGAGCACGTCGCGGTAGTGCGCCACGTCCGGCGTCGCGCCGCCGCCACTGCCGCCACCGCCGGCCGCGGAGGCGGAGGAGCTGCCCGGCGGCGTCGTGCCGAAGGAGCCGCTGCCCACCTTGGGCCCGAGCGCGCGGCGGGAGGAGCCGAGGCCGCCGCTGCCACCGCCGCCGGCCGTCAGGAGGTCCTGCACGGCGGTCATCTTCTCGGCCACGTCCTCGACGTCCTCCCTGTCCCAACTCTTGAGCATCTTCTGGTTGAGCGCGACCAGCTCGTCCTGCACCTTGCGCTTCTCCTTGAACTCGTCCTGGGCCTTCTTGACCGCGTTGCGCCCCTCGATCTGCAGCTTGAGGTTGTCCTTGCGCATGTCGCTGAGCTCCTTCTCCAGCTGCCGCTTCTGCGCCTCGCGCTCCGCGATCTCGGCGTCCTTGTCGGCGATCTGCTCCGCGTGGCGGCTGCGCACCGCCCGCAGGTCGTCCGCGTGGGCGTCGCGCAGCTGCGCCAGCTTGTCCCGCAGCGCGTCGATCTGCGCCTCCTTCTCGGCCACGACCGCATCCGACGACGCGGCCGCCGCCCGCCGCCGCCGCCGCCGGCGGTGCCCTGCGGGTTCAGCGAGCCGCGCAGCTCCTGCAGGTCGGCGAGGTACTCGGCGCGCACGCGTGCCAGCTCCTCCGCGTGGCGCGCGCGCTCGGTGTCGGCCTCGTGCTCGAGGCGGCGCTTCTCCTGGTCGAAGAACGTCCGCGCCTCGCGCAGCCGCCGCTCCGCCTGCTCGGCGTCCTCCTTGCCGTGCCGCTCCGCCTCCTGCACGCGCGCGTCAGAGTCCTTCTTGAGGGCCTCGAGGGCCGCGGCGTGGCGGTCGCGCAGCTCCGCGATCTCAGCCTCGTGCGCCTGCTCGCGCTCGGTGGTGGCGTGGAGCATCTCCTTCTCGCCTTTTATGGCCCACAGGCGCAGCTGGTCGCCCTGCCGCGCCTGCGTCGCCTCGTACTCGCGGAAGACCGCCATTGTCTTTTGGTAGCACGCGTCCATCACCAGCTGCGGCTGCGTTGTCGTGTAGTGGTACGCGAACTGCTTGAGCGCGCGCGCCCGCTGCACCGCGTCCTCCTCCGCCGCGCGCCGCGCCGCCTCCGCCGCCTCCAGCTGCGTCTCCAGCTCCGCCGCGCGCTCCTTGGCTTTGGTCACCTCCGCCGCCGACGCCGCCCCGGCCGCGTTCTCCTCCGCAGGGCCGAGGCTGCTCAGCTCGATCTGCAGGCGCGTGATCTCGGCGTTGGCCTCGTCGAGCTGCATCCGCAGCGTCTCCATCGACCCGCCAAAAGGGTTCTGCTCGTCCTCGCCGAGGCGCTCGCGCATCTCCGCCAGCGTCTCCTGCTGCTCGTCGCACGTCGCCTGCAGCGTCCGCACGCGCTCCTCCAGCTCCTCCATCGCCGCCGCCGCGCCCGGGTCCGCCGCCGCGGCGCCGCCGTCGGGCGAGATGCCGCCCTCCAGCAGCCGCTGGTTGAGGCGCTCGATCTCGGCCTTGAGGCTGCGCACGAGCATCCGCTGCGGGTCCTCGTTGACGACGGCGCACTGCACAATCTGCTTGGCGCGCGAGGCGTAGCGGATCGTTTGGCGCATCTCCTCAAAGTTGAGCGCGTGCGGCGAAATGGTCGCGATCATCGACGTCATGCTGTTGCCGCCGAGCGAGTCGCTCAGCAGCCACGTCAGGTTTGACTCGCGGTACGGCACCGGCACGGCGAGCGACTTGTTGTGCGACAGGTCGGCGAGGCAGTCGATCACGCGGCCGAGCACCATCAAGCGACTGGTTGATCTTGTTGCCCTCCATCAGCAGCGTCCCTTCGGCCCCCGCGGCGCCTGTGCGCTCGGAGCCGGCGAGGTCGACCAGGTTCAGCTTGCTGACGCGCGAGCAGAGCGTGTCGTCGTCGTCCATGTACACCTGCTTGATCGTAAAGGTGAGAATCGCGTGGCTGCGGCTGCTGCGGTCGTTGAACTTGTTGGCGGCGGTGTGACGCTCCTGCGACCCTTTGCGGATGAGCTTCGCCACCTCCTCCGGCTTGGAGGCGACCTTCGCGGTGAGCCCCTCGACGATCGGGCCGTTGGGGGTGTTGCGCGCTTTGAGCTCGTTGTTTTTGCTCCGGTTCAGCAGGTCGAAGATGCGCTCGTTGTAGATCTCATAGTAGGATACCTCGACGCGGTACGACAGCGACGAGTCCTTGTCGCGCAGCGCCAGCAGGCCGCTGAACATCTCCGTGTTGATGCGCGGGATGATGCCCTGCAGGTTGTTGGGGTCGAGGCTCGCCTTGTCCACCTCGTACTCCTTGTCCTCCTCCCCGTCCCCCGCGCCCTCTGCGTCGCTCCCGTCGGCGTCGGCGGCCGCGGCGGCCTCGGCGGCGGCTTCGCGCTTAATGTCCGACTTGCTGGGCGCGTAGCCGAGCATCGTGAAGGTCTTGCCGCTGCCCGTCTGCCCGTAGGCAAAGACGCAGCCGTTGTAGCCCTTGAGGGCGTTGTCGAGGATCGGCTTGCCGACGTACGCGTAGACCTCGTCCTGCCCCGCGTAGGGCGGGTGCGGCACGCCCACCTCGTCGTTCATCCCGGCCGCCGAGCCGACCCCGATGTCATCCGTGGAGGCGGCGACGACGGAGCCGGCGCCGGCCCCCAGGCGCGGCCGCGCGGAGCCGAGGGAGAGCGAGGCGGCGCGCGAGCGGCGGCGGTCGCTGGTGCTGTTCATGCCCCCGTTGAGGAACACGTCGACGGCGTCGCGCACCTGCGACATCTCGCGGTCCTTGGCGGACCCCTCGATCCCCAGCACGGACCAGAAGCAGCGCGTGAAGTTGAAGGTCGCCTGGGGGCGGAACTCCTTGGCGGGGTCGAGGGTCGTGAGAATCGAGGGGTTCTCGGTGTCGATCATCACCGTCGAGTGCGCCGGCATCTTGGCGTTGAGCTCCCGCAGGCTGAAGGGCCGCACACGTATGTACACCTTCATCGCCGTGTTGGTGCCCCCGCGCACGTCCATCACCGAGGCGCGGCGCGCCCGGCGCGCTGACGACTGGCGGCGAGCCGAGTTGGGGTTGCTGGGCGGCAGCGACATCCGCGTTAATATTTTTGTGTGTGTTTACGATGATAAGTTTTGAGTGAGTGCGTATGTGAGAGTGTTGTTGGTTAGTGGAAAAAGAAGAAGAAGAACAGAGTACAGGAGGAGAAAAAAAAAGAGTAAGAGATACAACGGTCAGCCAAGTAAGGAGCTGTATATGTAAAAAGAGAAACTATGATGAGAAACTATGAGGTACAAATGGTGGGTGAGTACAGTAAAAAAAATAATGCAAAATAAAATTGCCTGATTACGGCCACTGTGAGAGATGGAATAAGGACGAACAATGAAAAATGCAACAACCTTTTGGTTAAGAGATGGGAAGAGAGATTGAGAGCATCAGAAGAAAGTAGAGGAACTGAAAGAACCAGAACATGTGGTACCATTAAGAAGGAAGCGAGCAAAAACAAAAAGAGAAAACACATCCTCACACGTCGTGCGAGAAACATTAATGAGTGAGAAAGGAAATTGCATCAGGCACAGAATCACCAAGATCTAATCGAAATGATCAGAGCAGCCTGAAAACAAAACAACGAAGCGAGGTAAACGCTAAAGGACAAGCAACAGACATTTTGTTTTCCTTTCCTCTTGGGGTTACCCCACGCTTTTTTCTTTTCCTGAGGAATCTTGACGGCATTCTCATCTTGAAACCCCCTTCTTTCGTTTTCAGAGCCGTGGTTACAATACGTTTCAACGTCAGAAAAAAAAAGGTGATTAAACGTGAATATTACTTGGGTGATGATTTGGCGAGAAAGTGATTAAAAATAATAAATTTATTAAAGAGAGAAAGGAAAGGGTGGCATCCATGATATGCTCAGCCGGGGAGGGAGGGGGAAAACATCACCTTAACCCCCCACCACCAACTGCAACAACAAGCACAACACTTGCGCATCTCGTCAGCGCGCGCGGCGGCGGGCGGTGGGTTTGAAGCGGCTGTTGGTCTTCTGGTCGAGCTGCTTCTTCATGCCGCCGATCTGGAAGCGGACGTTCTGTGCGAGGGCGCCGAGGCTGCGGCTGCGCTCCATGCGCTGCGTGATCTCCTTGGCGCGGCGGGCGGACAGCGCGGCCGCCTCCGCCTCCTGCCGGCGCCGCATCGCCAACACCTGGTCGACGTGGTCCATCGACGCCTCGGGGTCCTCCTCCTCCGCCTCGTACTCGCCGTCGGCCTCGGCCTGCGCCCGCGCCTCCGCCCGCGCGCGCCGCCGCTCCTCGGCGTCCTGCAGCACCATCTCCGCGAAGCGGTAGCGCTTGAGCTCGCGCTTCTCCTTTGCCTTGCCGAGGATCCGCGCGCGCTCCCGCGCCTTCCACTCCTCCTCCGACTCGCCCTCCAGCCGCGGGCCCAGCCTGGAGGCGCCGCCGCCGTGCTGGGAGGGGGACGAGGAGGAGCCGCGGCCGCCCTCACCCTGCTCGGCTGCTGCGGCTGCGGCGGAGGGCCCCGTGGTGAGGCCGCGGCGGGCGAGGCGTTCGTGCATCTCGCGGCGCTCGCGGCGGCGCTGCGCGACGGACTTCATGTGGTGCCCGCCGCTCAGCAGCACCTCCTCCGGCAGCACCGTCTCCCGCAGCACGGCGAGGCGCCCGCGCGTGGCGGGGTGCTGCGTGCGCAGCATCTCGGGTGTCGCGTCGAAGAACCGCTCCGCGCTAAAGTGCCGAAAGTCCTCCTCGTCGTCGGCGAAGATGATGTGCTTGTTGACCGGCTTGGTGGCCGTCAGCGCCGCCGCCGCGTCCTCGGCCAGCAGCTCGCGGCTGCGCGCCTTGTCGGCGTTGGCCTTGTACTCGAGGTACTGCAGGTTGCGCGCGCTGCTCACCATGCTCTTGCGGATGTCGGCAGCGCGCTCCTCCGGCGTCTGCGCGGCGCGCTTGCGCTTGTACTTGCCGGTGGCGATGTCCATGACGGCCTTGGTCATGCCCATGTGGTACTCGTCCGGGTTGCGCTGCGCCGCCGCGCGCTTGATCTCCTGCAGGCGCTTGACCTTGACCTTGCGCTTGCGGGCGCGCAGGACGTGGTCCTTGTGCTTCTCCAGCTGCCCGAGATGCAGCCGCGAGGCGGGCTGCGAGCGCTCCTTGTGCTCCTTCCGCTTGAGGTGCTTGCTGAGGCCGCTCGCCCCGGGGTTCTTGCCTTTGCCTTTGGTCATCAGGACAATGCAACGAGTTGATTGTGTGTCTCTCTCTCTGTGTGTGTGTGTGGTGCCTAGAGCAGGTAATAACAAAATGTGAGGAATAAGTCCGTTCCTTTTCCTCTTTTCTTCTTCTATACTTTTATATGTTGCTGCTTTTTTGATAGTGCCGAAGTATCAGAAGGAGGAAGAATAACAGATGGGAAATGTTACTTGCAGTGCAACGCTGAGAGCATAGAAGGGAAAGTAATGAGGAAACGCGATTCTCTTGCGCTTCTGTTTTACTTTTTCGCACGTTTAACGATTATCCAAGGACTCAAAAGCAAGATTGAAACACTGTGTTCACCATACGGAATACGGAGCTCGCCATCCATTTACAAACGTTGCAACTCGACACAAACCAAGTCCTCTCACAAACACACATTAGCGCGCGCGAAAAGTGCACTGGCCGATTTAGTAATGACTCCTTTTCTTCTTACCTTTAAGCATGTTATGACGGCAAGGAAAAAAAGAGAGAAAGAGTAGATGGTAAGCGAAATGTAAGTTATTTAATGCTTCTTTTATACGAATGAGGAAGGGAAAAGAGGGTAGTGAGAGAGAAGAGAGAGAGAGAGAGGAAAGAGGGTGTGGGCGAGACGGAGAAGCAGGTGCTCGCGGCACAGAAAGAGAAAGCCCTTTCCCCCTTCTCTCTCCCTTCCCCCCCCCCCCCACAATTGCTTAATAGGCGCCGCCGCGCGCCGCCATGTCGACCTCGACGGCCTCCGTCTGCTGAATGAGGTTCGACAGGTAGCGCGTGCGCTCCGCGAAGAGCGTCAGCGCGGTGCGCAAAATGTTCTCCGGCGTGCGCTGCCCAACGCTCTCAATGTGAAACCGCACGCGCGTCTTGTCCTTCTCGATTCGGATCTTCTCCGCAAAGTCCGGGTACGCCTCGACGCGCAGGCACTCGCGGCACAGCGTGCACATCTCCGGGCGGCGCACGACAGCACGGGGGCCGCCGCCCGCCGCCATGTCCTCCATGTCAAAGACGCCCATTGGGCAGCACGAGACGAGCTGCTGCGCCGCCGGCCCCGCGACCTCCTCGGTGAGGGAGATGCCGGTCTTCATCTCGTAGTAGCACGTCGAGACCGGGCTCCACTTGCTGTGGACGCCGCCGAGGCCCTTGATGGCGACCGCCTTGAGCTTCAGCTTCTGCCCGGGCCCCAGCTTGGTGAGCAAAATGTCCTTGTGCACCAGGAACACCGCGTTGTCGTTGTCGGCGTCCCCCGCGGCGGCGCCCGCCTTGCCCCACGCCTCCTCCTGCCCGGGCAGCGGCGTCCACCGCAGCTGGCCGCTGTACACGGGCGTGTTGGGCGCGTCCCGGGCGCCCTCCGCCTCGAGCTCGAAGAGCAGCGTGCGCTGCGGGTCGAGGCGGCTGAAGGAGACCTGGTCCCCCGCCGTGATGTACTGCATCGCGTCGACCGGCCCCGCGAGCGGGAGCAGCCCCAGGCGGTGCGACAGCAGCTCGTCCAGCACCACCGAGTCGTTCTCCTCGATCATCACGCGGTCAAAGGCGAGCGTCGGCACCTCCGTGGTGATGAGGCGCCGGAAGAGGTTCACGATCGGGGGGCTGACGCCGGCGAAGTCAAAGGAGAGCGTCTGCACGCGGCGGGTGCTCGCGGGGAAGCCGCCGGCGCCGGTGGTTTTGCCCTCCGCTTCTTCATTCTCGCCGCCGCCGCCGGCGGCGCTGCCTTGCTGCTGCTGCTGTTCTGGCTTCGCGTCGCCTTGGTGCTGCCTCTTCTTGAGCTGGCGGAGGCGCTCAGGCGTCAGGCCGACAACGGCGGAGCGCAGGGAGATGTTGGAGATGGTCGGGTGCTCCGGCCGAGTGCTGCTGGGTGCGCCCGCGCCGCCGTCGCCGCTGTTGGCGTACGTCAAGGGAGAGCTGGCGGTCTCTGTGTTCTCCGCGCGGTGGTAACCCACCACCACCTTGTCGCTGTCCGCCATGGCTACTGAATTATTATCTTTTCTTTTTAAAGTTATAACACGAGCAAATGTAAGGAAGGTTTATAGGCGTTGCTTTCCCGTGCACACGTTCGGTTTGCTGGGTCCTGTGACGTGCATTTTGGAGGAGTGGAGGGGGGAGGGAAGGGGGGGGGGGGTTTACGAGCGCAGTGCCGTTCATACCATTCGTTTTACCAAAAGACATCGGCTACAATCTCGACTAGCACACAAAGAGAATCGTAAGCTGCCGCTTGGTCACTCTATTTGCCACGTACAACAGAGAATCATTTGCATACATGTTCCTTTTCCCCTTCCTATCAAAAGTGTCGCCGCGTTCAAAGACAGAATGATAAAATCACACAAAACAATATTTTTTTTCTCTTCAACAACAACAACAAAACAACAAAAATGTTTTTATGCAACGTCAAACCATCATGTTTATAGTTAGGCTCTATTAAAGCTGAAGAAGCGATTAAACAGTCTTAAATGCATGTGATTTCGCGAATCACCATAGTGTGGAATAAGAAAAAAAAATGAAAAACAAACAACAACAACAAAAAAAAACAGGAAAAGTTTCAATTAATTAGCGCCGCTCACTCTATTGCTTCTCGCGCTGTTACTACTGTTGCTACTGCTGGTGCTGCTCATGCTGCTGCTACTGTAGTCGTCGTCGTCGTCGTCGTCGCTGCTGCGGACACCAATATCGTGCGCCGGTTTTCGTCCCGCGCCACCCATCACGCCAATGTCACTTCCTTCACCTCCTCCTCCTCCTCCGCGCGTGCGCTTGCTGCCTAGTGCGGCGGCGGCGCCTCCATACCGAGAAGTAGGGGCTACAGTGGGCTTAATGCCGCTGTTAGTATCCGCCGCTGTGCTGGCGAGGTAGCTGCTGTTGTGTGTGGCGGCGTTCTGCAGATAATTGAGGGCGGAGGGGTCGTCGTCGTTCTCGTCCTCCTCGTTGACGTAACGCTGGTACTCGGCCGTCTCGGGGTCCTCCTCCTCCGCGGCGTCGCCGTACCCGTCAGCGCCGCCCGCCGTATGAGTGCTGCTGTTATGAGGATGATGACTATGGTGGTGTGCTCCGGGGGGCTGGGGGTACTTGATGGAGCTGGCGCCTGCGTAGAAGGACGTCGCCGGCGCCACATTCAGGCCAGCGACGGTGGCGGCGGTGGCGGCGGACGGGGGCCGGGGGTACGCGTGAACGACGACACTGACGCGCTCACCACCGCCTGCTGTGCCGGCGCCGGCCGCGACCCCAGCCAGAGCCTCCCCGCCGTCTCCGCCGCGGCCGTTCCACGCACCACCACCAGCAGCGTGCCCGGGCCCCCGGCCATGCCCCGCGAGTGCAGGGTTGTCGATGATGCGGTCGTTGCGGAAGACGTACACCTTTTCGCCGAGGCACGAGAAGGAGTCGATCTCCTGCAGCACGCGCGCCTCGACGTTCGGGTTTGGCAGCTGCACGCGTGCGACGCGGCCGACGATGCGGGTGGGGCCGACGCGCATCCCCAGCCGCTCCCCCAGCGCGCGTGCCAGCGAGAAGGCGAGGTAGCTCGGCGTCTGCTGGTGCTTGCGGTCCGGGCGCTGGAAGAAGCGCGTGGGGAGCGGGTACACCACCACCGACGCGACGCGCTGCTCCACGTGCGCGGCCGGGATCGGTGGCGGCGGGCGCGACAGCGGACCCCCGGGCGGCGGCGGC
The DNA here is from genome assembly GCA_030347455.1 of Kentomonas sorsogonicus. Classification (NCBI taxonomy): domain Eukaryota; phylum Euglenozoa; class Kinetoplastea; order Trypanosomatida; family Trypanosomatidae; genus Kentomonas; species Kentomonas sorsogonicus. Next base: position 233,333 of record JAQOSZ010000025.1, on the reverse strand, counting down.
GGAAACAGCGCCTCCATCAGCTGCTGCTGACTCATCGCCGTCGCGTCACCGTCGCCGGCTTCGGCGGCGGCAACAGCTAGTGGCTGGATTCGCCTGATCGGGTGCCGCCGCCGCCGTGGTCTCTGCTGGGTCGAGCCCGAGGGGACCGCCAGCGCCGAGAAGCGCCATCAATTCGGCAGCGGTCGGGGCGTCGGGGTTCTCGTTGGCGTCGCTGGCAGCCTGCGCCTCAGTGCGTAGCGGGATGTGGATGGGCTCGCGAGTAGGCGGCGCGATGTACGTTATCGTGGAGGAGGAGGGAGCAGGCGCCTGGCTGGCTGTCGCTGCCGCTGCGGCGTCCTTTGTGGTGGCGCCCTTGAGAGTTTCCCCATAGTTGCCGCTGTTGTTATTGTTGTTATTGTTGCTGCTATTGTTGTTGATCTGGGGCTCCTCGGCGTTGAAGGTGTCCCGCGTGAGGGTGATGGTGTTGGTGTCCAGCTCCACGCCGGTGCCGTCGCCCAGGATGCCACCTCCGTCCTCGCCTCCGCCGGCGCCCTCCAGCTGATGGCTTTCGTCCGCGGCGGCGGAGGCGCCGCCCGTGGGAAGCACCTGCACCTGGTACACATCGTCGCCGCCCGCCGTGCCATCGCCGCCGCCGCTGCCGTAGTAGCCGATGGGATTACCGTAGGAATCGACGCCCTGCTGCAGCTGCTGCTGCTGCTGTTGCTGTTGATGGTGCTGCTGCTGCTGCTTCGGTTGCTCCTCCGCGGGTAGGCCGCTGGCGACGCGCACCTCCACCTCGAGCTTCTGCAGGAACGCCGTGAGCTCCTCGATGTTGTGTCCGAGAATGCCAATGTCGGGCGCGGCGCGCTGCAGCAGGAACAAATAGTACTCGTGGTAGTCGTTCTCGGGGTCGAGAAAGCAAAAGGCCTCGGGGTCGTCGCGCAGCAGCGCGGCCTCCATCTCACGCGAGTGCTCCTGGGCGATGGCCGTCACGCACGTCCGCATCGTCTCCTCCACCAACTCCGGCGGCCGCTTCCCGCGGAAAGACAGCGTCGGCGCCCCCGGCCCCGGTGCCGTCGACGGCGTCAATGTTGACGGTCTCGTCGTCAATGGAGTAGACGCCGCCGCCGACCGCATTCGTCGTCGCCGGCGCCGCGGAGGCGTCGGGCACGGGCGCGGTGGTGATGAGCACTTCGTCGCCGTCAATTACGGCAGACTCGCCGTTGTACTCGCCCTCCGCTGCTGCCGCTGCCGCTGCTGCTGCTGCCTCGCGTTGTTGCTGTTGTTGCTGCTGCTGTTGGTGGTGCAGAAGCTGGTCCGCACTAGGGACGGCGACGCTGCGCGGTAAGCCGGCCTCCGTGCGGAACTCAAAGTACGGGTACAGCCGTGGGGGCTGGCTCTGCTCAGCGCCGGTGCTTCCCTCCGGCTCTTCTTCGTTTCGTTTTCGCTCGCCGCCTTGGCGCTGTGCCGCGCGATCTCGCGTTCCTCGCGCAGCCACGCCCGGGCGCCCTCCTGCCGCCGCGTCCACCACTGCCACGCCCGCGCCACCTCCCTGCTCGAGGACGTCGCGTCCCACACGGACCCGTGCTCCTCGTTCTCGGGGCTGCTGACGCTGCCGCCGTTGGCTGTGGCAGCGGTGGCTGTGGCAGCGGCAGCGCCGCGCGCGACGGCGGCGATGTACTTGCGGGTGTGCGCGCGCACCGCCTGCAGCCACCCCAGCGTCGTGCTCCGCAGCGTGCACTGCCAGTTGTAGTCCGTGTGCACCATCACCGGGCGGTGCCGGATCGTGTCGTAGGGCTGCAGGCGCACCGCCACGGGCAGCAGCTGCGCCGGCGGGGGCAGGTGACGGGCCGCCCGCGTCTCCCGCCAGGCGCCGGTCAGCACCGAGTGGAAGCCGCGGCAGCGCACCGGCTGCACCTGCGGGCGCTGGTGGGCCTCCCCGCAGTGCACAATCGCCGCCGGCTCGAAGGCAGGGACGCCGTGGGTCAGCACCGTCGCGCGGCCGTCGCCGCTGGCGCTGCCGCCGTCCCCGTCAACAGCCGCCGCAGCGGAGCCGCCGGCCGCGTCCTTGCTGAGGAAGACAAACGGCCTGTTGTCCAGCTCCGCCAGCGGGCGTGCCAGGACGGCGCTGCCGGCGGCAAAAGCGGCGTAGCGGCGGCTGAGTTTGAGTGTCGCGTGGGTGGTGGGGCTGATCAGATTGTGCAGGCCGTCCAGCAGCAGCGCGACGCCGCCGGAGCCGCGCGCCTGTGGCCGCGCTGGGGTACAGCGCCGCCGTCAGACACCCGCGCAGCCGCACGCTGACCGCCGCCTCCTCGGGCAGCGCCACCACCGCCGCCGCCACCGCCGCCTCCGCCTCCGCGTCCGCTGCCGTCGCGTCGGCGGGCAAGACGTGCGACGTCGGCGCTGGCGAAGCGCAGGTGGCACATGGTGTGGAGCAGCTGCGCCTGCAGACGCAGCACCGCCTCGAGGGTCGAGAGCGGCACGGGGCACGTCTCGAGAAACTGCGCCTCGTCCTCCGCGCCCTGCGCGCGCATCGTCAGCCACATGCGGTACACGCCCAGCACGGCCGCCGCGTCGCTGGGGGTCTGCTGCGAGAAGAAGTCGACGGCCTCGTCCCGCAGCTCCGCGTGCTCCCGCCGGCGCGCCTCGATCTCGCCGGAGCCCGCGCCGTCGCGGTCGCGCGAGAGCAGCAGCGGCAGCGCAAAGACGTCGCCGACGAGCCACGAGGCCGCCACCGCCGTCGCCTCGACGGCCGCGTCGAAGAGCGGCGCGAAGAGCAGCAGGCGCGTGACGGGGGTCGGCAGCGGGACGATGGTGGAGAGCCAGCCCAGCGGCGTCAGGCGGCGGCTGCGCCACACCCCAACGCCGCCCTCGGTCTCGTCGTCGTCGTCCTCTTCCACCACGTCGACCTCGCCGGACGCGATCAGGCGCGCCTCGACGGAGAGCATCGCCGACTTGACGTGCTCGTAGCGCGCGGCGGCCGCGGCGGGGACGCCGACGAGGGCGCCGGACAGCAGCAGGTGCATCTTGGACACCATCGCGCTCGCCGCCTCCGCCTCCGCTACCCGCGCGAGCACGCCCTCGTCGCTCTCGTTGTTGCCGCTGCCGTAGCCGTAGCCGTAGGCGCCGCCGCCGCCTCTGCTGCCGCCGGCCGCCACCGCAGCCGCCGCGTCCAGCCTGGCCTGGTCGTCGGCGCCGTACACTTCCTCCCAGGCCTTGAAGACGCGGTAGAGGTCCGCCTGCCGCGCCAGCGAGAGGTGGAACACGGCGTGCTGAGTGGGGTCGGTGCTGAGGTGCCGGTGCGCGGTGCTGTGCAGGACACTCCGCGTGATCAGCTGCAGCACCATCGGCGGTGACGCGGCTGCGGAGTTGCCGCCACTGTTGGCGTCGGGGAGGGGCAGACGCGCGAGATACTGGCGGTGCCGCAGCGCCTGTGTGGGGCTGAAGTCGGTGCGCCAGCGGTCGCGCGCGGCGACGGCGTCGAAGAACTTACTCGATTGCATCGCAAAGTCGACCACGAGGCCGACCTCGTGCGAGAAGGGCAGCACCGTCTGCGCCAGCTCCGTCGTGGCGACGTACACCAGACGCCTCGCGTCGTCGCTGTCGCTGTCCTTGCCGCCGCCGCCGGACAGCAGCCGCCGCTGCGCCACCCGCAGGAGGAGGTCGCTGGGAGTGCCGGCGGAGAGCGGGACAAGGGCGAAGCCGCCGATGCGCACGACACCGCTGCCGCGCGCCGCCTGCGAGACGAAGCTCACGCCATTCGCCGCCTCGTCGTCCTTGCCAACCGCAATAGTCTCCTCCGCGTTGTGGTCCTTTCTGTTGCTGGCGGTGCCCGCGGCGGCATCCTCCCCGTCTTTAGCAGCGGCGGCGGCGAGGCCGCGGAGGGCCGCGCACAGCCTCGTGCCGACGGCGTTGACGTGGTGCGAGTTGGGCACGACCACCACGATCGCCGGCAGCGGCCCCTTTTCTTTCAGTTGTTGCAGTTGCTGCTGCTGCTGGCGGGCGGCGCGGTCGGCGTGGTCGTAGTAGGTGACGGCCTGCCGCAGGACCGCCACCCAGTAGTCCATCCCCTTGCCCGCCTCATCGGTGAAGGCGTTGTCGTTGGCGGCCATCGTGCGCGACATGACATCGACGTTGTCAACGTACGCGTGCAGGTCGCTCTTGGGGTCGCGGCACAGGCGGGGGCCCTCGGTGGCGCACTGCCGCAGCCACTGGATCGTCTCGTCCACGTACAGGACGGCCGGGGCGGCGGCGGTGACGGCGGTGCTGGCCTGCGCGACGTTGAAGACCCCCACCTTGCACGCGTACGCGTCCGGCGAGCTCAGCGTCCTGCTGCGCTGGTGCGGCCGACTGCTGCACTTGGCCGGTGCCGCCGCCGGTGCCGAAGGGGAGGCCGGCACTGCTGGCGACGAGACCCGAGGAGAGCGCGGGTACGCGCGGGGCGGCGAAGAAGTCCGCGATCGGCGCCGACACGCCCTCGTCGAGGCAGTTGACGACGACGCGCAGACGGCGGCGCTTTTTGGCGGCCGCGGCGTCCTCGGCGGCGGCGGCGGCGGTGGCGGCGGCGGCGTGGGCGAGCAGCAGCTTGAGCGCCGCGAAGCACATCTCGGTCGCCTCGGTGCGCAGGTGGGCGTCGTCGAAGATGACGCAGCCGCAGCCGGCGAGCGCGGGGTCGGCCACGAGCTGCCGCAGCAGCACCTCCGCCGTCGTGACGACCGTCGTGCTGCCGGGTGTCGCCGCGCAGAGGTGCGGCAGCACGAGGCCAACGCTGCTGCTGCTGTTGGTGGAATGATTATTGTGAGTACTGTTGGACGAGCCAGATGCGGCGGCGGCGGCGGCGGCGGCGGCCTTGAGCTCCCCGCGCTCCTCCCGCAGCCGGTGGGCGGTCAGGGTGGCGGCCGCCTCGTTGGCCGACACCACCACCACGCGCAGGCGCTTCATCGAGTCCGACTCGGCAAGCACGGAGGGCACCTGGAGGGTTTTGCCGGAGCCGCGGCCGCCGACGACCATCACCACCGAGTTGCTCAGCACCGCGTCGAAGAGCGCCGTGCGGCTCTGATAGATGGGGAACTGCTGCTTGTGCGGCAGCCACTCGCGGCGGGCGGCGAGCACCTTCGTCATCGGGAGGTTCTTCACCGCGGCGGGGTCGAAGGCGGGGAACGGCGCCAGCGGGTGGCTCGGGCGGCCGCCGCTGTTCTCCATAGCCAGCGCGGCATCGACGGAGAGAAAGCCCAACGTGCGCGCGGCGGCGCGGCGGCGGCGGCGGCGGCGGCGGCGGCCCCGGCGACCGTGCGCCCCTCCGCGTCGTCCGAGGCTGTGGGAGGCGGCGGCGGCGGCGGCTCCACCGCGTGCAGCGTCCTCCGCAGGACGTCCACCTCGAGCTCGCTCACAGGCACGTCGAGGACGTAGTTGTACGCGGCGTCGGCGGCCGCCATGGTGGTCGCGTCGGTCCCCGCCTGCTGCAGCTGCTGCTGCTCGCGCAGGGCTTTGCGGGCGCCATCGGTGAGCTCGGGCGCCGCGCCGGCGGTCGCGGCATACACGTCACGCGGCATGTTTATTTTGTTTTGTTTTGTTTTCACACAAAAATGAGTGTGTCGATATCTGAAAACGATATCCGCGTCTAGACTGCTATTGTTGCTGGTTATTATTTAGTTATCACTGTCTGGAAAAAAAAACTCGAGTTTTATACAATTACGGGGGGGGGGGAGGAGGATAAAAGACGGGAGGTTCGAAAACCTCGGCCTCTACAGAAAAGTAGTTTGGCTTCGAAATACTTAGAGAAGAAAGATCCTATTAAAAAGCAAGAGGGGGGGGGGGGAAGTGCATGGTTGCCACACGAATGCGTTTTTGACAGCTTCATGACTGATTAAAATCAATGATTAAGCGAACCGTCACCTCAAAGAGTAGACATACACACAAACAAAAAAAAAATAGGAATAACCAAATGTCACCCTCATCTTCACAGTTCTGTGTGGAAATGTGTGAAGGCGACGCGATGACGATAACAAGCTGTGAAATACAACAAATAGTAATAATAACCAGAAAGGAAAAAGACATAACATTTTAATGTTACTGGTATGCATGTGTGTAAGTATGTATTCAATATATATAGCAAAGAGTATGGATGAAGAATTTTTAAATTTCCCGTCCACGCTTACTTTTGTAATTGTTTAAAAAGCAAATAGCAAATGAGAACCGTATTGCATTTATTTCCTTTATCACTTCAATACTTCCAAGCTGAAGAAAACGTAGTGGATAAAAGAAGTAAAGAAGAAAAAGGAAATCGTTTCTTCTGTAAGCAAAATTATGTGTATGTATATGTGTGTTTGTGCAAATGTGGAAAATGATGAGTCTCAGCATAAGTAGTAACGATGGGAAGCTAAGGATTAGCGATAGCAAGCTGCGATAAGCAAAAGAGAGACAAAATAGCAACAAAAACAATGAGAGCAGAGAGAGAGAGAGAGAGAGAAAAAAAAAAAAGAAAAACCACGTGCCTACGCATCCTCGTCCTCCCCGCGCAGGCGGCGGAGCTCGGCGTCGGTGATGGGTACCTCGCTGCCCTGCAGGGTGATCTCGATGAGCTTCTGCACCTTGTAGTGGCGGTAGCAGAAGACAAAGACGCCGATGGTGGCGACGAAGCCCAGCACGGAGAGCACGATCGCCCCCGGCGACGCGCTGACGGTCGTGCCGAGGACGAAGCTGATGTCGCGAAAGGTGTCCGGCGGGACCACGCGGGAGCCCGTCAGCCACAGGAAATCGTCCTCGGTGGCCAGAAAGTGCGGCCGCTGCGACTGCGCCCAGACGCCGACGGTCAGCACGGGGCCGAGCTCGGTCGCCGAGGCGTTGGGGATCTGGATGTCGACGTTGTAGTCGGCCTTGTTGCGGTTGCCGTTGGCCGCGTCGATGGTGAACGGCCCCGTGAAGACGTCGAGCGTCGTGCCGCGGATGAACGGCTTGAGGTTCGCGCTGTCGCTGAGCTGCGTCTTGTTCGCGATCGCGCGCTTGACGGCGTCCACCAGCACGTGCCCCGCGTCGACGGCGAAGCCCACGCGGCTCGTGATGGCACTGATGTTGCACGACTCCACTTGAGAGACGAAGCCGCCGTCGCTGAGGGTCGTGCGGATGGCGGACTGGATCGCGGTCGCGTTCTTGTAGGCCGCGTTGATCGCCTCCAGGCGGTCCGCCGGGACGTGCGGGGTGAGGCAGATGGAGCTGGGCAGCGCGCTGCGGGCGGCGGGGTAGTTGCCGCCGTAGCTGCACAGTTGCGGGCTCAGCAGGAAGATGTACTGGTTCATGTAGGTGAGCTCGCGGGGCAGGTTGAAGAACATGGCGGCGTTGTCGCCGGTGAGGGCGAGCAGCACCACGACGATGCGCGTGACGGCGGTGCGGTAGATCTCGTTGAAGCAGTCGACGAGCGTCGCGCGCTGGTCGGGGTCGTCGAGCAGGTAGGTCTTCTCAATGTAGATGTTCTGCTTCACCATCGCCGCCGTCATCGACTGCGCCCGCGAGTGGCCGAGCTGGTCGTTGCCGGCGATGAGGATCACCCGCTCCCACGCGTAGTGCGAGAGCACCTCCCCGTAGGCGGTGTAGGTGAAGGAGTTGCTCGGGATCGTGCGGGAGAAGTACGGGTACGCGTACTCGTCCGCCGTGAAGAAGTCGTTGGCGGTGTTGTAGTCGAGCTGCGTGATCTTGAACTCGTTGATGACCGGCGTCAGCGCGAGCGTCACCTGCGAGTTGCCGGGCCCGGTCAGCACCGTGCACGTGCGAGCGATCGGGATGAGCGAGGAAAGCCCGTTGACGCCGCTGTTGCCGGTGTTGATGGCGACGGGGAGAAAGCTCACGGCGCCGCGGTCCGTCTCGGTGTCCTTGTTGTACACAAGCAGCACGTAGAGCATCGCGACCATGAGCTGCGTGTCGGAGCACGTCGAGGGCGACGTCATGCAGACGGTCACCGACATGAGCGGCGAGGCGGGCACCATGGCGGCCGTGGTGTTGGTGTTCGCGTTGCTCTGCACCGGCGCGCTCGAGTAGCTCTCCAGGTACCACGACAGCAGCGGCGCCGTCACCGGGAAGTCGGCCGTCGCGAGGACAAACTCCATCTCAACGCGCTGGTAGTAGACAGGGTCGAAGGCGACGGCGCCGGAGAAGCCCTCGAAGCGGGTGGCGCGCAGGGCGGCCATCGAGGCGGCGCCGCCCGCCTCCACCACCATCCGCATCCCGTCGAAGAGGTTGCTGACGATGAGGGCGCCGAAGTCGTCGAGGCTGCTGGTGCTGCTGAAGTACCCCTTCTCGAGCAGCTGCGTGACGGAGGTGTAGAGGGAGGTGAAGACGGCGCCCCACGGCCCCTGCTTCACCACCTTGCGCGACCCAAAGACAGCCGTCATGTTGGGGATGAGGTTCACCGCCTCACGCGAGCCAATGAGGAAGACCTCCGAGTGCCCCGAGCGCAGCAGCGCCTCGTGCAGGCGGCGCATCTGCCCCTCCCGCAGGAAGCACGCGATGCCGACCGGCTTGCTCTTCATCAGCGTCCGCACCAGCGCGTCGTCCTGCGCCGCCGTCGTGCTCGCGTCCATGAAGACCTCCGCGACGATGGTGGGGGTGGTGGTGGCCGCCTGCACCTGCGACTGCGCGGCGCTCTGCACGCCGAGGCCGTACTCGCTGTTGGCGTACACCGCCCCCATCGAGTCCCAGTTGAGCTGCCGGCTCGTGACCTCGAGCAGCGCGCGCAGGTTGAGCATGTCGCGCGGCAGCATGCACATCATCCGGGGGTTGCGCTCGGGGTCGCAGATGTTGCCGTTGGAGGAGTGCACCGACACGAGCAGCATCGCGTCCGACTCGGCGTACTGCTTCAGCACGTCGATCACAGACAGCGTCACGTCGGCCGTCTCCGCGAGGAAAAGCACGTCGGGGATCGTCTCGGGGTGGTTAAGCGTGTCGGTCACCAGCGTCAGCGCGGTGATAAGGTCGCCGTGGCTGTTGAGGATCGTCGGCTCGGCCGCAAAGAGCGCGCCGGCCCCGTTGGGGAACACGTCTTCGCCCAGCACCTTGTTGCGAAACGCGTGCAGCGAGGCGTTGAAGCTCTCCAGCGTCATCGCCGTGCGGCTGAGGTCTATCAGCACCGCCCATTTGAGCGGCGCGAAGGTGGTGGTAGCGGTGGCGGTGGTGGTGGTGGTGGTAGTACTGGGCTCCGCAGCAACGGTCGGGAGGGTGGCGGTGCCGCACAGTGCGAGAAGAAGAAGAATAATCGTTACCAGAGGTAGGTGCACGCAAACAGAGAGAGTGTGTGACATGATCGATAATAATGGTTAAATGTTGGCGTCTTTCTGTGTTTTTTTTTCTAATTTTTGTTGTTGTTGTTGTGCGTACACCTGTTGTACTTCGGAGAAGCGGAATAAAAATTATCGATAGTTGTATTTGAAAAAAAAAAAAAAGAAAGCTGTTGAGGATGGTAAACGGTGGAAGCTCCGCTTGTTTTGGCTTGCGCAGGCACTTGCTTGTGGTAGTATCTGCCAAAACACTACTGGCATTAATCAGTAAAGACGAATTAAAAAGGGAGGGGAAGGGAGGAATACAGAGAGTTAGTAGAAGGAGAAATCAAACTTTCCAATCACGTGTGGACTTGCAACGATACAAACACTAATGCACCTAGAATGTGCATGGGAGTTTAAAAAACATACAAACGCCTTCAGAGAAAAAAAGAAAATAGACGGGTGAGACAGGACCTGTAACATCGCACCTCAATCCAACGCAGAGACTCCTAAAATAATCATAATAATAACAACAAAAAGAGATACTACTAAACCCCAAATGAATCAATCGAAAGAAGCAGGAACGACTTTTGTATGTTTCTGTTTCTGTTTGTGTGTGTGTGTGTGTGTACAGGGAAGGAACCAAAACATGAAAAGGGCCAGATAACAGACTGTATCTAAGCCTTCATGTATTTCAGTGCAGTGGTGCAAAGCCAATGCACTGATGAAGATACAAACTTGTGCATGTTTTGTTTGTTTGTTTGTTCGTTTGCTTTTCGTTGTCAGAGGTATCTATAAGAAACAAAAAGTGAAGACCAAAAAAGAAAAAGCGGAGAAACTTGAAATGAAGGGAGAATCCAAGCCGTTTTTAGGGTAAGTACAGGAAATGGACGAAAACAGCAAGTGCTTATTGATCATCGGATCTTCATGTGTGCATTCAATTTGCTTTCTTTTTCATGGTCTCAGTCTTCATTCCTTCTTTCTGTATTTTTTTCTTTTCCATTCAAATCTCATATTCGTCATCAGAGATTGTCGGAGGGCAAGCACATGGAATAGGCTGAAAAGAAAGAAAAAAAAAACAAGTAGTGAGAAATCGAGAGTGAACAAAAAATAAATAAATTGAATATAGGTAAAACAGATCAAAAATAAGAGTAACAAAAAAAAGTAGAAATGAAAATTAACTCTAGATGAGATGGAGATAGTAAGCGGCACTTTTGTGGATAGTGAATGAAACTTTTTGGTGCACTGGTGTGTTTGTTTTCTGTTTGTTTGTTTTTTGTTGGTTTTTCGCTTGGGATCGATCGCGACCATCGTTAACAGTACCTCTGACAGGATTAACAAAGATGACAACGACAATGCCACGCGAAAAAGAAACAAAAAATCTGTAGAACTACTTTTTCTCTAGAGGGAATACACACACAAGAAAACACAAACAAAACCTACAACGTAGCTGAAAAAATGCTTCAATGACTTACCCACTAACACACAGAGTTGCGCGCTATACATACACATCCACGCATACTTTATTTTTTACACGCGGTCGCCGCGGAGACGGAGGGCGAGCTGGAGGTCCTTGGGAAACAGCGTGACGCGCTTGGCGTGGATGGTGCAGAGCGTCGCGTCGGAGAGGACGCTGACGACGTACGCCTCGGTCGCCTCCTGCAGCGCCTCCAGCGCCGACACGCGCATGCGGATGGTGTCCTTGAGGTTCGACGCGATCTCGCGCACGAGGCGGCGGAACGGGGCGCGCTGAATGAGCAGCTCGGTCGACTTTTGGTACTTGCGGATGGCGCGGAGGGCGACGGTGCCCGGGCGCCAGCGGCGGGTCTTGGCGACGGCGCCGCCGGCCGCGCGCTCCTTCTTGATGGGGCGCTTCTGGATCTTGCGGCTGGCGACGTTCTTGCTGGGGCGCTTGGCGACGACAGCGGTGCGGCTGGCTCCGGCCATTTTTTTTTGTTTGTTTGTAAAAAGAGAAGTGTATAAAGGTGAAAAGAAAACGAAAGTAGAAACTACGAGAGCAAGTGAATTGAAAAAAAAGAAGAAAAAAGAAATTCGGCTGAAGCAAATGAGAAGCTAAGAGGGCTAATAAGAAGAAGCACTAGAGCTAAAACACAACTCTTTGGGGAGGGCAGCAAGGTTAAGATGAGGGATGTAAGTAGAGAAACAGATAGAGAGACACAGCAAGAGAGATAGAAAGAAAGAAAGAAAGACAGTACGTATGGCGCTTCATGCACGTTTGAATGACGAGTCTGTAGAATTGATTGATGTTCATATAGAGTATATAACAGTACTTTACACAGCTCTTCATAATAGTAGTTTTGTTCGTTGGTCAATACTTGTTAGATTTGTCTTTTCACGTTTGCGAGAAAAGTTGTAAATGTGTGATAATAAGCGGAGTAAATCGTTTAAAGTCTATAAGAGGTGCTGAGAACACCAGAAACGCGAGGGGAGGAGAGAAAAAGAACGCAATAACAAAAGCGAATAGCGCCAAAACAAATGTCAGCCGTGCCATTGTATAGATTTATAATAATAATAATAATAATAATAAATAGTAGTGTTAGTAATACTTTTATAAGCTGTGTGTATATTCATCTATGACGATAATTTGTAGAAGCAGTCGCTCCTAGATAAATAGGTGATGGAAGAGAAGCGAGAAAAAGAAAATGAATAGATATTCGGAAAAGAAACTCTCCAAAAAGGACAACGGCAACAGCGTATTGAAAGAAGAAGCAAAAAGGTTTCAAAACACACGCTCAAAAGAAACGCACTGAAGCAGATCAAACAAACGACTATCATCTACAGCAATAACGACACCATTGTCGACCTAGTACTGAGACTGTAAACCTTTTTCTTCTCTCAGACTGTCCGCTTGTACTGTGAGAAGCCTCTGTTGATATCGTACGCGCGGCTCTCTGCGATGGCACGGACGGCGTTGTCGAGCGCCCAGTACTGCTGCAGCTTGCTCTGCACGCCCGTCTGCCACTCGACGCCCATCTGCCGCAGCACCGCCGTCAGCTCCTCCATCACCGCGCTCGGCGACGTCGACGGCAGCAGGTCGGTCACCTCCAGCTCGTAGAGCTCGAAGGTGTGCTCGCCCGTCTCGGGGTTCGACTCGATTGGCTGCTGCGTCAGCCCCGCCGCCTGCGCCGCCTGCTGTTGGTGCTGCTGCTGCGACTGCGACGGCAGCAACGAGATGGCGGCGCCGTGCACCGTGTAGAGGGTGCGGTCCAGGTGCAGCCGGAGCGGCGGCACCGCCGGCCCCTCGCCCGCCCCGGACTGAGTGGTGCCGCCGCCGCCGCCGGTCAAGTCCGTCGCCACCTGCGTGCGCGCCGACACCCACGGCACCGACAGCCGCTCCGTCGCGAAGAAGGCGGTGCGGTGCAGCTCGCGGAGGCCGAAGGAGTCCCACAGCACCGCCGCGACCGCGTTGTGGCCGTGCTGGGCGTAGAGAAAGTCGGTCGGGCTCTGCAGCAGCTGCTGTGCGACGTCCTGCGAGACCTCCGCCTTGCTGGTGCGGCTCGCCTGGTGGCCGCCGCTGAAGTCCTGCTTCTCCTTGAGCACGAGCTTGTAGACTTTGCGGGCGCTGTGGCCGAAGGTCGACTCGCGCAGCCGCAGGAAGCAACGCTGCTGCGCCAGCGCCTCGTCGGGGGTGTCGAAGAAAAAGTTCTTCTGCCACTCCTGAACGCACAGCGGCGGCTTCTGACTGCCGTTAGCGCTGCCCGCGTGCTGGCGCTCCTGACTGCTGCCGCCGCCGCCACCGCCGCCCGTGGCCTGCGACGGGCCCGCAGAGGCGCCGCCGTTCTTCGGTTGCTGCGACAGCGGTGCGCCGTCGACGCCCATGACGGTGTTGTCCACCAGCGTATTGGACACCCCCTGCGCCCGCGCCCCTTGCTGCCCGGCCTCGTACGTCTGCTGCACCTCCGAGGCGATCGCGTCCAGGTTCGCGCGCACCTCGCAGTACCCGTTGACGTTGGTGAGGCGCAGCTTCACATCCTGCACGTCGACGGCCTGCACGCGCAGGCTGCGCATGCCCGTGATGAAGCGGTTGTACTTGCCCTCCGAGCCCAGCAGGTAGCGCACGCCGGCCGCCTGCAAGAAGTGCCGCAGCTCCTCAAAGACGTCGTCCAGCGGCAGACCCACCTGCGGCACCTCCAGCTCGTACTTCTCCCCAAACGGGTACTGCGTGCGGTCCACACGGATGCGCAGCGCCCCGCGCAGCACCGCCTCCTCCTCCGCCGACGCTGCCAGCACGGGCGCCAGCTCGGCGCTTCCCGGCTGCGTCGTGCTGCCCTCCAGGTAGTGGTACGTCCGGCGCGTGCTAATGTAGCTGCCCATCGAAATGAGCGACACAGGGGCGTGCGTGCCGCCGCCGCCACCATTGCCGCCGTCACCGCGCCCCGGCCCCACACCGGCGGAGGCGTAGCGCAGTTGACTAAAGGCGGCGCTGCTTTCGTCTCCGCCGTCGCCGCCGTTGCCGTTGCTGTTAGCGTTAGCATTATTCGCGGCGTTGGCGGCCGCCGCAGCGAACTCGGCGTCGGCGAGCGCCTGCAGCCGTTCGCAGATGCGGGCGATGGGACTCTCAGGGTCGTTGACGCGCGCGGCGTACACCTCCAGGACGGCGTACGGGTTGGTGCGGCCCGCCAGCAGCTCCAGCAGGACCTCCGTCGGCACCTGCTTGTCCTCGATGACAAAGTTCATCTGGTGGCCGTTCTCGACGGTGTTCTTCTGTTTGAAGACGAGTTTCCCCGGTTTCCCTTGCAGAAGCCCGCTGGTGCTCTGCGGCAGTGCCTCTGGCTGACTGCTGCCGCCGCCGCCAGCAGCGCCCCCGGCCGCCGTGGTGTTGGGGTCGTCCTGCAGTCCTGTAGTGCCGCCGCCGCCGCCGGCGTTGTGGCGCTGGTGGGCCGTCTGCAGGTACTGCAGGCGCTCGTCCAGGACACTCGTCTCGCTCCACGAATTGAGGTACGCCTCGTACTGGCTCGCGTCGGTCGAGCCCACAGGCGCGCCGGACGGAAAGACGCCGCCGCTGCCGCCGCTGCCATTGAGAGCGGTGGCGCCAGGAGGGGCGACGGTGGAGGGCCCGGGGGCGGCGGGGGAGGCGACCGAGAGCGGCTTCACGCACGGCACGCGCAGCCTCAGCACGGAGTTGGTCTCCGTCAGCTGCAGCGACGGGAAGTCGAAGAAGTAGTCGCGGTACGACTCCTCCGCGATGAACTTTGGCTGGAGCGCCTCGCACAGTTTCAGGTAGTCGGGCGTGTCGTCCAGACACATCTTGATTTCAACGTGCATTTCGTTTTCTTGTTGTTGCTTCTCTTTTTTTTTTTTAAACTTCTCGGCTACTCCAAAATAAAGTTGTTTTATGTGTATAAAGTGAGAGAGAGAAAAAAAAGGTCTATGGTTTTATAATATATATAGAAATTTCTTGTGACTGGCACTAGATTGTTGTTTCGTGATGTTTGCTATTGTTCTTGATTAACAGAATTGAGTTTGACCGTGGAGAAAAAAAAATAGAAAACGGGGAAGCGTTTGATAGGGATTCGAGCTATATTAACAATTCTTCACAAGTACACCAGTGAAATCAGGCTGTTGAATATTTTCGTGCGCAGTAAATTTTTTGAAACCCATTAGCTGGATTAAGTGACAGACCCCGAAAAGCGCTTCTTTTTGCCAGCACGAATGCTTCCGTGAGTAGAAATTTCTCTCTGTTGCTCATTCCGAACTGCGAGCCGCCATCGATCAGATTCAAACAGCTTAAAGTACAAGCATATTGCGATTTCATCCTTGCCTTTTTTTTTAACGATAATGTATAAGATATATATATATAGAATGACGGTAACAAAAGGGAGCAATTGTAAGCATTAAAGAGGTCTCTCTTCTTTTCTTTTCTCTTCTTTCCTCTTTCCTTCATTTTTTCTTTTCCTGCGAAGAAACGAGAAGAGAGAGAGAGAAAGAAGGAGGTGCGGCGAGGCAGAGCACTATTTTAAGCAAAAAGTAATAAAAGAAGACGACATGTTAAGAGACGCCACACACATATATATATATATATATGTATGCATATATACAGAACACGCTACTAGGCCTACTCATCGTGGTGCGTGTCCTCGGGCACCTCGACCATCAGCAGGGTGTCGTCGTCGTAGTTGATGTCGGTCATGGCCTTCACGGCGAGGTACGTCGCGAGCGCCACCATCGCGGTGGAGATGACGCCGATCAGGTACTGCTCGTTCTTGGGCGACATGCCCGCCTCCACCGACGGCATCACGTACGTGCGCGCTGACTTGGAGGAGGAGGAGGAGGAAGCGGCGCCGGCGGCGGCGGAGGCGCCGTGAGAGGCGAAGGCGAGGAGCGCCAGCAGCGCCAGGCAGGCGACAGCAGTGAGCGACATACTGTATGAGCGCGAAGCCGTTTGTCTTGTGCTTTCGAGAGAGTTTTTTTTTTTTTTTTTAATGTGTGTGTGTGTGCGGCTTCTACGAGACTTTGGTGAAGCGATACCGTCGTTGGATTACTTTTCAGAGCTAAAATTTTTCTTCTCTTTTCATGTGTGTGTGAAGGCTCGAATGTAAAACGCGGAGGAGAGGCGTGTTCGTGTATGGAATTGCGGGGAAAAAAACGCACTGTAGTTCGATACATCGCGGTACAGCAAGGCGCCATTTCGCGTCTCGATTTAGTATTGCGAAACGCGCTGACCAGTGGCACAATTATCATAACCGCTCAGTGGAGTTTAGCAAAGATCGATATTTGAAATCAAACGACATATATGGCAAGCAACAACAACAATAGCACGAAACATCCGGCACTAGAGATGAACATTATCTTGAGAGAGCACCTTTGATGAGCGCACCGAAACATGAGGAAATGAAAAGAGAGAGAGAGAGAGAGAGAGAGAGAGAGAGAGAGAGAAAGAGAGAGAGAGAGATAGGGGGGGGGAGATGGAGGTCGGAATGAAAATATATATATGAGAATGAAGTGGAAGAGATGGAGTGAGTGAGTGTGTGTGTGTGTGTGTGTGTGTGTGTTTTAATGTATATATTCAGCACGATGTAAATCAATTATCTGAGTATTACACGTACGTATTTTTCCAATTAGTGTATGTTGATGTTTGTGTTCCTTGATTTCTTTTACGCAGCCGCTGATGTGTGTATGTGTATGTGTGGGTACACGAGAGAAATAAAGAAAGAGAGAGGAAGAGGAAAAAATGCCACGAATATATTGCCGATTGTACCGGTGCACACCATCACTTGCCGTCTGCTGTGCCGCCCATGTCTGCAGGGTCTGCGTGACGCTGCTGCTGCCCCGTCAAGTACGGCACAGTCTCCGGCGACGGCGGAGGAAACGTGTTGGACATCGTCATCTCCTCCTCGTCGTCCACCGTCGCGCTGCCGGCAGCCGACACCGCGGGCCTCAGTGGGAGGAGGGTGGCCGTAGTGCCAGCGCGCTGGCGTGGGTTTACTGCTGGGGACGATTCCTCCGCCGCCGCCGCCGCCACCGTCGCGTCCAGTGGCGCGTCGGTGCTCGTCACGCTCGCCGACGGGGGCGCAGCGCCGCGCTGCGAGGCGGAGCAGAAGATGTGGGTGTCGGAGAGCGGACCGCTGCCGTCCCCCTCGGCATCCCAGTCGGCATCGCGCCCGCCGCCGCCGCCTCTCTCTGTTGGGGAGAAGACGCCGCTGGCGTTGCCGCTGTGGATGTGCGGCGCCGGCAGCCGCTGCGTGGGGGAGCCGCCGGCGAGGAGAAGTTCGGCGGCCTCCGTGGCGTGCGCGCTCGTTAGCGAGGCGCCGTGGAGAGAGTGAGAGGAGTGGGGGCGTGTCACGCTTCCGCCGTCGCTACCGTGGTGGCGCGAGTGGAAATGACGCAGAATGGCGCTGTCGGCGCTGGCGGATGCTTCGTTTTCCGCCGCGCTGGCCGTCGCATGCGTGCTGGTTGAGAGTGCTGCCGCTGCTACGGCGGCGGGGCCCGCGGCCGACGTTGTGTCGGCCACTGTCGATCCTGTCATCATCAGCGGAAAGGTGCAATCGGAGCCGACGCCGTGGCCGCTGCTGCAGGCGGTGACGGGCGACGCCGCGGCCGTGGGAAGCGAGCCGCGACGCGGCCGGTGCGGCGGCGGCCCCTGGGTGTCCACGCTGGCCCGCAGCTGCGACGGCTGCCACCCCTGCCGCTGCTGCTGCTGCATCTGCTGATGATGCTGGAGGTGGCGCGCGACGGCGGCCGGCGGCTGGCGGCGCCCGGTGAGGCTGTTGACGGTGCCGTCCGTGACGACAGACGACTCCATCACCTGCGTGCCGCCCAGGTTCGCGTTGGACGTCGGCGTCGCCGTCGCGTCCAGCTCGTCGATGCGACTCTGCGAGAGATTCGCGTGGAGGCTGCCGCCGCCGGAGTCCGCGCGGCCGCCGCCCCGGGTGCCGTCGCCGTTGCCTGTTTCCCCGAAACCGCTGGAGCTGCTCCAGGAGCCGCGGCTGCCGTGGCGGTACAGCGCACCCTCGCTGGCGTGGTGCCGGGAGGATGAGTGCTGCCGCACGGCCTGGAGGTGGCGGCTACTGCTGCTGCGGCTGTGGCTGTGGAAGAGGTGCGAGACACGGCCGGAACTGTGTGGGTCGCGGAATCGAGCGCGCTCGCCGCTGCTGCTCGCGCCAACGCCCGTCCCGCTGGCGTAGCTGGTGCTTGTGCGCCGTCCGCCGTCGCCGACACCGCCAGGCGACAGGGGCGTGGTGCCTCTGTCGCTCAAGGCATCGCTGTTAGCGCGGCTGCGCACGATGCCGCGGTGCCGGCGTTGGTGACGGCGGCTAGCATGACTGTCCGCGCGGTCCTCCTCTTCGAATTCCTCGTCGTGGTCGTCGTCGCTCGAGTCGTCGCTCTGGTTGTAGCGCTGGTGGGTGATCATGTTGTTGATGTAGTTAGCCAGTATATTGCTCGTGCTTTCGCTAATGCCCTTTCCCAAGTGCATCACGGCAGGCGGGCCTCCGTCCACCAGACCGCTCGTGCCAGCGGTGGCCGCGGACGTGGTGACGTCGGGCGTTGCGACCGCTGCTGTCGTCGCCGGTGCCGCGTAAATGGCATTGGGACTGCTCCTGCTCAGCTCGCGTGCTACCGTTTGGCGCACTGCGGGGCGCAGAGGCGGAGTCGGAGCCCTCATGGCTCCCGCACCCGTCGCCGTCGCCGTCGCCGCCGCCGTGGCCGTGGCCGTCGCTGGGCTGCCAGAGGCTGTTCAGCCCCGTGGGCCCTCCGGCGTTGACGCTACTGAGGTACCCCAGCAGGCTCACCGTACGCCCGCCGCCGGTGAGGGTCTCCCCGTTGGTGAGTGCGACGCTGTCCACTTGGCAGAGCTGCTCGGCGCCGCCTCCGCCAACGCCGGCGCCGCTGCTGCTGCCGGCGACAGTGCCGTCGTACGCCACGCTGGCGGAGGCGGGAAGTGTCGCGGCGGCGGCCGCCACGTCGCTGAGGCTGTTGAAGTCGGTACCGCTCATGGTGTTGTTGTTGTTGTTGTTGTTGCTGTTGGGCTTATTGTTGGCGCCGTTGCTGTCCGTACCGCTTCCCCACGCGGCGACATTCGCGCGAACAGGGAGCGCCTGCGGAAGCCCCATCGCATCCGAGCACGCGCGCAAACGGTCGTCCGCCGTTGGTGTGTCGGTGGTCGGCAGCGCCGCCGCCACCGCCGACACCGCGCTCTGGCACGAGTACTCAGCGCTGCTGTATTGTTATTGTTGTTGGCGGGGAAGGATTGCATCGCGTCAATGTCCAAGTGGCGGATGCCGCAGCGCGCGCCAAGTCTACCGCCACCGCCACCAGCAGCGGGCGGTAGCCGCAGCAGTGGGTGTGCCGGCAGGAACAGGGGGCGTGAAGTAACTCACCGGGGACGCAAACAGCGAGCCCCTGTCGGCGCCTCCACAGATGCTGCGGCCCTCACTGTACGTGTCTTCCATACTGTTGGCGTTTTCGTCTCCTTCGTCGTCTCTGCTCAGGTCGATTTTGCTGATACCAACGCTGTGCGCGCCGCGGCCACCGCGGTTGCCGCTGTTGCGGCGCCCGTAGTCGCTGCCGAGATGACTCATGTCACTGGGGTCCTCCACGTCGTCGCCGTTGCTGGCGGACTTGTTGGCGGCCGCCTCGGCCTCCTCCTCGAGGAGCAGCTTCTGTATCCAGGGGTGCTCGTACAGCTCAAACACGCTGCGGCGTTGCGAAAAGTCGATGCAGAGGCAATGCCGGATGAAATCGATCGCGTCGGCGCTGATCTCGCCGTGCTGGCCCTCCACCGCCTCGATGGGATACGACTCGGACTCGGGGAGCGCGCGCACCGTCTTGTCTCGCAGAATCTCCTGCAGGAGAATCTCATCCTCGGCCGAGTCGCTCGTCTCCATCTCGGTGGAGTCTCCCGCGTCCTCCTCGCCGGGGGCGGCGGCGGCGCCGTCACCGTCACCTCCCGCTCCCCGCCGGCCCAGCGGAAGGCCGGCAGGCCGCGCTCCTCGTCCTCGCCCAGCTCGCCCGAGTTCTGCCGGCTCCGCTCGTGCAGGCGGGAGCCCAGCGTGCCTTGCAGGGGGCTGCCCTCCGCGGCGCTGGCGAGGTCGCCCATGTCCAATACCGTCGAGCACTTGCGCGCCGCGCCGCCCTCGTCGGCGCTGCGGTTGGTGTGGCTCGCCGGCTGGTTCTGCGTGGTGGTGCCAGAGCTGCGGCGGCTGCTGTCGCACGCGCTGGGCAGGCGGCTGCTGCGCGGGGCGCTGAGGTGCGGCTGGTGCGGCCTCGAGGCCTGGCTGCGCTGGCTGCTGGCGTTGGCCTCCGAGGCGTCGTCCGGGGGCCGCCGGGGAAGACCCTCGCGGCCCACGTGAGCAGCTGAGGTCGTTGTCCGCCCCGCGTCGTCGCTAGTGGCAAAGGCTTGCGGAACGATGCAGGAGGTCATGCTAGACTCGCCACCGCCACTGCGGCTGGTGCTGCCCGCGAGTTTGCGGCTCTCCACACTGACGCTCAGCGGGGAGTGCAGCCCCTTCAGCTGCGGTGGCGCGCTGAAAGTGATGGGGGCGGAAGTGTTGACCGCAACGGCAGCAATGCCCACGCCTGGCGCGCGGGGCTTGTTGGGTGAGCCGGCGGACGCAGCGGGCGGCTGCTGGGCGGCGCTGGCGTTCGGCTTCTTGTCTACCCCAAGCGACACTCTGATGACGGACAGGGCGGGTGGAATCGGCACGCGGCTGCGCAGCGCGACGCTGCTTTCTTCGGGGTTCGCGGTGTCTGTTGGCGAGAAGGGGGACATGGTGGAGAGCGTGGCCGACGACGGCGCCGGCGGCACCGCTGACGTCGGTGACAGCAGGTCCGCGGCCGCCGCGCTGGCGGCGTTGGTGGCGTCGGCGACCGCTGCGGATGACGTCTCCCCGGGCCTCTTGCTGTTGCTGTTGCTGTTAGAATCGAAGCTGTTGGTACTCGGGTCCTGGTGGCCGCTGCCAGGGAATGGTACGCCGGCGCCGCCGACGGGGGAGGAGAGCCGAAACGGGCCGCGCTGCCGCGACAGGAGGCTCGCGCTCATCATTGAGTTCTGACTGAGGGCCGCGCTGTCGACGTGGTGGGTGGCGGCGGCCCGCTGGCGGCCGGCGGAGAAGGTGCCCGTCTCCAGGTTCGGCATGGTGCAGCTGTTGACCGGCCGCAGCGACGACCCGGCATCGCTGACCGGCTTGTGTGTGTAGCTGTTGTGGCTGTAGTCGTACACCGATTGCCGCACAGTCGGGGCAGCGATGCTGCTGCCGACGGCGCCAGCCGTGGCGGTGCCAGGAGCGATCGCGGTGGCAGTTGGTCGAATGCCCAGAGGACAGTCCTCAGAGTTGGTGGGCGTCAGCAGCGGCGTGACGGGGTCGTCGTCGTCGTCGTCATCTTCGTGGACACCCCCGCCGTCCTCCGCCAGCCCCTCCGTCTCCGCTTCCTTCTCAGCCTCGCTGTGTGTGGTTGCGGGTCCCGGCTCCGCGCTGTGCACGGCGCCGGCGCCGTCGCTGGTGTGCGCGTCGGCCGAGATGGTGCTGCTGCTGTTGGGTGCCGGCAGAATCGAATCGGTTTCGGTTCGTGGGTTCTGCGTGCCGCTCAGCCGCCGCCCAGAGGGTGGAATGGGAGGACTGTTGAGACTCTCCGCCTTGTCGACAGCGAGCCCCTCCTCCTCTTTCTCCTCGTCCGGCAGCACGGACGGCCACAGACCGCTCGCCCTCCCGCCGCTGATGGTGCTGCAGTCGCCATCACGGTTGCCCAACTCCACGTCAGAAGGCTGCTGCTGCTGCTGTGGCAGCTCGGAGTCCCTGTCAGCGCTCTCCGTACTGGGCTCGCCGTTGACCTTTTCCCATACACTGATCGTGAACTTGAAGGGCTCGTCCTCGGTATCCTCCGAGTCGCGAAGGCGGTTGCGCGGCAGAGGGACCGATTCCCGCATGCCCACCATTACGGACGCGCTCAGCACGGGCACCGCGATGTTCTTGGGGGCCGGAACGGCCGCGAAAGGGGGAGGAGCCGCAGGGCGGGAGGCGGCGGTGGCCTCGCTGCCGCTGGGCTGTGCGGTTACGGTCACCCGATCGGTACCACTGCTCTCGCCCCCCGGCGTCAGCGGCCGCTCCACGCTGCGCTCCGGGCTGTGGTAGGGGCTGCTGCCGCCGCCAAACGAGCTCAGGGGGCCGCCGTTGCCCCCCACCGCGGACACCTCCTGCGAGCTGGCGGCGGCGACGCCGCTGGCCCACATGGCGCTGGCGGCAGAGCTGGGGCGCAGCGACGTGCCCGGGGAGCTTGGCTTGGAGGCGCGCTGCACCGACCACTGCGCCAGGCGCGCCTGCAGCGACGGGGACACAAGTGCCGTCGCCGCCGCGGAGCTGGACTCGCCCGAGGCCCCTGACCCGGGGCCGGTCTTGGAGTGCCGGTAGGCGGCCGACGACGGCGACGGCGGCAGCGACAGCCGCGGGCTGTCCAGGTTTCCGTGTGGCCCCTGCTGTTGCTGTTGCTGTTGCGGTTGCTGCTGCTGCTGCTGCAGCTGCGATTCGTCCTGGTAGCCGCTGAAGGTCTGGAGCTGCAGGTGTGGTAACGTCTGGCGCTTCATGCGCGGCGCGCTGCCGGTCGTGTCCAGCAGCGACCCCGTCCCGGCCGACGCGGCGGAGACGTCCGTCGAGCGAAGCGCCACGCTGCCGGACGGTGAAGTGAGGACGGCCGGGCTGTTGGCACCGCGCAGGGCAGCGGGAGCCACCACAGCCACAGAGTGGCCGCCACCACCCCCTCCGTGTAGCTGCGAGTTGGCGGCGCTGATGGAAAAGGGCGTCGCCGCCGCCGGATACATGGCGCCGGGCCTCCCGGACTGCGACTGCGACTGCGACATGGAGCTGCCGAAGCCGGTGCTGAAGCTGCTGCCGAACGCACCCCCGGCAGTGGCAACGTTGCTGACATTCGCCGCGTTGTTGCTTGGGCTCCGGGCGTTGCCGCCGGTGGCGCTGCGAGGGCTTTGGCTGTAGGGGTGGCTGTCCGGCTCCTGCTGCTGCTGCTGCTGCCCGGTGGACGCAGAGGCCGAGGCGGGGTGGTACAGGGAGGTGCCGGGAGTGTAGTTGGGATAGTTGAAGCCGAAGCTGGTGTTGGACACGACGGTGCCCGACGGCGAGACGTTCATGGTGTTGTTGAGGCTCCGCACGAAGCGCCAGGGCGAGGTGAAGGCGAGCGGGTCCTGCGCGCTGGCCGGCTGCCGGTACGACACGCCGTGCTGCGACTGCAGAAGGCTGAGAAATGGGTCGGGGGTGTTCAGGATGGCGTTGAGCTGCGACGACGCTCCGCGCTCGCTGATGCGCCACGGCAGGCGCCCCAGCAGCAGCGTGAAGGCCGTCACCCCGAGTGCAAAGACGTCCGCTTTGAAGAGATTGACCTCGAGTGGCCGCGCGCTGCCGCGGGCCCACGCCATGTATTGGTTGTACGCCTGCGACTGCGCCCCGGCGGAGGCCATGGACCGCGTCGAGGTGTACGACAGCAGCATCGATGGAGACCCCGCGCCGCCCTCCAGTCTGCCGGCGGCGGCTGTGGAGGAGGTCATCCAGGCACCCCGGCCCCGCCCCGCCGCCGCGACGCAGCGTCGCTGCTGTTGTTCACGTTGTTGTTGTTGTTGATGTTGGTATTGTTTTGATTATTATTTGCGCTGTCACTGTTGCGCGTGCGGTTGTACAAGGATAGCGCGTCCTCGTTGAGTGGTGTCCCGTGCGAGCCAGACCCCGACTGCAGACCAAACGGCTGTTGCCGGACCGACACCCCCGCCTCCGCGGGCGAGGCTCCCCTGCTGTAGCTGGGGGACGGGTCGCGCTGGTCGCTGAAGGAGGCGCCGCTGTCTGTGGTGCCCGCGTTGCCGGCGCCTGCGAGAGGGGCGTTGGCGTCCAGGCCGCTGCCGCCGGCCGCGACCCCGGGCGGGCCCGCGCAGCTGCGCCGCACGGAGTTTCTGCCGCTCTCCCCGCCGGACAACGCGTCGTAGCGGGAGCTGAACTCGCGCTCGTCAGCGCACGCGCCGCCGTCACCGTCCGTCCCGCGGCCGCCACCGCCACTGACGCCACCGATGCCAGCGTCCGCATCCGCGCTCGGCGTGCCGACGGAGGAGACGCCGACGCTGCGGAGCATGACTGTTGTTGTTGGCATTGGCATTGACATTGGCATTGTGTTGTTGTTGTTGCCTTGACAACCCAGGATGTTTTCGCCGCTGTTGCGCGTGAGGCTGCCGGAGGCCGCGGCGGTCCCATGGCGGCGGCGGCAGCGGCCACGGCGGCGTTGGTGGCGCTGCTGCTGTTGTGCGCCGTGACGGTGCCGACCTCCAGCGACGAGTGCGTCGGCGTCCACCGCGCCGCCAGATTCTCGGCGGAGCAGAGCAGCTCCGGCGCCATGAAGGCGATGGAGCCCTCGCGCCGCGCCTTCTCCACCTCGTCCCCGCTGACGAGCATCGCGGAGCCGTAGTCGGAGAGCTTGACGGTGCCCTCGCCGGTCAGCAGCACGTTCTGCGGCTTCACGTCGCGGTGGGCGATGCCGAGGTGGTGCGTGTACATGAGCGCGACGAGCACCCCGCGGACGATGCGCACCACCTCGTGCTCGCTGAAGCAGCTGCGGCCGTCGCTGAAGGGGACGACGGTGCCGTCGTCGCGCATGCTCATCGCCTCGCCGCACTCGGCCAGCTCGAAGAGGAGGTACACCTTGCGGCACGCGGGGTCGTTGACCACCTCGTGCAGCGCGATGATGTTCTTGTGCCGCAGCTGGCGCATGATGAAGATCTCCCGCTCGAGGCTGACCGCCCCGTCGCTGGCGAGCCCCGCGCGGAGCATCTTGCTGCGGTCCAGCACCTTGGCCGCGTAGTAGATGCGGCTGCGCAGGTCGTGGGCGAGCACCACCTTGGAGTAGGAGCCGGCGCCCAGCACCCGATCGTAGAGCACGTAGCGCCCGTTGAGGATGGTGTAGCGCTGGCCCTTGTCAATGACGGACGTCAGGCGCGCGACGCTCGTGGTCTCGACAGGCATGTCGCACACGCGGCGGTGCGTCTGCCGGCAGCGGCGGCGGCTCCCGTTGACGCGCGTCAGGTCGGCCGGCGGCGGGGGAATGCGGCGCGTGTGGAGGTGCGACATGGGCATCAGCGACGGCGTCGGCGAGACGCTGCCGCGGTACCCGGCGGGGTAGAAGAAGTCGTCCGCGCCGCTGTCGGCGCCGCTGGGGCCCGCACCCGGCGGGAAGACGAACTGCTGGCTGCACAGACTCGCGTCGCGGCGGATGCCAGTGTCCTCGGCGCTGCTGCCGCCGACGCCGCCAAGGGCGGCGGGATAAAAGGTCTGAAAGGGGTTCTGCGAGAGCGACAGGCGGTGACTGCCGCCGCCGCCGTGCCGAGGGGTGGAGGCGTTGCCCCAGTCGTTGCTGCCGGTGTGGTGCTGCGACACGAATGGCTGCGAGGACTGCGGAGCCGCGAGCGCCGCGGGCTGCTGGTTGCTGTGCGGGGAGGGGATGCTGTACAGGCTGCCGTGCCGCGGCAGCGCCCCCGAGTGCTCCAGGACCCCTGCGTTGCTAATGGCCGCAGAGGAGGAGTCGGCCAAACCGTCGTGTAGGTACTGCTGCACCTCCTGCGGCCGCCACTGCAGCGAGTCCCCCAGGCGCGACACCTGCGAGAAGCCCGCCGCCGTCATGGGGCCCTCCAGCTGCGGCATCTCCTCCGCGTCGTCCTGCATCAGCGACAGCAGCGCCCCGTGCAGCAGACCAGCCGTGGCGGGGCTGCGGGGGCGGGTGGAGGCGGAGAGGCCGCGCGCTCTGCCGGTGGCCATACCGTGGCTCGCCAGCGAGTAGACGGAGCCTTCCCGCTCCCGCTCTCGCTCCCGCTCCCGCTCGATCGACAGCGCCTCCGCGGCGACGCTCAAGTTGGCCAGACTACGGGTGGAGCGGAGACTCACGTTGTGTTGGGTGTTGTGTGGCTAGAGCGGTGCCGGGAGCAGTAGCGCTCGTTGCAGCCCTCGCTGCCGTGACGGCGGCGGTGGTGCTGCGCGTGTGCGTGCGCGTATGCGTGTGCGTGGCGACAGTGGTCCATCCCTCCCCCACCTCCACAGCTGCTGCTGTGCCGGGCTTCGTTGTTGTGGTGGCTGATGCTGCTGTTGTTATGCTGCACCCGGGAGGTGGTGGCCGCCGTGTGGTTGCTGACGCTCATGCTGCAGTTGTGCACGTTGATCGTGTTGCCCGCGTTGCTGGTACTGAAGCTGCTCGCGTGACCCATACCCCGCAGTTTGACGCTGCTAAAAGCTGCGCTGCTGCTCGCATCGTTGTGATTGTGGGTGTTATCTAGTGTGTGCTGGGCACTGCAGAAGCTGTCGTCGTTGGAGCGGACGCTACCGCGCCAGCTGGTGTCGACCTCCAGCGGCCCGTGCGGACTGCTAGAGCGGCGCGCAAAGGCGGGCAGCGGACGCGCCGACGCGACACTGATAGAGGCGACGGAGGGAACCACCGTCGTCGGTGTCATGGGCGCTAAGCCGGCGGTGGTGTCGCCCTCTTCGTGTTGTCTTTCGCCTTCTCTGGGGACAGAGCGCTCACCAGTGCTAAAAAAGTTCGGATCGCTGGCCACCACCTGCGCGGTGTTAATGCCGGTGGTGTTGTCTGAGTAGTGGCGACTGGTGCTTGGCTGCACGGCGCGCTGTTCCCACTCCTCTGCTTTAGAGGGAACGTCTCGCTCTCCGCCGATGCCATTGCTACTGCCGACCGTGTCGGTGCGATCGGCAGTCTTTTCGGTGTCTGCTGCCGCTGCTGCTGGTGGTGCTGTTCGTGAGAACGGCATGACTGAGGTTGAAACACCTTTCAGAACGTAAAGAACGAAACAGAAAAAGCAAGAGAATGCGGTGTGAAATAGAACAAACACTGATCGATATTTGTATTATGAGAGGGGGAAAAAAAGTGGTATCGACGAGCGAACAAAACACAAAAAGAAGATAACTTGATGATGAAATCGAATCGGAAAGAATGGGCAGTTAACAAACAATGCTCGGTTGAGGAAAAAAAAAGATAATGTACTGTACAGTTCAAAGGGATGGTGAAGGAAGAGCTATATATAGATGTCTATTTTCAAACAAGAAAAATGAAGAAGCTGAATAGAAGAAAAATATACAGATTACAGTTATGAAAAAAAAAAACGTACTGGATTGGAGAGTAAGTACTGAGGTACCACAGGGAACAAAAGTAGTATGAAAGAAACAATGAAAAAAACAAGCAGGGAAAGTGTTTTGGAAAAAAAAAAAATGAAGCACGGCAAATGAAAAGATGAGAGAAGTGTTTTCTGAGAGTAAGGAAAAAAAAAGAAGGAAAGAGACAATTAAAAGACTAAGAAGAGCACACACAAAATTGAAAAAAAAAAGAGGTGTGCACCCTCCCAAAGCAAATTATTTGACCGCCTTTTTCGATAGGCCCAATCAGCAGCACCTAACTAAACAAGGGAAAGGGAAAAAAAAGAAATCGATTCTGGCCAAGAAGCGGTGGGGCCTCTTCCTGTCGGTCGTTTCCTGGTAGTAGTAGGAGTAGTGATTGAATGGTATGGAGTGGTGGGGGAGGAGGAGGCACGCAGAGAGATGAAGAGGAATTAGTGCGAGATGTGCATACAGCTTGTTAACCTTTGAACAAATCATCAACTGTCTTGGGGTTCATATTCTTTGTACTTTTTTTTCCTGCTTTGCCGTTGTATGGAGCGTACATGGCGTCACGGGATAATTCAGTTGCGGCCGTCCTCTGCATGTGTTGGTCCTTTCTCATCGCTTTGTGGTGTACGAACTCATTCTATTATGATATTCAACTGTTGCACCCGATATGTGATATAAGATATTGGCAACTGTCGGCTTTCATGATGTTTTTTTTGTCATTTCTGACGGGATCTATCAATAAGAAACACAAATTATAGTATTGGATGGGGAAACAATGATGTGCTGAAGAACATATTTTTTGTTGTGTTACATAGGGTAACTCTATAAAAGCAAAGTTTAGAAAACAAGGTGAGACGTGTACGTTTCCCAAATCGAGCCGAAGTTCATGCGTCGGTGGAAAAATATGGGAAGCCATAAGGCTAATGATTGGGGGCAGAGGGTGGGGAGGGTGATGATGTCATACCAACGATTGTCACTACGAAACAACAGTAAAAGAAACTACCTTCACTCCCTTTTTAGCGAGCAGCTCACAGGGCACGCAGCTTCTTGACGGCGTTCTGCACCTTTCGGTCGAGCGCGGCCGGGTCGTCGGCGCCGACGTTGGCCCTGAAGCGCGTGTAGAAGGCCTGCGCGGCGTCAAGCTTGCGGCGCAGCTCCGCCGGCGTGCAGTACTCGTCCGTGTCGAAGCAGCTGAGGCTGTTGGCGTAGCGCTCCGGGGTGGCGGGGAGGGCGGCGGCGGCGGCGGAGTTGGGCTGGTGCAGCGCGATGATGCCGCTGCTCATCGCGGGCGTCGAGAGGCTGGGCTGCTGCGGCTGCGAGCTGGCGTTGTCGCCTCCCGCCGCCTCCGCTGTTGTGGCAGTTTTGTCGGCTGCCGGCGCAGCCGCTGGGGTGCTCTCGCTCGATCGTGACGCGGCGCTTCCACGGGAGTTTTCAGAGGATTTCTGCGGCGCATCATGACTTTCAGTGTTTTGCTTCACCGCGGCCGAATCTGCCGGCGGCGACACCGCCTCGCCACGTTCATCACCACCTTCCGGGTCCTGAGGCACGGCGGTGAAGTTTGGCAGTGCGCTGACCTGCGAGGCGATGACGGCGTCCGACGGGGACAGCTGATCGTACTCCTCCTCCTCCTGCCCCGCCTTGTTCTCAGAGTGCACCTCGTCGTCATCGTCCTCTCCGTCTTGTCGTCCTTTTTGTTGTCCTCGTCGCCGCTTCTTTGAGAGGCGGTGCCTGCCGGTGCCTCCGCCGCAGCCTCGCCGGCTTTAGATGCATCTTCTGCTTGCTCTGGGAGGCTGCTGGGCGTGGCGGGACATTCCTCGGCGTCGTCGGCAACGTCACTCTGCTTGTCGCTCTCTTCCGGAGAAGCTGCCGCCGCCGCCTTCGTCGTGATCTCATCCTCTAACTCCCGCTCCTGCTCTTCTGCAGGCGCGTCCGTATCACCGGGAGCTGGCAAGTCCTCCGTCACCGGATCCACATGACGGGAGACGGGCTGTTGCGCAACAACGGGGGCCTCCTCCTTCTCCTCCTCCTGCTCTTGCACCGTCTCCTGCTTCCCTGCCGCCTCCGTCTGCTCCATTTCGTGCGCCGGCTCCGGCTCCGGCTCCTCTTTCGGCTCAGGCTCCCCCTCCTCCTCCTCTTCCTTCTCCTCGGGCTCCTCCGCCTGCGTCTGCTCCACCACCTTCTCTTGCAGCTCCTCCTCCGCGCCGATGACAGGGGCGGAGACGATGTTCTCACCGGGTCTCTCGATTGTGATGACTTGAGGACGGTCGTCGTCGTCTTCGTCGTCAGGAGCAGCAGCAGCAGCAACAGCGGGCGGCGCAGGGGAACTAGGCTGGCTAGCGTCTTTTGTTTCCTCTTCCTTTTCGGCCGTCCCGCTCTCCTTTTCGTCGTGCGGCTCCTCATCTGCCTTTGCATCAGCTTCCGCCTTCTTTTCCGGATCTTCGTCATGTGGGGAGGCGTCAGCGTCCGCATCTTCGGGCAGCGGCGTCACGATCTCGGTCGGTTGCTCCTCGTCCTCGTCGCCCTCCCGGCCGCTGCCGCTGCCGCTGCCGTCGTCAAAGGAGGAGTACACCTCCTCCACCGCCCCTGGCTCCTCCTGCTCCTCGCCCTAGCGACGTCCGCGGCAGAGGCTGGCGTCAGCTCCTCCGGCGGCTCCTCCACAACTGCCTCGTGCGGGGTAGCGACATTGTCATGCTCCGCCGCAGAATCGTCACCGCTGCCCTCCTCCTGCAGCGACGCTTCCTTGTGTTCCGTTAGTTCAGCCTCGCTGCGACTCTGCTGCTTCTCCTCTTGAGAGGCTTCGGTGAGGGCCGCGGGGGCGTCAGGGCGGACTGGCGGTGTGCCGCGCGCGGAGGACAAGGGCGACGTGGCGGCGGAGGCGGAGGACGACTTGTGAGACGACGTCGCCGATGACGATGATCTGGTAGAGGACGACGTGAGTGACGGGGGCGGGAGCATGCGCCGCACCACCGGCACGCTGCTCTCAGCGGCGAGGGACGGTTGCTCCTCCTCCTGTTCCTCCTGCTTCTCTTGCTCCTGCACGCTCGCATCCTGCGTATCCGCTGTCTCGGCCACGGCTTCACTGCCCTCGACCGGGTCCATGTCGCTTGCGTCGTCGTCGTCGCCGGTGGCGAGGGAGGGGGAAGGCGGCGCGGCTGGCTCTCGGTGGCAGCCGCCGACTCCTCATCCCCAGAGGCACGCGTGGGGGAGCGCTCCGCCGCCGACCCGCTCTTCGTGCGCTCGTCTTCCTTTTCTGAAGAGGAGTCGGCGGCGGGCGGAGACAGTGGGTGCTGCTCGGGTGGTGTTGAGGCAGGCTCCGCGTCGGCGGTGTCGTCGGGACGGCCTTCGCCGCTGGCTTCGGATATGTTGTCATCGCTACTGGAAGTGCTACTAGTGCTAGGAGGACGCAGAAGCGTGCGCTGTGCGACCGGGTAGGTTTCTAACCTCTTAGTGTCTTCGTCTTCTTTTTGACTGTCAGCATCCATCTTGTTGTCATCTTCGGGGCTATTACTGCTTCTGCTGCTGGTACTGGAGACAGGCGGTTTCATCATCGCACGCGGGGCCTCGGTTTGTTTCTCGGGCTCTACTGCGTCTTGCGCCTCTGCTGGCTCCGCCTGCTTGGTTTCCTTTTCGGTCTGCTCCTCCGATGGAAACGGAATGTCCAGCGCATCATCCACCGGCGCCTCCGCCGCATCGGAGTTGGTAGTGGCGTCGTCCTCCTCCTCATCGGGCGCGGCGTCCGGCCCGTCGTGCTCTACATCCTCCCCCTCTGCCTGCTTCGCCTCTGCCTCCTCTTCCTCTTCGTCTTGTTCAGCAGTGGGTGGCTCCCGATGATCCTCCGCCTCTTCGGCCTCTTGCGCCTCCTCCTCCTCCTCTTCCTCCGCGGCGACGGCGACGGCGTCCGCCGCTTGACGCGGGATCCTGGCGCAGCACGTCAATGTCGACGTCGCGGAGTTGCGGCGTGGAGAGGGAGGCGAGGCGGCGCAGCGCCATGAGCATCCCGTCCTCGCCGCGAAATCGCTCCGCAGCTCTCGCCCAGCGTCAGGTTGCGCTCCATCGCCTCCAAAAACGGCGCCTCCTCCAGCCCGACGCAGATGCCGCCGAACGGGAGGTACGACGCAGACGGGCAGGTGCAGGAAGCGGGAGGCGCGCTTCAGGTGCTCTTCAGCCGACAGCTGCGCCTTGTCGTTCTCGCCCGTTTCGCGGGCGCTCGCCCCGGCGAAGACGCACTCGTCCTGCACGCGGCGCAGGTCGCTGCACCACGGCGGCAGCGGTGCCAGTGGCTCGACCGCCGTCTCTCCGCCCTCCGCCGCCGCCGCGCGCCACTCCAGAATCTCCTCCACCGTCGCTGGCCCGACCACGTGCGGC
Organism: Kentomonas sorsogonicus; assembly: GCA_030347455.1. Taxonomy (NCBI): domain Eukaryota; phylum Euglenozoa; class Kinetoplastea; order Trypanosomatida; family Trypanosomatidae; genus Kentomonas; species Kentomonas sorsogonicus. The sequence goes on along the minus strand of JAQOSZ010000025.1, from coordinate 202,135 downwards.
TCGTGAAAGCGGTTGGCAGCCGCGTCGACGCCGGCGCGCGCCAAGTGCTCCTCCATCCGGTCCGACGTGATGTTGAGCGCGGACGTCAGCAGCGAGGAGCCGCCGGCGTGGGTGGGCCGCTCGTTGACGTGCAGCGCAAAGTGGCAGTGGTTGCAGTCGACCGAGGCGAAGCTGCGGCACGCGACGCGCAGGATGAGGTTCGAGCACTTCTCCACCACCACGTGCGTCGCGGCGCACACGATGATGTCGAGCGGCCCCGAGCAGTTGACCACGTATAGCACGCCCACGGCCTCGTTGAAGTGCATTTGGCCCATGACGACGCGCTCGATGACGAGGTGGTTGAGCGGCGCCGGGGCGCCGGAGGCGGGGGCAGCGGTGGCAGGGACGCGGAGGGTGTTGGGCAGCCGCAGCATCGACACGTCCTCGACGTCGTGGACACGCACGATGCCGCCGTCGCCGCCCGCCGCCAGCGGCCCCGCGCGCTCGTGGCGCAGCACCGACGGGTGGAAGACGCGGCTGTCGGCCGCCGTCTCGGCCAGCGAGCGGACGGTGAAGTAGTCCTCGTAGTCGTTCATGCCACGCGCGACGAGGCACTCCAGGACGTATTTGCAGTCGAATATCGTCGGTGCGCCGCTCTCCACGTCGGCGGGGTCCGGCTTGCCCAGCGGCGGCAGCGGCACCCGGATGAGCGTCGGCCGCTGCTGACACTCCTCGTGCCAGCGCAGGTCGTGCACCTGCACGTTGCCGCTCTCCTGCGCCAGCACCACGCGCTCCTCGCTGCCGGCCTGCAGGACAATGTTGAGGGCCTCCATGTCGCGGCTCTCGTAGGCGTTGACGAGGTACTCGCGGTCGTCCTCGCTGCTGTTGTGCAGCACCGCCACCAGGATCTCGTCCATGTAGGGGCAGTCGAGGAACAGCGGCTTGATGACCATGTCGTCGCACTGGTTGAAGCAGCAGTACTCGGTCAGCAGGGCGTGGATTTCGACAAAGGCACAGTTGCTCACCACGCACTCGCGGCCCACGATGAAGAGCAGCACGTGGGTGCAGTCCGACACCACCACCGAGCCCGTCGAGCCCGCCACGAAGATGACGCAGTTGCTGCAGTTCTCGACAGTGACGTCGCCCACCACGTCGAGGATGAAGACCAGCGGCACCCGCGCGTCGTGCGCCGGCGCCCGGTACGGCGCGTCGGCCTTCGTTTCCGTGTCGGGGCGCTGCGAGAGGAGGCTGCGGATGAGATTCTGATAGGCGCTGCCGCCGGCCGCCGCCCCGCCGGCGCCGACGCCACCGCTGCTGCTGCTGCTGCTCGGGCGCGGCTGGCAGCCGACGATGTTGCGAATGAGCAAGTCGCGGTTGCGCAGCTCGTTGAAGTAGTAGAAGACGTCGCTGGAGGCGTCGCCGGCGTGCAGGAAGCTGTTGCCGCTCGACGCCAGCGCGTGGCTGTACGGAAAGTCCTGCCAGAGGTGCTCGCGGGCGACGTGGCGGAAGGTGCGGGCGACGGCGGCGCCGCCGCTGGTGGTCGCCAGGTGCTCCTGCGGGACGCCGACGGCGGCGCACTGCGCGGCGAGCCCCGCGTAGGCGAGGGAGTAGGGCTGCGCCGCCGCCACGTTGCGCACCGCGCGCTCGTCCTGCGCCACCGGCACGCCGCAGCCGCCGAGCGTGCGCAGCTGCACGCCGTCGACGACGTCAAAGTACAGCAGGTTGCACGCGCACTCGAGGCTCGGGCAGTCGACGACGTTCTGCGCAAAGAGCAGGCTGCTGGGGCCGAGCGCAATGTCGCAGCGCGAGACGCTCTGCACCACCACAAAGCGGAAGGGGAAGAGAATCGTGACGGCGCAGTCGTCGAGGTCGCGCAGGACGAGCGTGTCGATGTGGGAGGCGAAGAACTCGGCCGGGACGTCGTCGCCGGTCAGACGGAGGCTGGCGTGGCGCTTGCCGGCGTACACGACCGCGTGCGCCTTGGGCAACACCAGCAGCTCCTTCACGCTCGCCAGCCGCTCCTGCATCACCCAGGCGCTCTCCTCCGAGAAGCGATGCGGGGCGTCGGCGAGCAAAAAGGCGTTCTCTCCGCCAGCGCCGTTGACGGTGTTGCGAAAGCCGGCCTGCTGGCGGCGGCGCTGCGCCACCGTGCCGCGCTCCCCAGCAAAGCCGCCGCCGCCGTCGCAGCCACCGTTGTACAGGAGATCCACAAAGCGCCACGACGGTGACTCGTCGTACAGTGACGGCCACAAGGCGCGCGATAGCAGCAGATCGTCGTTGCGGCGGCCGGACGAAAAGTAGGGTTCGGTCAAGGAAGCGGCGGCGGCAGCAGCGGCGGCGGCGGCTCCCGGGCCGACGGCCGACGGCGACGCGGGCCTCGCGATCCCGTTGGCGTTGCTCGCGCTGCCGACGCTGCCGGCGGCGCTGTTGCGCGGGGAGGCGACGGCGGGGGCGGCGCACATGTACTCGTGACGCGCGGCCAGCACGGCGTTGCGCAGCAGACGCGGCACGAACGGCGTCGACCCGCACGACGCCCTGATAGACTCTAGCGTCGCGTAGACAGGGTACGAGATGCGGTGGCACTGCGCGCACAGCGACTCGACGTCGGCGTCGGCCACCTCCGCGAGAAACGGGTGCGTGCGCAGCAGCGCCTCCGCCGTGACGTAGGGCGCCTCCTCCCGCAGAAAGCCCGCGAGCATCGCGTCGACGATGAAGCTCTGCAGCTGCCGCCGCGTCTCCGCGTCCCACCCGCTGTGGGTGGAGCTGCGGCAGCGGTGCGCGGCGGCGAAGGCCATCGGCGGCGCCAGCGCCTGCGCCAGCACCTCGCGGGCCGCCTCCACCGCCGCCTCCCCGCTGCTGCACGCGTCGGCGGCCGCCTGCACCTGCCGGTCCAGGAACAGCACCGCCTTGAGCGTCTGCGCGAGCGTGAGGCCGTGGAAGAGGGGGACGCCGCAGTAGCTGAAGAGCATCATCGCGCCGACGGCGTAGAGGTCGTCAAAGACGTCAGGCTCGTAGAGACCGCATCCCAAATCGGCGCTGCTCAGACTCGCGCGGTGCTGCTGTTGTTGTTGTTTGCTGCTGCCGTCACTATTGTTATTATTGTTATTAGTATTCATGCTGGTACTGGTGAGGTGGACGGTGCCGCGCGCGAAGAACTCGAGCATGTAGAGGCCCAGACGCTCCTCCTCCTCGAGCGGCAGCGGCTGGCCCAGCCGGCCCGACGCCGCGGAGTGCTGCGTGTTGCGCGCGAGTGTCTTGGCGACGACCGGCTGCATGTGCGCGGCGAGCCGCGGGGACACAAAGGAGGGGTCGGGCGGGTACGCGGCGTTGCCGCCGAGACCCAGCGGCTGCGTCAGCGTCGTGTGCCCGTCGTCGGTCGAGAGCATGACGTTGCCCGCGTGCAGGTAGCCGTGGGCGACGCCGGCGCGGTCGTGGAGGGCGTGCAGACGCTCGAGGACGCTCGCCAGCAGCGCGCGGCACTCGGGCGCCGTCAGCGGCACCGCCATGAAGACAAAGACGTCGCTGAGCGCCACCCCGCACGGCTCCAGCTCCAGCTCGAAGATGAGACGGCAGTGATTGTCGACGTGCACGTCGCTGAAGCCGCGGAACACGTCCATCCCGCCGGCGCCGCCGCCGCCGGGGCTGTCGGTGTCCGCAAAGGCGGCCGTGCTGACCACGCCCGCCTCGGCCAGCGCCGCGCGCCGCCGCTTCAGCTCCCGCGCGTAGCGGCGCAGAGAGCGGAGGAGAATGGCGCGCTCGCGCGATCGCGAGGGGGCCGACAGGAAGCTGCGCGCCGCTTGGCCGGCGCTTTTAGCCGCCGTCTCATGCGCGTCCGCACCGCCGACCGCGCCTCCTTCCTCCTCCTCGTCGTTGTTGTCGTTGTTAACGGTGGCGCTGCCGCCGTCGCCGAGGCTCGCGTAGTCGATCACCTTCACCAGGCGCTCCAGGCGCCGGCCGGTCTCCTCGTCCACGACGACCGAGGCGAGGTGGAGGGTGGAGAAGCCGGTCGAGTCGAGCACGGTCGCGCCGGCCAGCTGGCGGGTCCAGGAGGCGGCCTCCTCCACCGGCGTGTAGAGGGGGTCGCCAGCGTCGTCGAGGCCGTCGTCCGCGCCGTCGCCGGCCGCCGCCACCGACTCGCCGTCCAGGCCGTGGGCGAAGGCGAAGGAGAGAAAGTCCGCCGTGACGTGGTTGCCGCCGCGGTTCAAGGGCCCAAAGCCGGCGGCGGCGGAGGGGCGATCCGCGGTGTCGTCGTCGTCGTTCTCCTCCTCCCCTCCTCCTGCCGACGAAGGTGACGCCGGCCGGATACCGCCACTGCCGCCCCGGCCGCTGGGGAGGCGGCGGGCGGAGGCGGTGTGTCGGTGGTGGGGGACGCCCGCTCGCGCCGCTCGATCTCCCGCTGCACCGCCTCGCTGACGGTCGTCATGTCGTCGTCGATGCTCGCGCCGTGCCCGAGACTGCCGCTGGTCGTCGCCGCGTCCCCAGCCGCCGCCGGCGGGGGCGGGGGCGGAGGGGAGGAGGAGGCCGCAGCCGCAGCCGCCGCAGCCGCCGCAGCCGCCGTGACGGGAATCTTGCGGATGCGCGGCATGGTGTCGTCGTCGTCGTCGTCGTCGCTGGGGTCAGAGGAGGCGTCGCTGCGCGGTTTGCGTGCGCCCGCCGCCCCGCGTGCGTTCGCCATAGCGATGCTCGTCTGTGAGGCTCACGTCAGACGACGATGACGCGCTGGAGTCCAGGATGGAGCGCGGGCGGCGCTGCGGGGCGGGCGGCGGCCTTGTTCTTGTGCAGCACGGGGACGCGCGCCGCCAGCCTCGCCGCCGTCACTGTCGCTGCTGCTGCTGCTGCCGCTGCTGTTGCTGTCTAGAACACTGCGGCGGTTGACGGCGGTTGAGGGGACAACCGGCGGCGGGGTGTCACCCGCGGTGGGTTTACTGCTCACATAATTGACGTTCCCGCTGCTGTCGCTGCTGTCGTCCTCGTCAGAGACGAAGACCATGCGCTGCACAGTCAGCCCCGGCTTGCGATTAGTCTCCTCCGCCGCATCCGCACGGCCCCCACCGCCGCCGCTGCTGTTGTTGCTGCTGCTGCTGGAGGTGCTTTCGTCAAAGTTCATCTAGGGTGGACACAGAAAATAGTGGTCAAGGGAAAATTATGGTCTATTCTTGCCAGGAGCACTGTATTGTCTTGTACGTTGGTAGGAGTGCCTTGAATTGCAAGTGATGCGTAAGATCACCAGGAATGGGAGAGGACAGAAAAATAAATCGAGAGCTCTATCTTGAACAAATTTATAACCTATTCAATAGATACTGTGATACTATAGTGTGCTAGTGACGGATCAAGAGATAAAGTCGAAGGGAAGAAAAATAAATATTGTCATCAGTCACCACATAGCAGTACATGTAACACAGCTACCGAATAGCGTATAGAAAACAACTGAGCATAATGACACCTCCATACGTTACACTTCTGCGAGAATTCACTCAGAAGGAATAGATAATGGAAACAGAGGGGAGAAAACATATCACTCGAAGCGCTATATGCGCAGAGTGACTCACGAGTCTTTTCGTTTGTCGGCAACAATCACTGACACGTTCCTAGAGACGGGGCATCACTTACTCTTTCTGTATGTGTAGTACGTAATGACTTGTAAATCCGTAGAAGTAGGATATGGAAGCATTTCTGGAGCGATTTTCGAAGCGGTTGGTGCAGAAGACGAAATGGAAAGGAGTCGTCAAGTCTCTCTCTCTTTTTTTTTTAAGTGATTACTGTTGCTCTTGAGTTCGGAATAATTCATAAGAATAGACGAGAAAAATGGCGAGAAAGGGGGGGGGGGGAGTAAAGAGTGAGAGAAGATATGTGGGAGAAGCATTATCAATATCATTCATTTTGTTGTGTATGTTGCCTTTTTTTCTTCTTTACTGGTTCGCGTTGTTGCTGATATTTTTCATCCCTTTTATAGTATCCATTCTACTATGACTTATTCCTCTTTCTATTTCTTCGTTGAAGGTAGGCAGACATAGTCGTTGAATCAGTTGCAATAAAGAGGAATATATATTGCGAAAAAACTGCTACTTTCACGACTTCATTTGCGTAGAGAGCTTCATACGTTTTTCTCAGTCCTTTTTACTTCCTTCTCATTCCTCCCCCCTCCCTCCCCCATCCAGACCCACTTGGACGCGCAGTATTTCAATCATTTTTGAAGATGAAAAAAAAGCCCGGAGATGACGAAGAAACGCATGTGAAAGCGAGGATTAAGGGAGGGGGTGATCGAGGTCATGGAAAGAGAGAGAGAGAGAGAGAGAGAGAGAGAAAGAGAAAGGGTGAGAATCAGCGGTTAGTGTCGCCCACAGAAAGAGGAGGGGGATGAAATTTTAGTTGTGAGAGCAAACAACATAGAGTTTACGAAACCAGGAAAAAAAAAAGACACGTAAGAAGGGTGTGTATGAGTCTGTTGGGGGAGGAAGGAATAAGAAAAAAAAAAACAGAGAAGGATCAACGAAGAATAAGAAAAAGTGGTAAAAATGATATGAGGACATTAGCTGTTGTTTGCTGTTACACTAATGCGCAACCATACAACATGAAATGATTTCCTTTTCATCGTCTCTTTTTGCTCAGTATCAGAGGTGACGTACTGTATGAAATGCCGACGCAGCTGATGATGCTGTTTGAAACGATGTTCAGAAAATCTTAGGGAATAAATGAACCTCTTCTTTCCATTTTTAAAAGGGCAGTAAAAAAAAAAGTGGGTTGAGACTCATAAAAAAAAAAAAGGAACACAGCGTACATTGGAAAACATCAGTAAAGAATAGAGTAACGCTTGGAAATGGTTCTTGTTTTTTTTTTTTTTTTTTTTTGATGGTGGTCGGACGGAGGTGGCATCGGTGAGTTGAGAGAGAGAGAGAGAGAGAGAGAGAGAGAGAGAGCAACTGCACGGGATGCGTCACAAAAAAAAAAAAAAAGGAAGAGAACAACAAGAAGAAAAAAAAAACAATGGAGAGAAGACGGAATATGTTGGAAAGCGAGAACGGGGGGAGGGGCGATGGAGAAGCTAGAAAGCGAGAAAATAAGGTGATGATGATGGGAAGAGAGAGAGAAGAAAAGGAAGAGAAAGAAGAGAAAGAAGAAACGAGGAAAACCGAAGGGAGTGTGAAGCAAGTGGTGTTTGAGAGAGAGAGGAAAAAAAAAACACACGGTATCTAGCGAAGATACCATATGTGATTACTTGCGCGCCAACACGAGGTGAAGCATTTAGAAAGACTAGGAAATAATAATAAAAAAAAGGGTAAGTAAACGACACCTGAAGGGAAACAGATAGCGGAGAGGTAAAACAGCTCCCATCTCTCACTGTCTTTGTTTCGCAGTTTAGGGGTGTTCACTTCGTTTTCAGTACTTTGGAGTTGAAATGTTTTTTTTTTTTTTGTGTGTGTGTGTATGTGCGTGTCTGTTAGTGTGTATGGGTGGGGTTAGTGAAAGCACAGTAAGTTATATTATTTGAAAAAAAAATCATAATAATCATAACTGGTACTGTTACTCTTTAAGCTTAATTGTCTTGATAAATACATGAAGGGAGGGTGTGTCAACGTTTCTATGTTCGGCTCACCCTATGTTCAGTTATTCTCTTTCTTTCCAGGCAAATCGCTAAATACATTGAGAAAAAGGGTAGATTAAAAAAAAAAAGAAAAGAAGAGACGCCATGATCGATCGAGATGAACATGGTGAGACTTGCGAGAGAAACATGAAAGGAAAAAAAAAGAACGAAAAATGGATATAGTACTCTGCTCATTTTTATTTTATATTTTTTGCTGCTGTTCACGTGACTGTTTGTTTGCTTGAGTAATTTTTAAAACTTCAGCTGTATTTGTGAACATCATCCTCTACATGAAAACAGCACTTGATGTGGGAAGGGGATGTTTTATATCAATACTTAAAATGTTTTGAAAATGTTTTTAATGTTTTTTTTTTTTTTGTGTGTGTGTGTTTTAATGTTGATGTTGTTGTTGTTGTTTATGTCTCCGTATGGTGATGTTTTCTTGTATATTTATTTATTTTTTTTTTTTTGCGGTGATGATCATTCAATGCTCGCCTCTTGAATTTAATATTGCGATCAGTAAAGATTCTCTGCCCCCCATTTATGCGTCCAGCGTCTGTCATGTTGTTGATATGACAGTTATGAAGCGGGGAGGGAGGGGTGGGTGGGGTAGGGGGGGGAAGGTTGATGAAGGGTAGCGAGTTTGAGTAGGAAATGAAAAACGGGAATTAAAAAAAAAAAAGAGACCGACAGACAGACAGACACACACGCACACAGAGAGAGAGAGAGAAAAATTAAAAGAAAAAAGAACAGAAAAGTAAGAAAAAGAATCTTTTTGTTGTTGAAGGTGTTATTATTATTATTATTATTATTATTATTATTATTATTATTATTATTATTATTATTATTATTATGATTATTATTATTATTTCTGACAAATGACGTGCCTTGATTCTACTTGTCGCAGGAGTCGTCGGTGGAGCGGGCCGGGGTGCGGTCGCCGCGGTCCTCGGCGCTCTCCCACACGAAGCTGCCGCGCACAATGACGTACGTGCCGATGAAGAAGGTGAGGGCGCCGATAAAGAAGCCGCAGGCGAGCGTGATGGCCGAGACGTGGATCTCGGAGCACGTCGCCTTCTTGCTCGTGTCCTGCACAAAGAAGGGGCTCTCCATGGCCTCGGTCTCTATCGCCGAGAGCAGCTTGTCCGCGATAAAGTTGCAGCTCAGCAGCGGCATCACGTAGGAGAGGGCGTTGCTCGCGTTGAGCGCAAAGTTGGTGGCGGCGACAATGTCGGCCGACCACGTCTTGGGCGTCACCGGCGGGTCGGTGTAGTCGATGCAGCGCTCCGCGCACTCGCGCACCGTGCACTCGTCCAGAAACTCGGCGCCGGTGGGGCCGGGCACACCATCTCCTGGATCGACTCCTTGACGTAGCTCGAGAGGATCGCGTTGGTGCACTTTTGGATGGTGGTGCACTCGGCGCTGCTCGTCATGGGTGTGCCGCCGGCGCCGTCGACGCTGCCGCAGTAGAAGACGTTCTCGCCGCTGGGGTTGATGACGGGGCTCGCGTCGCAGTACTTGAGCATCTCGTCGCACGCCGCCTCCGAGTTGGTGCGCACCTCGGTCGCGACGTCGCCGCGGACGCCCTCAAAGTCGAACTCGTTGTTGCACCACGGCACGAGCAGCCACTGCACAATGCCCGGCTGGCGGCGGTACTGCATCTGCACCTCGCCGCACACGGACGTCACCAGGTACTGCACGACCGTCAGCACGACGGCCAGCAGCGCAAAGATGATGCCGAAGACGTAGTAGACGATGGTGAAGACCACCGGGCAGCAGCCGGTGCAGCGGCAGCACGCGAACGGGATGATGAGCAGCATCAGCACCACGCCCACGACGCCGACGACAATCGAGACGATCTTGACGATCTTAAAGTACTTGAAGTAGTCGTCCTTGACGGTGGTCTTCTTGTCGCGCACCTGCGTCACGAGGTCGTCGAAGGCGGAGAGGTCGATGGACGGCGCCTTCGGGGGGTCGACCGAGTAGTCGGTCAGCATCGCGACGGTGTCGTCGCGGATGCGCTCCACGTACGTCAGCGGACCCGAGTCGAGGTCGTCCAGCACCTTGTTGGCGCTCGCCGTCAGCACCTGCGCGCCGTAGACGACGAAGACGCACACCGCCATGGCCCACAGGATCGCGATGACGATCCACATCCACAGCCAGCAGCGCGCGCGCTGGCGCTTGTACTCGACGTGCGGCTGCACGCAGTCGTGGCAGCAGCGGCAGCAGCGGCAGCACCACAGGATCGGGATGCCGATGAGCACGACGAGGAAGAGGATGACGCAGAAGAGGGTCCACATGAGGTAGCGCCACTGGTCCTTGATGCGGTCCACGTTGCCGATGCAGTCGAGCAGGTCGTTGTCGGCGCTCGGGCCCGTCCACACCTTCTCGCACTCGAGGGACTTCTGGGCAGCGGCGCCGGGAGCGAAGACGGCCAGCGCCGTCAGAAAAAGGCACACCAGTGCCAGCGCCACACTGCTGTAGCGGCGCATACTTGGAGAGTTAGATGAGTGCGTGTGTGTTTGTGTATTTAATGATTTTGGAAAATTCTTCTTTTTTAATGATTTTGTTCTATTCAAAATAGAGAAAATCACTTGAGAATGAAGGAGTGGGTGGGTGATTAGGTAGATAATATATATATACGAGGAGGAAAAAAAGGAGCAATGAAATGTATATAAAGACGCGGGAAATGTGCAGAAAATTGAGAGTGTACTGGAAGTAAAATCAAAACCTTTTATTTATTTGTTTTTTACCTTGACTTTCTAGTGAAAGAAGTATATCAAGTTAAAAAATAAATAAAAATAAGAGAAAATATGTGTATAAAGATGTGTGCTTTTCAGTTTGAAGTTTGATTTATTACTGCCGACAGTGCTACTACGATTTTGTGCTTTCTCAACACTCTTGATGATTAACCTTTAGGTAGGTGTGGATTACTAATGAAGAGGAAGCGGAAATATGACGAAAAGAAGACAGAAAGGAGATATAAAAGCAAGGGAAAGCAAGAGAAGAAAACTGAAGAAGAAAATTAGAGAAGAAGACTAACTGGAAGCGAGGAAAAATTCTAGTATGAAGACGACTGGAATTTTCTAGTTATTTTCTTATTATTATTATTATTTGAAGGTGTGGTAGGGAAATGCGGATAGATGAAGATGACACAAGAATGAAAAATGTAGAACACTTGAACTAGGCGATTGAATACCGACGAGGCTTTAATCTCCTTCGCCTTTGTAAAGAAGAGTTGATTTTGACATGTTGTACATATTTTTTTTCTTGGGAGGAGGGGGATATAAGAACGCGGCAAACAGTCACTGCATTTGGCAGGTGCCGGAGGGGTGGGAGGGAGAGAGAGACACACACACACAGAGGTGGGAGTACACTTTAGTCTGACCCAATCACCCTTGTTTCTCTTTCTCTTGTAATTTATTTGCCTTTTTTTTTGGTTGCATTTGTGTCTGTCTCTGTACATGTTCCCGGAGAGAGAGAGAGCGGCGGTGTCGCCATAGTGACGACCGCACGGCAGGAAAGCAAAAAGAAAAAAAAGTGAGAGAAATATGAACACCAGAATTGGAAAAGGAAAAGGCAAAACCGAGTGAAATACAGTCGCTTTGATATATACGAATATATAATGTACATTTACATCTGATAAGAGAGGAAGGCATTGATAAAGAAGGAGAGGGGTGGAGAGAGAAAGAGAGGAGGAGGAGGAATAGTTGCCTGAGGTTATTCATGGCGAGTACGCAATGGACTTTAGACGAGAATCACGCGATGCTGTCGGGGGAGGCGCTCCACGCCTCCGCAGCGTCCAGCAGACCCTTGACCGTCAGCGACTCCGCCTCGACGCCGGCGTAGCGCTGCGTCATGGACAGCACCAGCGCGACCGCCAACTCCTGCAGCTCCAATCGCCTCTCGTCGTCCAGCGCCGTCATCTCCGCCGCCGCCGCCTCGTAGCTCGCCCGGCGCTGCCTCTGCTGCTGCTGCTGCTGCTGCTGTGAGGCCCCGCCGCCGCCCGCGTTGGCGGCCGCGACCTCCTCCGGCGTCAGCAGCGTGCGCAGCGCCGGCATGAGGCGCGTCAGCGTCGCCTTCCAGAAGCGCTCGAACCAGCGCCGGCGCCGACTCCGCGTCGGCCTCCAGCACGTCGCTCCAGCGGTCCGCCTCGCCGCTCTCCTCCCCGCCCGCCCCGCGGCGCTGGTGGCCGCCGGTGGCAATCAGGTCGCGCATCGTCACGCGCAGCGCCTCTTCCTCTTCCTCGTCGTTGTCGCCGTCGCCTTTTCCGCCGCGGCCGGCGTTGGGGCTGCCACCGCCCTTGTTGCCGCTGCCGCTGCCCCGGCGGCCGCGAGGACGACGTAGGCGTGGTGCAGCACCTGCGCCTCCTGCACGTCGACCGGCTGCGGGCTGATGAAGGCGGCGGCGACGATGGAGAGGACGTGGTAGCGCGGCACGCGGCGGTCCTGCAGCGCCGCCTGCACGACGCCGAAGGTCTCCCACGACTGGTTCAGCGGCGCCAGCACGTAGGCGGGCTCGATGCGGCCGGTCAGCATCCGGATGGAGGAGCCGCCGGGGGACGCGAGGGAGGCGCGCGCGGCGGCGCTCGAGGAGTCCGAGACGCGCCCGTTGGGCGGCTGGCGCATCTGCATCCACCCCGCGCTCGCCGCGCCGCCGGCCGCGCTGCCGGACCCGCGCGACCCCTCTCCTCCGCTGGCGCCCGTGGCGGGCATCGTCTGCTCCGCCGGGGACTCCTCAAAGGGGGAGAGGCACTGCGCGAAGAGGTCGACGGGCATCTCGGTGAGCATCGCCACCCACAGGCGCGCGACGCGCGGCTCAAAGTCGGGCAGCAGGCGGCGCCCGGCGATGCTGAGGGCGAGCCGGCGGTGCGCGTGGGGGCTGTGCCGGAACGACCCAAGCGCCTCGACCACAAGGGACTCGAGGAGGGGCAGCGGAAGGGCCGCCAGCACCCGACGCCGGCGACGCGCCGCAGGGGTGTCGTTGCTGTTGACACCTGCGGACAGCGGCAGCGCCGTCTTGGTGTTCCTGGTCCTCCTCCCCCTCCTCGTCGCGGATCAGCTGCTCGAGGGCGGCGGCCTCGCTGGCGGTGTGCTCCTCGGCTAGCAGCAGCACCACCTTCTGCAGCAGCATCGTCAGCGCCTCCAGCATCAGCACCCGCGTCTCCCAGCCGCGCCCCTGCGGCCCCGGCACCGCGACTCCAGTCGACGCACCGGAGGCCGCCGTGGCGGCGTCGGCGACGCTGTCGTCCCCGCGGCCGCCGCCGTCGTTGATGGACATGGTCCGCCCGCGCACGACGGCCACCACCTCCGCCCAGCACTCCCACGTGATAAGCCGGATCAGCAGCGCGAAGCCGAGGCTCTGCGTGTCGGTGTGCTCGCTCGCCAGACACGCCGCCGCCGCCTCCGCGCAGCGCTGCACGAGCGGGTACACCGGCTGCACCTCCAGCGCCGAGGCCGGCTTCCCAAACGGCCCCTGCTGCTCAGCCGTCGTCTTCTCTGGCGAGTCGCCCGGGCGGCGGCGGCGGGGAGGCACCAGCGGCTCCCGGCGGTGTTGACCTTGCTGAGCGTGTGGTACAGCAGCAGGTGGTAGCGGAACTGCAGCTGCGTCATGTTGGGCGGCCGCGTCACCGCCAGCGTGTGCGCAAACGTCCCCGCCCCGCCGGCGGCGAAGCGGCGCGAGGCGTCCTGCAGGGCCGCGACGGCCGAGTCGTAGCCGCCGAGCGCGGCCGGCAGCAGCACCTGGCTGAGCACCATGTCCAGCCGCTCCTCCAGCCGCCACTGCTCGCTCGCCGTGCGCCGGCCGCCGCCGCCCCGCGGCCGCCCCTCCTTCGCGTCGGCCTGCGATGACGACGACGGCGGCTCCTCCTCCGCCTCCTCGCCCGGCGCGCGGCCCGCCTCCGGGGCGACGGTCTGCACGACGACGCGCGCGACGGCCTCCACGAGGGCCGGGCTGCCGCTGGGCAGCAGCGAGCGCCGCACGGCGGGGCAGAAGAAGAGCTGCAGCACCTCCACCGCCTCGTCCGGGTGCGCGCCGCCGAGCGCCTCGCCCAGCGCGGAGAAGAAGACAAAGACGCTCGCGAGGTCGAAGGCGCGCCGGTCGTGGATGATGGTCTGCTGGTGCTTCGCCGCCGCGCCGCCCGCGCCGGGCTGCTGCACGTGCTGGAAGGTGGAGCGGCGGGCCGAGTCGATCAGCACGTTGCCGACGCTCTGGCTGCGGAAGTGGCGGCGCTGCGCCTCCGCCTCCAGCTTGGCCTCCGCCGAGCCCGTCCGCGCGCTGTCGCCGCCGTCGTCGTCGCCGCCGCCGCCGTCGCTGTCCACGTGCGACGTGACGTGCAGGAACGGCAGCTGCGCGCTCTCGAGCGCAAAGGCGAAGCTGCAGGCGTTGACGAGGTAGGCGTAGCCCTGCGGCTGCCGGTGGAGGGCCGCGACGAGGCCGGGCATGTTCTGGTGCAGCGACGCCCAGCAGGCGCGCAGGCAGCGCGTGGAGAGCAGCTCGCGGTGCGTCAGCGTCAGCGTCAGCAGGTCCTCCAGCTGGTTGTCGTTGGGGTCCACCGAGGCGACGTCGCCGCCCGGGGGCAGCAGCCGCGCCGCCGTCAGCAGCTGCGCGTACTCGCCCTCGGCGACCAGGATGTCCTTGAAGAGCGACGAGATGGCGAGGCGCAGGTCGTAGCCGTGGGACTCGAAGAGCTCGATCGACTTGGCGGCGGTGTAGTCGGAGTTGAGGTAGTTGCCGTTGAGCGCGAGCGCCTCCTTGAGGGCGTCCGTCATGATGTTCACCTGCACCTTGCGCGCCGACGCGGACGGGGTCGCGCTGGCGTTGTTTTTGTTGCCGTTGATGTTGTTGGTGGTGTGGGCGGCGCGCCCGCCGTCGGCCCCCGCTGCGCCACCGCCGTCCCGGCCGTCGGCGGCGGCGCCGGACCTGTTGTTGTTGTTGTTGTTGTGGCGTCCTTTGCCGCGCGGCGAGGTGGCGGAGGCGTTGGGTCCGAAGCGCGCCTGCTTCTCCTTGAAGGCGGCGGTGTTTGGTGCGTAGGGCCCGCGCAGCGTTGCGAGGATGCTTGGGGTGCTGCTGCCGCGGCGCTGGGCGGCCTCGGCGGCGCGCTCGGCCCTCGCGCGGCGCTTCGCGTCCTCGGCGACCTTCTGCTCCGCCCGCGCGCGACGCGTCAGCTCCTCGTGCTGCTGCACGATCTTGAGGTTTCGGCAGACGGCCGTCGGCTCGTCGGTGGCGTACTTGGCGCCCTTGATGGCTACCTCCTGGCGCACGCCGTTGGCCGCGTGCATGAGGGCGGCGGCTGTGGGGCGCGCGTAGTTGGGCTGCCGCAGCGCGGGGTCGACGCCGCCGGCGAGCTCCTCGTTCTGCGTCAGCGCCAGCGCGCGCTGCGCCCTGAGCGTGTCCTCCCGCCGCCGCCGCGCCAGCTCCTCCTCGTCCACGTCGCTCTCGCCGTCGCCGTCGTTGTCGTCCAAAGCCCGCCATCGCGGCGTCGCGGCCTTTGCTGCGGCCCTTGGTGCTGGCGGCCTTGAAGGTGCCGGCGGCGACCTCGCCCGTCGTCTCGAGGACCCCCGCCAGCGCCTCCGCCTGCGCCGGCGTGATGAAGCGGGCGTTCTCCACCTTGCGCCGCCCGCCGTCGGCGAGGACGCCCACCTCGTCCACCGTCCGCATCGCCAGCGTGCGCCGCGTGAAGAACTCGTAGAGGTTCTCGAGCACCGTCTGCGCGGCGTTGGCCTGCAGCCGCATCACGGCGTCCACGAGGTCCGCCGACACGGTATCGCAGCCGAGCTTGCCGAGGGCCTTGAGCACCTGTGCCCAGTTGTCGCGCCGGCTCGCCATGGAGGCGCCGGTGCTGATGCCGTGCATGCTCAGCACGCTAGAGTCGGCGTAGCGCGACACGATCTCGGCCGCCGCCGCGCCGTTGGCCAAGTCGTGCCGGGGGTTCTTCACGGGCGTCGCCAGGTCGAGCGTCTGCAGCCACTTGATCACCTCCCGCTGCATGGCCGGCTCTTCTAAAGGAAAAAAAAAATGAAGGAGAGGGGAAAGTTAAAGTAAACAATAAGAATGGGGGGGGGGGGCGAAGCAGAGTACGTTTACGACTTCTTTTATGGGACCCGATACGCGACTACTTTCTATGAGGTTTCTGTTTTTCGTTGAACGATGAGTGTTGAGTAGAGGAGTGTTTTAGTTTTCTTTTTTCACTACTGAGGCAATTACAATAGCGGACACTTTTTGATATGGGTTGTGCAATATATCAATGTTGTGGATACCAAGAATGATTTGCGATAATAATTGTATATAATGCGCCGCCAAATGCAAATAAAAAGTACATGGCGCAGGAATGGCTGTCTTCTACGGTTAAAAGCACTGCTCTTAGACCGTCAGGGTGAATTAAAATAAACTCTTGCAGTTGCAGTTCATTCTTGTTTTTTTAAACATTTTTTTTTCGTTTTTACGAAATGTAAGAAAAAATTAAAATAGCAAGCATCATAATCAGCATACAAACTAACAGATGTATACTTCTTTAAGAAGAAAAAAAACAAAGCACACATTTATATATGCTTATTATGAGTTGAATTACGTTAATATAACTTTTTTTTCTTTTGGTATGCGCCGCGGTGAGAAGAGCAAAAAAAAAAAAAAACTGTTATTGTTATTGATGTTGGTGCTGATTTCATTATTTTCCCTTTTGGTGCCAAGTAGCGAAAGGGGGAAAAACAATAGTGAAAAACAGCAAACGAATACGAGCATTGAGTAAAGGGTTCACAGAAAACGGAGCCACAACCTCACAAGGCGTGTTGAGAAAGAAGACCAACCAACCAAGCAGCAACAGAATTAGCCATTCTCATTTCGTCGTTTTCTGATTTAAATCTTGATCTCGCTGGGGTCCTCGGCCGGGATGGGAATGCCGAGCTCCTTGAGCTGCTTCTGGTAAAACGGGACGCCGTCGACCCAGTCGGTGAGCAGCTCCACCCCCTCTGGCGTCACCACCATCGTGTGCTCAAACTGCGCGCTGCGCTTGCCGTCCTTGGTGGTGCTCGTCCACCTGTCCGGCCACGTCGTGTCCTCCCACGTGCCGAGGTTGATCATCGGCTCGATGGTGAAGACGTGGCCCACCTTCATCATCCCCGGGGACTTGTTGTCGCGGTAGTGGCAGACGGTCGGCGCCCCGTGGAAGAGCTTGCCCACGCCGTGCCCCGTGTAGGAGCGCACAACGGAGCAGGCGGACTTGTCCGCGCGCGCGGAGATGGCGTCGCCGACGTTGCGGTACAGCTCGTCGGGCTTCACCTTGGCGATGCCGGCGTAGAGGCAGCTGTAGGCGGTGTGCACGAGCCGCACGCTGTCCGCGTCCGGGCGTCCCACAAAGACGGTCTCGTTGAGGTCGCCGTGGAAGCCCTCGAGGTACGACGACACGTCGATGTTCACAATGTCGCCCTCCTCCAGCGGGCGGCTGTCGGGGATGCCGTGGCAGATGATCTCGTTGATGCTCGTGCACACCGACTTGGGGAAGTTGTAGTAGTTGAGCGGCGACGGGTACATGCCGCGCGCGATGGTGGCCTCGTGCACGATGCGGTCGATCTCGTCGGTCGTCACGCCGGGCTTGACGGCCGCGCAGGCGATGTCGAGCACCTCGCGGCACAGCGCGCACACCCGCTTCATTTTGAGAATGTCGCTGTTCTTGCGCAGCGCGGCGTCGTTCATGTCGTCGTGCAGGTGCTTGAGCGAGAGCACCGGCACGCGGTTGCCCCCGCGGTCGTTCTCCTCCGAGGGCGACGACCCGTCGTTGCGGTCGGCGTAGTCGGGGCGCGGGATGTGCGCCGGCACGACGCGCCGCGCGGTGATCTTGCCGGGGCGCAGCGGGCCGCGGAAGTCGTAGTCGCGCGCCTCGCGCTCCGTCATGGTGGGGATGGTCGCCTTGAGGTTGTCGGGGTCCGTGTGCTTCGCCTTGTGCTCGCCCCAGTGCTTCTTGAAGCAGTCCTGCGAGCAGAAGAAGCTCGGCGGGAGGCCCAGCTTCTTGCACGTCGGGCACTGCATCCCGGCCTCGCTCACGCCGCACCCTTCGCACGGCATCGCGTCTTATTTAAAAGGGATCTGTAAGATTAAGCGTGTGAGTGTGTGTGTGTGTGAAGAACTCGGCTCTTGGCTGATGTCCCTCTAAAAAACGAGTACCTAAAAATTTGATCGAAGGGTGACAATAACGAAGAGCAAAAAATAAAGATAGATAGTTCCAGTAGTTCTTATAGATAACTTGAGGTTTGAATGGAGGGAGCAGAAGGGGTAGAAGAAGAGAATGAGGCAACAGACCAGTACGATTTCATCAGAATAAATGAAACGAAGAAGAAAAGAAGCAATGAGATTGAGGAGGCATTACTCAGCACAGTATCATTGCATCGTGAGAGGGCAGCTTATGTAATTAGCTGGATCATAACACAAACAACCAAGATAGTACAATGATTTGCAACGGCACCGAATACAACCGCAAAGTTCGCTTTCCGCATCCAGCCTTCACGCGGGGAGATATGCTTCTTATTACTGGTACTATTTCCCGTCCGTTCGTCTGGTAGGGTGCACCACCTTGAACATCGCGTATCATCTTTATTTGTTTATTTTTACTTGGCTGAATTAAAAAGTAAAAATGCATACGGAATAGAATGAATGATGAAAATATGAGACTCGAACAGGGACGAAGAGGGAGGGGGAGAATAGGGAATCAAGTGTATATATGTAGTCTAGGGGGAAAAAAAAAACTAACGAAAAAAAAAGAGTGAGAACAGAATTTTTGTGCGAGTGTGACGAAGTTCATTGCAATATCCGCGAATGAGAGAAGAAGAAAAGAATGACTACACGCAATCAATAAATAAAATAATGAAAGCAGTCAGGCAAGTCAAACACAATTCAAGAAAGACGAGAATTATACATGGAATACAAAGTTTAGTGAAACAAAAAAATGGAGGATCAGCAAATGAAAAGTTAGAAGTACAGGAAGGGAAATAAAGTAAGAGGAGGGTGGGGGAGAAGAAAGACAAATCTTTGGGGATTTTAGGAGCAATAGTAATAAAGAAGAAAAGAGAACGAGAAGGAACAGAGAAAGGAAGAAGCATAGGTTCAGCTTTACTTTTTTTCTTCATAGCCATACGGACTGTTCTGTAGTTGCGGGGTGCTTATAGATCAAATGGGGAAAAAAAATGAACAAGCATCAATAGTATTGTACTAACTATTCCCAATACCTATGTATATAAAGGATGATCTGTGTTCTCTTTTCCCAATTTTTTTTTGTCTGCGTAACGCATGAATAGAATTTCTCATAAATGATGAGGAACCTATTCATGTATTCTCTCTATGATGGTGCTTCATCTCTCTCAGTGAAATATTTGAACATAAATTATTCTTCAGCTTCTTTTTTCTCTCGCTATTCCTTCACTGAATTCGGCGTAAGAAACGGAAGAAAGTGAGGACAACAAATGGTGTGGATGCTTGCCCTCATGCGTGGTTGGAACAGCAAAACATTTTTACCGACAGACACTAGATTCTATCGAAGCTGAGCCATATACCATGCCACATACAAAGAGAGAGAGAGAGAGAAAGAGAGAGAGAGAGAGAGAGAGAGAGAGAGTCAGAAGACACACAGATTGATTTGATAAACAACAAAGAATAAAAGTAAAAGAAAGAGAGGGGATGGGAGCGCGCCATGACAATGTGAGCTACTCAATTCATATGCGCTGCTTTTTTTTTTCTCTTCCTTTTTTTTTTCAATGTCTTTGGGTCTCCTCTGTATGTGTTGTTTTTGCCAAACGAAAAAAAAAAAGCATAATAATCAGGATATGTTGTGAAACATTTGACGTCATAAAAGTTTTTCATTTGTCATTCACTTGGTGTGTATGTGCTGTTCACTACGAGGCTCTCTGAAAGAGAGAACATGGAACAGTAAATGAAAACATGACCCATTTCCAGACGAAAAGGTATCTTTCACAACAATAGAAAAAATGAAAAGTAGTGGAGAGACGAATGAGAAACGTAGAGATGTGTTGTGTGTGTGCAAGGGAATCATGGGAAGCACAGGGTAATTAGCAACGAGAAAGAAACGAAAAATGAGGAGGAGAAGCCCATGAAAGTGTTATATAATAGCAGAGACATAGAAGTAACAAAAGGAGGGGGGGGTAGTCGGTGTGCCATAGCAAAAAGAAAGAAAGAAAGAAATAAAGAAAAAGGTGGTGAATACAATAAAAATGTCTAATACCAGAAGAAGAAAAAGTGATTTACTGAATGCATTGGAGTTGCAGAAAATCAGCTTGATTCTTTCTTTATGATCCCCATTTATTCTTCTGAAGTAATTCTGAAATGAAGTACGTGGAAATCAAGGAAGGTAATCACGCCTTGTGTGCGTGTCAGGAGAAAAAGAAACGAGAGAAAAAAAAAACAGAGGAAGCAAGAAAGTGAGATAAAAAGAGGAAAAGGGAAAGGGCACGCATGAATTACTAAAAGAAAATGAAAAAGAAGAAACATATATATACAGCAAAGAAAAAGAAAGAAGGGGAGAGAGAATCTTAGGTGAATAGTGTTGTCAAGAGAGATGAAAAGAAAGAAAAAAACGCGGAAGAGAGAAGTTGAAAAGAAAAAAAAAAACAGCCCCATGAATGTTTTTCATAAGCTGATACGTTCGGACATGTATGAACTGAAGAAGCCAACAGGAGCACATGAAGACGAAGAAATACAGACATCGCCTCAATGAGAGACTGAAATGCACGCAGATGCGCGAAAGATGAATAAGTGGCGGGTGGAATGAATCAAGTGTTCCTTTTTAGAGAGACAGAGGGGGAAAAAAAGAAGAGAGAAACATATACTATACAGGTGATAGCAGCGGTGAGAGAGGAGGTTACGATGAGGCACGTTCCGCATGTACTTGTGTGTGTGTGTGTGTGTGTGTGTTTGCGTTTGTGTCTGTGGAAACTCAAAGAGCAACGGACAGAGGCCGTGAGCGCTTGGCGATGAAAAGGAGAGCGAAAACATAAGAAAAACACGAGATACGAAGGAAGCTCTCCGTGTTGAATGCGATGTCAGGAGTAAAAAGAAAAAAAAAGCATCTTGGAAACAAACACTGATAGTGAAGAAGATAACAGAGCCGCGCGCAAAACACAAGCACAAGACATAGAAGAAGGCAAAACGAAAACAGCAACGCTAGCTTACAAGATGTCCTCGGGGAACGTGTCCATCACCTCGAAGCCCTCCGGCTTCACCAGAAACGCCGCAATCTCGTCCGAGACGTCCACGTCCGGCAGCGCGCGCCCGGCGCGGGCGATTTGATTGCGCGCGCGCGCCAGCTCCTTGCGCAGCTCCCGGTCCAGCCCGCCCGCCGCGCCGCGCCCCTCGCCGCCGGCCGTGGAGCCGAGCGCGGCGTCGGAGGCCGACAGAGAGGCGTCGGGGCGCAGCGAGCAGCGGGAGGAGGGCCGGGCGGCGACAAGAGGGGTGCCGGCGCTGCGGCCGCGGCTGGTGGCGGCCGAGGCGGCGCGGGTGCACCGCGCGGAGGACGCGGGCGCCGACGAGAGGCCGATCGACGACGAGTCGAGCTCCTCGGCGTCGCGGCTGAGGCGCAGACTGCCGCTGCCGTCGTCGTCGCCGGCGCCGTCGGGGCCGAAGAGGCTCTCGTAGCGCTGGCGGTAGAGGGGGACGGCCTTGCTCGCCGCCGCGCCCGCGTCGACTTCCGGGGAGGCCTCCCTGTCCTGCCCGAGGCGCAGCAGCAGCCGCTGGTTGTAGCGCTCCCACTCCTCCTCGCCCTCCGTCAGAGCAAAGAGCGCCCCCGTCTCCTCTTCCGCGTCCGCCAGCCGCAGCGGCGAGCCGTCCGCGTTGTGGCGGGCGCTGCTGCTGCTCGCGGCGGCGGGGCTGCCCTTGCGCGGCGCGGGGGCGTCGGACTTGGCGCCGCTGCCGGGGCTGTCAGTGAGGCCGCCGCCGCCGCGCGGGCTGGAGGCGCCGCTGACGTTGCTGCTGCCGCCGCCGTGGTGCGCGCCGCCGCCGCGCTTGCGGAGGCTCGCGACGGCGCTGCCGGAGAAGACGCCGCCGGTGGTGAGCGCGGAGGAGTCCGACGGGCTGCCGTGGCGGTGGCCGCCGTGCGTCGCAGCGAGCTGCCTGCCCGCCTCCGCGCCGCCCTCCGCCAGCAGCAGCGCGGCCCCGTCGACGCCTCCCAGGCGGCCGGCGGCGTTGCCGGGCACCACGGCGGTGCCGCCGCGGGCGGTGCCGGTGCGGGGCCGCGCGCCGGGGCAGGACGTGGAGGGGCGCGAGTAGACGGCGCGCGTCGTCTCGTCGATGGCGGCGTCGAGCTCGTCGTAGCGGCAGTCGCGCAGGCACTCCTGCATGAGTCGCAGCTCCTCCGCCAGCGCCGCGTCGGTCGGGTCGACGTACGCGCTGCGCAGATTGCTGGCGGTCCCCGGCCGGCGCGAGGCGGCGGAGGACGCCGCGGTCGCCCTCCGCGAGGACCCTGCCAGCAGCCGCTTCTTCGCCAGCGGCCCGGGTTGCTTGGAGGGGGACGTGTCCAGCGACGGGCGCTCCTGCAGCAGCGGCGAGCGCGGCTGCGCGTCCTGGGCCGCCGCAGACGCCTCATCGTCGTCCGGGTTAGCGTGGCCGCTGCCCTCCGCCTCGCCGTCGGTCTCGCCCTCGTCGTCGTCGTCCTCGGTGAAGGTGAGGTCGTCGAGGAGCTGCAGGTTGGGCATCAGCGCGTGCACCCAGCGCCGCACCAGCAGCAGCTGCGTCACGCCCGCGTCGGCGCCGCCGAGCCGCCGGGGCTGCGGCAGGGGCCGCGCGCCGCCATCAGTGAGGTCGAGGCCGCTCTCGTCCGCGAGGCGCTGCACGTCGGCCGTGTGCATGAAGGGGTTGCCCTGCACGGTGAGCGTGCGGACGGAGCTGAGAGCGGGCAGCACGAACTGCAGCGCGCCGGCGTCGGCGAGGCAGTTGCCCTCGAGGTCGAGCACCTCCAGCGTCGCGCTGAGGTCCATCAGCGGCGCCGCGTCGGCGATCCTGTTGAAGGCGAGGTAGAGCTCCCGCAGCTGCGGGGCGCACGCGCCGATGCCGCGCAGGCCGCTGAGGTGGCAGTTGTTGAGCCAGAGGAACTTGAGATTCTCGTAGCGCGTCCCGAGCAGGCGCACCTGCGGGACGTGCGAGCGGCTGAGGCGCAGCGACGTCAGGCGCGGCAGCCAGCGGCTCATCTGGTTGACCCCCAGCAGCCGCTCCGCGTCGATGCGCAGCTCGGCGGAGAGCACCAGCTCGAGGTCCTCCCAGCCCGTCCAGTCGCGCAGCAGCTCCTGCGTCAGCACCTTCCCCTCGTACGCCGCCGCCGTCCCCGGCGAGTGCAGCGCCGCCCGCAGCGCCTCCGCGGGGGCCGTCGCCGCCAGCACGTCCTCCTCTAGAACCAGCTGCTGCACCGCCGCCCCGCGCACCTCACGCCCGCGCGCAGCCGCGCAGCCGCTGCCGCCGCTGCCGTCGCCCGCCGCTGCGGGGTTGCTGTCCCGCGGCGCCGCGACGCTCGCCGCCGCCGCCGCCCCGCCCGCGCCCCCAGCGAAGAGTAGGCTGTTGCCGCTGGGCACGAGCGGGGGCCGCGAGAAGGTGGTGGGGGTGACAAAGGCGTCGCCGGCGGCGCTGCTGCCCGCGGAGGTGAGCGCGCTCGCGGCCGGGGGGCTGCCGTCCGCCGCCGCCCCGCCGATCGGCGCCAGGCGCACGGGGGTCTTGTGGGAGGAGTGGCAGCGGAGGCCGCCGCGGCTGCTGCTGTTGCTGTTGCTGCCGCTGCTGCTGCCGCTCACCAGCGGGCCGCCGCTGCAGGGCGCGCTGACGTTGACGCCGCCGCTAGCGCCGCCCGCTCTCTTTGTGACGGTGCGCACGCTAGGCTTCTTGGCCTTCTGCATCGTTCTATCTAGCTTTTGTGTTTGGGGGAAAAGGCAGGCTGTTCGATGCTCTTTTGAAAAGTGCTTCGTATGGGTAAAGTGGTGAGAAGCAGTCTTATTATTACGATTATTACTTTGTGATCTTTATTTCTCTTCTTAGAAAAAAAAAACTACAGTGAGAGCGCGCGAACACAGAGACACACACGCCACAAGCAGGTCGTTTATGCCCTGCAGTGTGATTGTGGAGATATGTGAGGAAATAAATAAAAGAAAAATGTCTAGTGTGTACGCGGGGGAGCTGTAGCTTAAAAAAAAAGATTTGTACTCTTGTTTTCCCCGTCTTTCTTAAAAATTAAAACTTTTCGTTTGCGAATTCTAAAATGGACCTTATATATATATAATATAAGGAAGAGAGAAAAAAAATGTGTGACGAGGTTTGCTTGTTTGTGTTTTTTTCTTTCACTGTTTTTTTTTTTACTGTTAGTTCTGGAATCCAATCCTTTACTTTTGTTGATCTTCCTGAACTCTTAGAGAGTTGCGGAAAAGTACAGGGAAGAAACAAAAAAAAATCAGGAAGCGGAGAAAGAAGACGAAAAAAAAGAAAGATGGAAGAGGTGACAACCCCACCAATCAAACAAATGAAAGTGAAGATGAAGGATGGCTTTGAAGAAAGACAGAGTGTGGGAAAATAAATTAACTTACAAAAATAAAAATGAACAAGAATAAAAGAAGAAAGAGAGTGAAAATGAATCCGGAGGGAAAGAAATATACAGTTTAGAGCGGAGGGGGGGGGGGAATGCAGAGGTGGTGAGAGAAAAAGAGAAAAAAAAAGGAGAAGAGAAGCACACCTGCCTCGGAAAAAGAAAAATAGCAGAGAAGACTTGTGAGACCTCCTACTAGAATGAATATAACTTTCTTTTTCTTCTAAAAGTTGACTCAATGCACGAGGAGGGAGAGAAATAAAGTGAGAAAGAGAGTGCAGATGAGAGAGTGAAGAAAAAACGCAGCAACAAACTACAAAGAGAAGGTGTGTTGGAGAAGACGGAGAGAAAAAATAATAATAATATTTATTTTGGGTTAGTGCTTGCTAGACTGGATATATGAATTAGAGCGAGAGGCAAACTACTTTCCTGTAGGAGGATGAAGGAATGAGAAGAGAGGGGGAAAGAAGTTGGGGAAGTGAAGGAATCATTAGTAATGAAGTGAGGAACAATAACATTACGGTGTGTGTTCCACTGAATATCCCGAGGGACTTAGGGACACAACAGACAGAAAACAGGCACACAAGATTCGTGAATATCAAATAACACGCACACATAGAAGCACCGGGCGAATGATCTGAAATCAATACAAGAGACGAAAAAAAAAAAAAACTGACAATACAGAGACCTGAACTTTTTTCTTTTTCTTTTTTTTTTCTTGCTGTTGAGTGTTTCTGAGCAGAATAAACACGAAAAGGAAACGTGCATAAAAATGAAACCAAAGTAAACAAGGACGGGAAAACCAGCATGCCTCCCTCATCAAATAAAGGGTATCAGACAGATACACACATACACACACGTAGAGGTACGCTCGTAAAGCCTTTAAAAGTGTTCTAGACTGCGCGATTGCCGCGTCCTCTGGCGCCGCCGCCACGCCAACCGCCGCCGCCGCCGCGCCGCCCGCGCCCGCCCATCCACCCCCCGCGGCTCCGCAGACCGTGCTGGGCAAAGAACTTGCGTGTCTGCTCGCGGCGGCGCTCCTCCTGCGAGGCGAAGGGCGCCGGCGAGCCGGACATGGACCGCGTGCGGCTGCGCGCCGGCGACGGCGACGGCTCGCCTGCGGGGCCTAGCAGTTGCTGCTGCTGGTGCTGCTGGGGAGAGGGGGAGTGGGAGAGACTCCGGCCGTCGCCCAGCGGCTGCGTGCTGCCGCCATCGCTCCCGCCGTCGCCGCCACAGGGGTTAGTGTTGTTGTTGTTGTTGCCACCGT
This sequence comes from Kentomonas sorsogonicus, assembly GCA_030347455.1. NCBI lineage: Eukaryota > Euglenozoa > Kinetoplastea > Trypanosomatida > Trypanosomatidae > Kentomonas > Kentomonas sorsogonicus. Next base: position 176,752 of record JAQOSZ010000025.1, on the reverse strand, counting down.
TTGGGGAAGAGAAGAGCTGGGAGAGGGCGGAGAGGTCGCCGCCGCCACCGCCACCGCCGGCAAACGGCGGAAGGGGCGAAGACGGCGGCGTTGGCGACGGCCGGCAGTCGAGCGGAATGTCGCTCGCCTCCAGCAGCTGCCGCAGACGCGTGCCGCTGATGAAAGAAAAGTGCCGCTGCGTGGCGGCAAAGGCCGCGTCGGCGTTGACGGGTTCGAGCAGCAGCACACGCTCATAACTCGTCAGCGAGGCGCCGCCGTCGTCGTCGTGCGTCGCCGCGTTGCCGTAGGCAACGGTACCGGCGGCGTTGTGCCGCTCCCCCGTCATCGCGTGCGGAGGCGGAGACATGTTGCTGTCGCCAGCATCAAAGATTGAGTCGTCTGGGTGAGCGTGCGTGTGTGGGTACGACGCGGGTGGAGGGGACGCCATCCCTAATTCGTTATTCGTTCCCAGCCCCGGCGCGTGTCTGCGCTGGTGCTCGCGGGTGTACTCGTGCGCGGTTTGTTCCACGTGCTGCAGCGCCTCGGCGGCGAGCGCGGCCACCACGCAGCGGTGCGTCTCCAGCTTCTCCGCCGCCGTCGCCGCCGCCTTGATGCGCTTCTTTTCCGCCTCGTCCAGCGCCGGCGGCCTCCCAGCGGACCCCCCGCCGCCGGCAAGTTTGGTCAGCGCCTTGACACAGTCGGCGACGCGCAGCTGCTGGTACGGCAGACCGGAGAAGTCTGTCAGACGGTGGGTGAAGTAGGGCACGACGCGCGTCTGGAAGGTGGCCTGCGCCGCGATGGCGACCAGCGACGCCCGCATCCGGCGCTCCGCCGCGTGGCGCTGACGGCGCTGCAGCGACTGGCGCACAAACACCTCGCACTCCTGATCCTCCTCCTCCTCATTCTCGTCGCCGTCGGCAGCACCACCGACCGCCGGCGAGCGGCTTCGCGCGGTCCTCTCACTTCGGTGCGTCGGCTGTGCGCAGATGAAGCTGGCGCTGGTGGTGTCTAGCGCGAACAAGGGCCCGTCGGCCGCGCTGTCCGCTGGTACGATGCTGCAACGCGGGGTCGGGCTGGCACCAACGACTCCATTTGCTGTCGTCGCCAAGCGTTTCCCCACCTCCTCTTCCTTCCCTTCCTGCGCTGTCGGCCCCATCGCCACCGTCGCGTCGGGGGTCTGCGACACGAGGCTGTCCAGCCCGAAGCAGGCCAGCTCGTCCTCGTAGCAGTCGCCGCCGTCGCGGATCTCGATTTCGACCTCCTCCCCGTCATCGCCGTCAGCCGACCGCACGGCACCCGACGACACGCCGTCCGTGCAATGCGTATCGCCCAGAGTCGTCAGCTCCGCCGCCGCGGCCTCGGGAACAGGCAGTCCCAACAGCCGGCACCAGCGTTGAAGCTCAGCAATACCTGAGATGTTGGAGAGCGACGGCTCCTCCGCGTAGAGGGTAACGAGACGTTCGAGGGCCTGGGAGGGAGCGCCAGACAACGCAGCGTCGACAGCGGTTGCGAGTGGTGTTTGATGGCTCCTGACGTTTGCCGGTGCCGCAAAAAGGGCCGCTTCTTCATCGTTGTTGTCGATAACACCAAAGCGCACACTCCCCGCAGCAGCAGCAGCCTGTGACTCGACGTGGGGATGCGCGACGCGTGCGTTCTCTTCTTCCCTCCCGTCCCCTTCAGCATCCTGGTCGGCGTGATTACTCGCCAGCGCATCGTCGCTACCGTCTAGCTCCACGTCTACGTCAATGGGGGCGGCGCTCTCCGTGGGTGTGACGGGATGCGGCGCGGGGGAGGAGAGGGGACGAGCTGGGGGGCAGCTGCCCTGCAAACGGTTTCCGTGTGTTAACTCAGAGCCCTCTGCGTTTTGGGGGACTTCTTTTCTGTAGCTGAGTTGCGTCTGGTGTTTCATGACCGCCTCGAGACCGTAAGAGTCCCACGCCACAAAGTGTTCGTTGGGGGCAAAGCCCGCTGGGGAGCTGGAAGTGTTGAGATCCGCCGGAGGATTATTCGGTGCGACCATTCCAGACGCACTCGCACTATCCCCACCATTATGAGGTGAAGGCTCGTCAACTGCTGCTGGTGCTGCTGCCGCTGTCGCGCGGTGCCGGCTGCTGGTCTCCTCGGTACGGGACGCGTGAGACTCTGAAGAGACCACAATGGTCTGCGCGGTGTCGGCCCCGCACAACACACGGGCGGCTGCGCTGGGATGCAAGTCCTCATGCTGTGCATTCAGCCCTGTGACGCTGAAGTCTGTCTGAACTTGTCGCTGTCGGGCGGTGCACTCGATGCGTGCAAAGGGTAAAGCTGAGGGCGCCTCAGCAGGCACTTCGCCGTCGCGCACGTGAAGCACCGCGTAAACAGCAGGACCGTCTACTTCGCTTGTATCGTCGCCGCGGCTGCTGTTGTATCGCGCAATCAGCTCGTTGACGTCCGCCTGCAGGCGAGCCAGCGCGCTCATGTCGTGTGCCGGCGGCGGCGTGGCGGCGTGCTGCTGCGACGGTGTGTCGTCGTCTTCGACCTGAGCGTGCGGGGGGCCGTATGAAGAGGCGCGCAGCGCGGGCGGTGGCGGCGACGGTGCCTTGGCGATCGTTGCCGAGGCGGCCAGCGCGTGCAGCGACACAGCGGGCCAGTGCCGCACAGTGGAACCGACAGAGGCGGAGCTGACAGCCGCGAGGGCAGTAGTGGCGCTGTTGTCATGGCCCATCAAAGGACGGTGGCTCTCCTCTTCTTCCTCCTCCTCGTTGTTGTTGCTGATGTTGTTGTTGTAGGTGTCAGCGTGTGCGTCAACGGCAGCGGCACGCACCCATTCGCTGTCGTCGTCGTCGGGGGCGTCGCCGTTTCTAGCTACGGAGCCGAGCGCCGAGACGCTCCAGCAAGTGGAGTGGGAGGCAGTGGTACGTGCGTCAGGGGACGACGCCGCCGCCGCCGCCGCTTTCCACAAGGCGGTCACGTCTTGGTCCTCCAGTCTGCGCGACTTGCGCGGAGGTGTGCGATCGCTGGCGCGGCGCCGCTCTCCGTCGCTCCTGTCGCTGCTCACGTCATCCACGTCAACCACCACCACCTCCTTCGCCGCGGGTGCCGCCGCCGCGGCTTCTGTCCTGTCGTGGGGCTGTCGACCTCCATGACGGTCCCTGCGGTAGGCGAGCTCGCTCATCCACTGCGAGGCGTTTTCAGTGAAGCGGGAGAAGTCGTCGGGGGACGCGGCTCCGTCGATGAGTGCGGCGATGTCTCCCAGGGAGGAGGACGAGGCGCCCGCCACCAACGCATTGCCTCCTCTCTTGTCATTAGGGTCCTCCGCTGGCAGATCTGACAGAGGCACGTTTACGTGGGGACGCTGCTCACCTTCCTCCTCCGCCGGCCGCAGAGCGTCGAGGCCCTCGTCCTCGAAGAGTAAACGCAGAGCCTCCATGGAGAGGGTGCTGTGGGTGCCGGTTGCAGCCGCCGCGCTCGTGACGTTGTTACATGCTGTCGGCTTTTCGCAGTCGTTCTTTCCATTGCTGTGTTTTTCTTCCCGTTGTTGCTGCCGCAGCGGAAGCAGTAGTAGTTGTTGTTGTTGTTGCCTATGCCGACCTTTGGCGGCGGCCGCCTCCTCCTTCTTGCGCTCGCGCAGCTCCCGAAGCCGCTGCTGCTCCCGCGCCCTCTCCTCCCTGGCGCGCTTGCGGCTGTTTACACGCGCGGCTGTTCGGTAGCGCTCGAGGTGCGCCCAGAGCTGCTCCGTGTGCTGCCGGGCGGCGTGTGGGCCCAGAAGGGCCGGCACCGCCTGCGCGCTCATCGCCGCCGCCAGCAGCGCGTCCATCGTATCGAGTCCCAGGTCACGTATCACGCGCCCGGCGTAGCCCTGCAGGTCGGCGGACGACAGAAACTGCAGCACCGGGTGGTCCAGCGCGATGATCGTTGGAAGAGCCTCCGCGGCGGGTGAGGGGATTCGCGTAGGTGTCGTCGTCTCCGCCGATGAAACCTGAGCCCGCCATTCTTCCGAGTGGACTTGGGCCTCGCTCGCGTTTTCAGCACTGACTCCACTGTGCTGTAGTTGTTGCTGTTGTTGCTGTTGCGCATGTTGATCTTCATCACGCAAAGAAACCGGTGCATCAGTGCCCAGTGACATTCCCGCTGGGTGCTGCGGATGCTGCTGCTGCTGCAGGCACCGCCGCCGCTCGGGGGCGGTGAGAAGTATCGCTGGGCTGCGCTGCGACCCTGCCGCCCCGCCCTCGCTGCCGGAGCTGCGGGAGGAGGAAGAGGAGGAGGGGGCGGGCTGGTTTGGCTGTCTCCGCGCGTCGTGACTGCTTTCTTCAGCGCCGCAGGGGCTGGTGGAGCTACTTGGGCGGCAACCGTCGGGAAATGGGGCTTTGGACTGCGAGAGCACTGGCGTCGCGGCATCTTCCCGCTCGCCGTCTCCCGCGTCGATCACTTCGTCGCTGCTGAGGGGGCTGCTGCCCACCGGTTGTGGAACGCGCGGAGAGTGGTCCCGGGCGTCCTCCCCCGTGTGGTGAGGAAGTGAGGAGGAGGCAGAGGAAGGCAGTTGTGATCTGGTGGCGCGTCTCTGGGCCAGAAGTTTATCTGTGGAAGGCGTGTTTCTTCTATCGTTGTTGGTGTAATGAATAGTACTAGTTTCGTTCCTGCTTGTACGAGGCGGTGTGCAAAAACTCGGCTCCTCCGCCGCTCCCGCTCCTGACGGTTTTGAGCTGTGTGACATGCGCACTCAAAGGGGGTAAGAAAAAAAATGTATTCAAGGGGGATAAAGAGAGAGAGAGAGAAGTCAATAATCAGTTGTGAGAAAAGCAGAGAGGGTGGCTAAAAAGGTGACAGTTTCGTGCTTCCTTTTTGGATAAAGGACAATGAGGGGAGGAGGAAAAAGGGAGGGGGGAGATACACAGAGAAGACAGCGAAATACTTGTGAGAACATGCCTAAAATGACAAAAGCGCGAAATTGGTTGGGCGTATATGCACATTCAACAACGTAGTAAAGGGGAAAACGCACAAGAGACCTACCAAAATAAGCAAACAAACAAACAAATAATTGACCAAGATATGTGTTGTGAGAGGCACGTTGTAGTAATTCTTCGTTTCACAACATTGTTGAATGTGTTTTAGAAATGTATTGTGAGAGCAATGCACTTTGCCTATATATAATTCTACGGTCTGTAGGCAACTAACTTACATCAGAGGTGTACATGGGGAAAGGGAGAAGCGAAACTCATTCGCAGCTGCAAATGGTGAGAAGTAGAAATCAGAGGAAAATGGGAGTCTCCGTTGCACGTGAAAAAAAAAAGAGAGAGAGAGAATGTTTCGGGGATCATAAAGAAGACGTAAACATCGTTTTCCTCCTTCGCTCCACCTCCCCTCTAGTATCATTCGTGTAGAACAAGAACGGAAGATCGTAAGCTCGCAGTAGCAACGCAAAGATGAATAAAGAAGTTTATAAATAATAAAAAAAAGACTCTAGATGACGCAGAAGAAGCGCTGTACTCATCGTTTTACTCTGTATTAGCTCGGCATGGCCTCGATCTGCTTGTCGATGGCGGCCATCTCGTCGGCGATGGTGGCGAGGTGCTCCACCAGCTCCTGCACGCGCTGCTGCCGCTCCACGTACGTCATGCCGTCGTTGCCGCGCTGCAGGCGGGCGCCGTCCACCGTGCGGCGCTGCTGCTGCTGCTGCGCCGACAGCCGCCGCTGCAGCTGCTCCTCAGAGGACCCGTCACCGTCGGCAAAGCCGTCCGCCCCGGAGGAGGAGGAGGCGTTATTATTGTTGTTGTTATTGTTGTTGTTGCTGTTGGCAGCGCGGAGGGTGGCAAGCTCGGCGCGCACCGACTGCGCCTGCTGCTGCAGCTCCACGAACTGCCGCTGCAGCTGCGCGCGGGGGTTCAGCCTCTCGTAGCGGGCGCGGTTGGCGCCGGTGAGGGCCTGCGGGCGCGGCAGCTTCCGCCCAAACTCCATGCGCTCGGCCAGCTCGTCCTTGTCGGCGTCGGTGCGCGGGGGGCGGTTGTACGTCGGGGCCGCGGGCGGCGGCTGCCGGCGCTGCTGCTCCTGAATCTCCTTCCCCGTCTTGCGGTGCGGGATCTGGTTGAGGCGCCACTGCGCAATCTGCTCGTCGGTCGGCTTGCGGCGCGCCTGCCCGACGCGCGGGCGGTTGATGGGCGCCTTGGACTTGGGGATCGGCTTCGGGTGGAACTCGGCGGCCTCGCGGCGCTCGCGCTCCTCCCGCCGCTTCGCCAGCGCGGCCGCGAGCTGCGGGTCGAGGGTGCTCGGCTTGCTGGGAGCGACGTAGCAGCGGTAAATCGCGTCCCCCGCCGGCGTGCCGCGCCCGAAAATGTTGGCCGTCTCTTCGCTCATGAGATGAAGCTTGGGGAGGGAGAGGGTGAGGGGTAGTGGTAATGTCTAAAACAGTAAATGAAGAGTGCTTTAGTAATTGCTTAATTTCTATTTGTTTTTGTTTTTTAATTCCCTTTCGTTTCTAGGTACTACTTTTCGTGTATTGTTATTGTTGTGGGGGTGTTACTGATGTTGGGTGTTTTCTTTCTTTTTTATTTTGTTTGTTTTGGAATGGTGGGGAGAAATGTTGAACGCAAATGAAGTTAACTGAATTTTAAAAAGAAATCCTGCCGCGTGCGTCACACGAAATGCATCACATGGTGTAGTTAACTTGGCTTCATGCATAAAGTAACAGTTCGATTTTATGCTTCTCATAGCGAGTAGTGGACCTCGTCTCGCTCTTCGAAATAAGAAAGAAAAAGTATTTTTTTTCTCTTTTTTCTTTTGGTTCTGTAATTGCATCGTGTTTTTTTTTTTTTTTTAATTGTATGTGTGCATTGTTGTATGGATTATCGCTGCTTAGTGTATGTGAAAGCGCTAATAGATCAGCTCGTATTACTTTTACTGTTGGTGTATTTAGGAGAAATAAAATACACGTGTAGTAACAGCAGGCAAGTAACAACAGCGGTGGGGAAAAAGAGAGCGCGCTCGGAGCCCTGTCGTATGTGTGTGTGTATCTGCGTATGCTTTTGTCTCTCTCCCTCTAATAGTGCTGAATGTCCAGGATGTACTCGAGGCGCTTGGCGCCGCCCTTGGTGAGGAAGCGGGACCACATCTTGTGGATCATGAAGGAGAACCACACGCGGCGCCCAAAGAAGCTGCCCGTGGCGAAGAGGATGGCCGAGTAGCACGGGAACATGATGAGAAGGTAGAGGACGCGGTAGAGCCACGGGCCGTCGACCCACCCCGCCTTGGGCGTCAGGCCGAGGAAGCCGTTGTCGCACAGGTAGCGGATCTGCGGGCGCACGCCGTACACGGCACCCATGCCGGCGACGGAGAAGATGAGGCAGATGAGGAACTGCTCCGACAGGGGCAGCTTCGTGATGCTCCCCTTCATCGGCACGCCCTTCTTGTAGACCACGTCCTTGTGCGTGCGCCAGTCGACGCGCTGCGGGCCGTGCGAGATGCGGTGCGTCTGCCCCGACCCGCCGGACGCCGCGGCCGCAGAGCCCGCCTTCTCCTCGCCGGCTGCGCGGCCAGCCTGCTCGGATGCCTTGGCCTCTGCCTTGGACGTCGCGCAGCGGCGGAGCTGGGAGCGGGGGAAGGGCACCGCCGCCGCCTGCGAACGGCGGCCGGCCGTCGCCGCCACAGGGCACGCGGTGATGCGGCGCAACATATTTCTTGATGTCACAAAAAATGTGGTTTGTATGTCTTTTTTTTTTCTTGATTGTTTGCCAAGTTTTAATTACTCTTTGATTAGGAAAAGAAAGAGTGAGGGAGCCAATGTATGGAAAACGAGATGATACAGCAGATTCCAGAGTATGATGATACACTCAAAAATGTTTCGGCAAAAGTGGGTATCGTTGAGATGAGGTAGCAAAACAACACCATGTATATTCTTTTCTTCTTCTGATGAGATGCAGTCTGAAATATAAACAATAAAGAAGCAGAAGTCGCAGAGGCTTCACTCGAAAATCATTTAAGAAAAAACAGTGAGCCAGCGAAATGCAAAAGAAAAAAAAAGGAAAAAAAAGAAAAAAGAAGAAAAAAGAAGAAAAAAGAACGAAACAAGATGAAAAAAAAAAAAGAAACCAACGATTACAACAACAACAAAAATAACAAAAATAACAACAAAAATTGTCCTAGCGGGTACCGTCGTATTTGATGATAAGGCCGTAACGCATTTCCTCTGCCAACGTGTACGGACGATTAAACCAGGCGAGATTCTTGAGAAGGTACTTGCGTGGCGGAAATCCCATAACCGAACGAGGAGTCGGCACCCGTGGTGGATCCGCCACCGTCTCTTGCTGGGCGGAATCCTCCGCCTTGTTTTTCTGTTTCCTTTTCCGGGTTTTCCCTGTTTTGCTCTTGGTAGATTTTGGCGCCTCAGCCGTATCATCGCTGAGAGTTGCACGCGGCGCCTCTGGAAGTGGAGCGGCGCCCCCGTCGCTGGGCGGCTGAGGCGGCAGCATCAGAAGTTTCCGCTGCGCCTCCGCGTGCGCGCGCTCCGTCTTCAGCCAGTCGATTCCGGGGGTGTGACCCCCACCACCCCGGCCGCCACCTGATGATGTCACGTAGGAAGTGTCAGCGCCTCCTCCTGTCAGGACGTACGGATAGGTGTCCCCCGTGGACGGGTAGAGGAGGGGACGTTTTGGCTTGGGCGCTTCCTCAGACTCGGCACTCGCTGTCGGTGGTGACGGCGAGTGACTGGTCTCAATGCGATTGCGAAGTGGAGAATCAGGGTAGATGGTAGGCAGCGGGAGGCCGAGGCAGGCAGCGCAGCGATGGTAGGCCACGGCGGAGGGGCTGTCGGCGGAGTCTGGGGGAGGCGCGTGCACCAGAAGCGTCGGCGGCAGAGAGCCCAGCAGCGCCGCCGCCGGTGAAGTAGTACTGCACAGAGGAAGTGTCTCCTTCGCTCGACTTGATTTACTCGCCCTAGTGGGATTCTTTTTCTGTGCCTTCCCGTTCTTCTCCCTGGGGTTATCTCTCTTCTTCTTCGTATTCTCTTGCTGCAACTGGGGCGACTCCAACAGCGCAGTGAAGTCGCGCGGATTTACAGTGATGGGGGTGACAGAGAAGGAGAACTGATACGACGAGGGCACAGGGAGGCCGCCACCTGCACCGGCAACCGATGCGCTCTCAGCAAATACATTGGAAAGCTCCGCTTGCTTCGCCTTTTCATCTGTTGACGCCGCACCATCCTGTGTGTTTGGCGCGGACGGGTCGTGCACGTGAAAGTAGACCGCGAAGAAATGCCAAAAGTCTTCGGAGAGCAGCAGCACCCCTACCGAGGCCGCGATGGCGCTCTGGCCCGCCGCCCCCGGCACCCCGCCAGCGGTGTAGCCGCGGCTGGCGGAGGGAGGCCAGGTGGTCGCGGTGCGGGACGCACTGGTAGTTGCGCGCGCCGTACACCTGCCGCTCGCCCTCCGCGAGGCCCTCCAGGTTGAAGCGGCTCGTGCGCATCGCCACGCCGCGGACGGTGCTGTCATGCGTGTAGTTGCGAGGAAAAGAGAAGCGGCTGGCAAGGGGACACGATTGCGAGGCTTCCGGCTCCTGGTCCTCCTTCTCCGGTGGGGGCGGCCCAAAGAGGAGCGCTGACGCGGTGTCGCGGGAGTGGCACTCGTCTTTGTCTGTGCGCGCCCCTTCGGAAATGGTGACGGCGCCGGCGCCACCACCACCGTCATCATCGCCGCCACCGCTGAGGCAGCGGCGCACGAGTCGAGTGTAGCAGAACGAGGGACAGATAAACTCAAGGTACTCTACGAGAGGAAGCCGCGTGCCCCACACTCCGTGGCGGCGGCCGCCGTCGCCGTCGCCGTCGGTCGTCGCCACCACCTCCGCCGCGTTGGCAGTTGGTGTCGGCAGCCCCGGAATGGCCGCCAGCGTCCCGATCCACGTAAATCGCGAAGACTGGCTGTGAGAAAGTGATGCCGCTCCGCAACCCTCCTTGTAGTGCATCTCAAACACCGCCGGCGACTCCCAGCACAGCGTGGCCGCGTCGCCCCCTGAGCGGGCGCCCGGGGCCGCTGCAGCAGCGTCGGGCGCTTGAGCAGCGAACATATTCCGCAGCGCAGAGTCGCTGACGGCAGCGGCGCGGCCCGAGCCCGCCGAGGCCTCGCGCGAGCCGCAGAGCGTGGCTGCCAGGGAGGAGTGCAGGCTTGCCCGGACGGCCGCCGGCGCCGCATCTGATGGCGAGTCCGGCGACGACTGCCCCGCCGTGTCAGGGGCCGCGTCCCTCGCCTTGGCCCCCGGGGAAACGTTATACGGCGAGCTGCTGTTGACCGTCGGAAGGCTGTCGCGCACCAAAATGATGCGATTCCAATCGTACCGCGCGCGCCTCTTTGGTGCGGCCGCCGCCGCCGTCACTGCTGACTGCGCCCGCCACGGCCCGTTTGGCTTCGGAGGGGCGGCGCGGGGCTCGTCGCCGCTGTCGGTCGGGGGAAACAGGCGCGCCAGCTCGGCAATGATGTTGGCGGGCGTGACGGTCGTGCACGCCTCCTGCCTCTCGCGCTTTCCCAGTCGGCTGTAGGCGAAGCGTAAAGACGCGTCGAGAGGGTCCGACGCCGGCGTGCGCGTGGTGGTGCGGGGCGAGTAATGCGGCAGCCCCGGGCGCGCATATGGAAAGCTCACAAACACCGTAGCGGGATATCTCCGTGTGGCTGCCCGTGCCGCTGCTGGGTCATGCTGCTGCGACAGAGCCGCCGCGCTGGGCACAAGTCCGTCAGTGTCGAGAGCACAGCGGACGGCGGCAGCAGCGGAGGCGTGGCTGGGCGGGTACTGTGAGCCAGAATGCTTATTGGTCGCAGCCGCGGATGCAGTCGCCACCTGGCCATCACATTTACCATTTTTGCGTTGAATTCGGCTAAAGATGGAGAGCTTCGCACACGCGGTGCGACGCAGCATGGCCAGAGTGCGAGAGGCAGCGGCGCAGGGCGATAGAGAAGATCAAGATAAGCGGATTGAGATTGAGTGCTGGGTGATTATAATTGTATCGAGGAGGGTCTGATAACGAGTGATTCATGAAGTAATGTGAAGAAATGTGTCGCTGTGATGTATATATGTATAGATTGGACAAGGATGGAGGGGAGAGGAAGAGACACGAAAATTGAGGAATGCAAAGATTCGACGGAATGAAGAAAGAAGGAACATCAATACAGTAAAGACATAATTATCACCTTTTTCCTGAAGAGCAAAACAGAAGTGTAAGAAAACACTGCCTCACTGTATCTTCGCAGTGCGTAGACAAGTGCAACAATAGTAGTTTCAATACTATAATCCGGTCGCAGTAATTTGTTGCTGTTATTATAACTCTTTTTATTATCTTTTTGCTCTCACAGAAGCGGTCAAGGAAGCAGAATCGTGAGTGCCAAGTACAATTAGGAGGAGGAAACAAAAAGGAAAGATCTAGTACCTAAACTCTTGTGATATGGGGGTGTCTTTGCAATGATCCATTTTTGTTGTGTTTTTTTTGTACACTTTTCATACTTTTTCTAATGCACTTTTCAGTGTCTTTTACTCTCTTCTTTTCTTCGTGATGTGGGGAAAAAAAAGAGGGGAAAAGTCAAAAAAAATTGAAAAGGGTCCAAGAAGAGTTGAGAGAGGGTAGAAGAAATCGTTATAAAACAGTAAGAGAGAGAGAGAAGAAGAGGCCATGAAGGGTGAGTATCTCTATCTGTTGGCGCATGAATGATTATCATTTCATGAGAAAAGTTTCGAGACGACGATAATTCCTTCCCAAGCCGTGCGCTCCCGTCACTCGAATTAATATTCTGTTTTCCCTTGATTTTTCTCTCTGCCTATTCGGAGGAAGAACAAGGAAAATTAGAAAAGGGGACGGAGCGAGGCAAGCAGAAGCACACAATGCATCGCAAAAAATAGAGAGAGAGAGAGAAGAAAAAAAAAGCAGAATGATGATAGATTGGGAAGGAAAAGAAAAAAAACAATAAAAAACCACGATGCCGAAGTCACTGCTGCATATTAAAAAGAGGGGGGGGGCAGTAGGGACTCCGCGACAGGCACGTGTACAGAAATAGCATAATAAGAGGAGGAGGAGGGAGAAAGGAAGGGATGGTCATAGTGCGAGAGTAACAATAGGAAAAGTACACACAAAAGAAGAGAAAGAGCGGCTTATAATGTCGCATAACAGCACAATGTTAAAATAAAAATAAGAATACAAAAGAGCGAAAAGAAAAAAGGTTTGTGAAAGCAGTGTGAGAGAATGGAAAGGCATTTCTTAAGCAGGTGAAACGGGACTACCGTTCAGTGATAATAACCAAAACAGAGAAAATGAGACCGGAAGAAGACTGTGAAAGATTCGGAGGGATTAGTAAAGTGAGAGCAGAGGAAAAAGAAGCGTTTTAGTGCAAACAATATATCTTTTTCACCCTTGAGCAAAGCGGTTAGTAACCGCTAGATTCGTCGTTGCGTTATATATATATATATATATAACATCAACAGGATGAAAACATCAAAAGGTTTCAAAAAGAATTGTTTAGTGTGTGTGTGCTTCTTCTATTCAATCTTCCCTTCACTCGACGCCCGCCTACCAGTTGTCTGCAGAAAGATAAAGAACAGCGGAGAGGGCGACTCTGCCTCGGTGGGTGCGACCGGTCTGAACCATTCTTCATTCTTCGTCTAGTCCATCTGTTGAGGAAAAGCAAAAGAAACAAAAAAAAAATGACGTACGAGAAGTCCCTTTGTGATATATTCTTCTTTTTCTTTTTATTTATCTAGTTTTTCCAGCTTTTTACTTCAATTTCGTTCTTCTCTGCTTGATTCAGCAAAAGAACAACAGCCGTGCTTGCGAGCTGATTCCGCCTACAGTAGTAGTAGCAGCAGTAGTACTACTAGTAGTAAGAGGCACAGGTGTACAAGAGTAGAAATGCAGAAGGAATCTGCGGAAGCGGAAAGAAAAAAGGTAACAAGAGAAAAGAGAATTAAAGACACGTGCAAGGGTGGCAACAGTGCAAAGACTTGGGGACGATATGAAGCACAAATTTCGCTGTTGTTAGAATAGTATGAGAAAAAAAAAAAGACTCAATTTGGCAAAAAAAAAGAAGTGAAATGGACAACAAAGAGAATGAATGAAGTAAATACGATTATAGTTCTTTTTTCCCCCTCTTCTCCTCTCATATGTTTCCGTCCATAAGGTGAGACTTTTCAGTAGGGTGCACAAAGAGACAAGTTAAAGAGAAGGTACATGATCGCTCTTCTTGCCTGACCAAACTGAAGCTCTCTCTCGCAGGGAGGATTTAAATGAAAATGAAAAATAAAAAATAAAAAAAAAACATCATCAAAATAGAAAATAGAAAATGACAAAAGAAGGGTGGAATTGGAAAGAGAGAGAGGGGGAGGGGGATGGGAAAAACAGAGTAACTAACGGCACGGGACCAATTCAGATATAACCAGAAAACTGGGCAGTGATGAAACAAAATGAAAAAAAAACTTCGGTTATACGAAGGGGGTGAGAGGGAAAGTGAGAATACCACTTGATCGCCTTCGAAAGAAGCGGTGAGCAAAACGATCGAGAGTGAAAAAAAAAAAGAGTTGATCTTTGAATATTGGTAGTTCGTTTTTTCTTTTTCTTTTTTTAAATAAATCTTGTTTGTAAGGCCACGGGAAAGAAGAAGTGGCATTCTAAAAATGAAAGGCTTCTCTATCCAACTTTTCTTTCTCGTTAAAATTTAATTCTGTAAAACACTTAGGCATCAAAGAGAAGAGAAACAGTTTTCGTCGTTGTTGTTCGTTTTTTTCCCTCAGACAAAGGCACCTCGGTGGCAGTCTCCTTGACTTTATACTTTTCATTTACCCCCACTCCGCCTCCTCGGCACTTCACCTCGAGAGCGACCCTTTTTTCCCGTCATTCGCATCTCGCTCACTCTTCTTCTGTTTTATTGTGGGAGTTGCAAGTAAGAATCGAATGCGGCAGGCGAGGGGAGGGGGGATGGCAAAGTGGAATCAACAAGGAGTGCGTCAGTAAAGCTTGCAGAAAGTGAAAAGGAAGAAGGTTAATGAGGCCACACCTTGTAATCTACTTTGACGTTAGGTGCAGCAGGGGGGGGAGGAAGAGCGAAGGGAGAAAGCAAGCTTTACGACAGGTGGGTTGTCCTCTAGATGTGGAGCCTTTTTCTTCTTACAGTTATATGTGAGAATGAAAAAAAAACACTTTCGGATTACCCAGTCGCGTGCGTCACACCTCCTGGTCTGCTCTCACGAGTGAAACTCCTCGAAAACGAATTGATTTTTTTTTCTTTCAGAGGTCGCCACACCCGTGAGGCTTTCCAGGAGAGCAGCAAAAAGCGCCGCGCGAGAGAGAGAGAGGCGCGCCGCGGGCGGCATCACGCGCCAAGCACGACGCCGCGCGTGCGGCGCGCGAGGAACGCGTTGGCGCGCTGCGGCAGCACCTTGGCGGTGGCGCGCGAGAGCACCGTCGCCCCCAGGTGCACGCGCCCGAGCAGGGCGGAGCTGAGGAGGAAGCTGAGCGCGCCGACGCCGCTGAGGCCGGCGCCCAGCACCGCCGTCGCGACGTAGTACTGCGCCCGCACCCACGCGTCCGCGTCGTGCCGGAAGCGGCGGTTCCACAGCCCATAGTAGACGAGCTCGAAGCGCAGCGCCTCGTAGACGGCGCAGGTGGCGGCGCCGGCGGCCGCGAGCGCCAGCAGCAGCCGCAGCTTGTCGCCCAGCGGCAGCGACAGCAGCAGCCGCCACAGCGGCGCCGCCGGGCTCAGCACCGTCCCGAACAGATCGGACCCGCCAGCAGAAGCGGCGGAGGTGGCCCCGGTGGTGCTGAGAGGGGCGCCCGCCAGCCCCCCCGCGGCCGCTGCTGCAGAGGCGCCAGAGACGCCGCCGCCGCCCACGACGACGCCGCAGCCGTGGCGCGGCATGCGGCCCTCCGCGAGGTGCATGTGCCGCCCGGCCTGAAGGTCGGCGGCGGCCCCGCTATAGACGCGGCGGCGGGGGCCGACGCTGACGCTGCCGTAACGGCGGGCGGCGCACACAAGAGGAGGCAAAGCGGGGACGGGGACGGCGGACGTGGGAGCGCGCGCAGCAGCGGTCGCGGCGACGACGGCACGGCGGAGAAAGAAGCGAGACTGCATGATGTGATAAATTTTAGAAAGAGGTAGGAGAAAATGCAAAGTACTAGGGAGAAAGAGGGACAAAGACGGAATAGGGATAATAAAAATAAAAATAAAAAACAAACAGATTAACAACTCTCTATAAGAAAAAAAGGGTGAACGGTGGAATAGGTGGTCGTGATAGAGAACCAAAGAGTGATACAAGTGAGCCAAAGAGAGAGCAAAAAGTGTTGCTGTAAATGCAAATTTACTTTAGGGCACATCACTTTAAATCTCTAAAACATCACTCAAGTGGAGTGTTACATGTGCATGATGCGGCTGTAATGGTGTACAAGAAGTGTGGAGGGAAAGGACAAAAGCAGTAGTAAAAATAATAGTTACACGACAGTCAGAGGTTTTGATGTTTTATTCATGTCACTAAGCTATACAGTATCACAAGCAGAATAAATAATAATGATAATAATAACAGTTTTAAACTGGCAAGTGGAAAAAAAAAAGTCGACAACTGAATCAAAAATCCATCATCTCCTCGGCAAGGCGCATCGCCTCTTCAGGACTCATCAAGGTGTTTTGATTCTCGGTCTCGTCTCCCGAATCGCTGGCGCCTTCCCCTTCCCTGCGCGCACGCTTGGTGGGTGTGTCGTCCCCTGCGTCCGCCTCCCCTGCAGCGGCGGCAGCGCGCGTGCGCTTGCCGTGGACGACGGCCGCGAGGCGGCGCTGCGCCTCCGTCTGCCGCCGCCACTCGGCCTGCAGCGCCTCGTAGGCCTCCCGCTCCGCCTCGCTCATGTCGTGCGGGGAGACGTACAGCTTGTCCTGCCCGGCGGCGTCCCCCGAGTCCTTGTCGGCGGCGTCGTCCACGACGCGCAGCACGGCGCCGGCGGACAGCACGCCGTCGTAGTCGGGGTACACAAAAGTCGCCGTGCCCGACACCTTGTGGTTCGACACGAGCGTGATGCCGGGGGAGGCGGTCGCCGCAGCGGCGGCGGACGCCGCACTTTCCGATCCTGCTGCCACCGGGCGAGAGAGGCGGCCGACGAAAAAGGACGTGCGGACGCCCGTGGAGCGGTGCTCGCGCGCGGCGCCGGTCTGCCTCCTCTCCTCCGCCACGGGCAGCCTGAGCGGCCCCGCGCCCGCCTTCGCGTCGAGCGCGTCCGGCCCCAGCGGCGGGAGGCCCGCCTGCGCCTCGTATAGGGCGAGTCCGGCGCGCCACACGTGGGACAGCGCCGGCAGCGTGACGCACTCCAGGCGGCTGTAGACCCGCTCCACCTCCGCGCGGGTGATGGCGCCCGTGTAGCTGATAGAGGCGGGCGTGTTGGGCTGCACAAAGCCGTCGCCGCGCTTGCGAAATGCCATTTGCCGCGACGGTGTGCGCCGGTGCGTTGTATGACTAGGTGTTGTTGTTGTGTTTCAACTTGCTTGGGGTTGGTGGTGGTGAGGTGGCCAGAGAGAGAGAGAGAGAAAAACATAAAAAGGGTGGTAGGGAGTGGGGAAAGAAGAAGGCATCAAGGCGATGATCAGGGAATGGAGGAGTGAGCGTCCCGCAGCAGTGGTATCAATTCAGTACTACCTATTCAAAAATTTTTACCCTCCCTTTATTTTATGTGTGTGTATGTGCGTTTCCTTCTTGTTTCTACGCTGCGCCATCCACTCACATGTATATATATGTACATTTGAATTCCGTCTGATCATGAGACAGAAGCGCATGAAAGAACAAACCAATAAATGTAATCATTTCAGCTATTCCTCCACATAAGAAAGAGAAAACAGCACCAAAACAAGGGGCATTTGCGCAAGCCCCTCTACTGAAGCTCGTGTTCCGCGAGCTCCTCGACGTACTCGTCCATGATGCAGGCGACCTCCGCCATCACCTCGCTGAAGCAGTCCTCGAATATCGCGTTGGTGAGGCGCTGCGCGAAGACATACTGCGACACAGGGCTCGTGTTCCACAGCCGCTCGTTGTACTGGATGTACTCAAAGTTCTCCTTGCGGCTCGCGAGAAGGCGGTTGACGATGGCCGGCGGCAGGGAGCCCCGCACCCGCCGCTTTCCTGCCGCGGTGGTGGCGGCAGCTGCTGTTGCTGTTGCTGTCGCGGGAGTGTTGGTGTCGACGCCACCCGGCTCGCCATCCGGTCCTGTGGCATAAACACCATCACCAGCGGAGGTGCCCCCGTCCTCAACCACGGAGAGGGCGAAGGCGTGGCTGTCGGCGGCTGCGGCCGCGGCGGCGTTGGCTTTGGAGAGTGCGGCCGCCGTCGGCTCCGCCGGTGACCCTCCGACGGCGCTGTTCCGCTGGAAAGTGTTCATGATCTGCTCCATGTCCGCGTCCATGCGCTGTATCTTATTGGAGAGGCGGCTGTACAAGAGCGCCTCGTCCAGCGCCTCCGTGTCAGCGCCGCTGCTGCTGTTGTGGTGATGGTTGCCGTCCGTCGCGGTCGCCGACGAGGACGTGGAGAAGTCGCCGAGGTTCCCTCGCAGGATCTGCTCAATTCGCCGCGAGTGCTCCGCGTCACTGCCAGCGCTCGTGTCCGCGGCGGCGCGGTCCGGCTGCGGTTGCTGCGGCGGCGACGACTGCTGCTGCGCCGTGCGGGAGACGCGCTCGAGAATGCTCATGTGGTCGCTCAGCATCGTGTCGACCGCGCGCGCGAGTTCCTCGAGGGTGTGGCCGCCGAGACCCACGGTTGACGTGGCGCGTGTCACCTCCCCGCCACCGCTCGAGCCACTGTAGCTGCGGCCGCCGCCGCCCATCGCGCCCGCCGGCACCGTCCCCGGCGGGGGGAGCGCCGTCCCGCTGCGCCGACTCGCATCGCGGCTGCCGAGCGAGAAGCTGCCGCTGCTGTTTCGCTTCTGCCCGCCATAGCTCGCGTCGTTTTGGGAGGCGGCAGCAGCGCCGCGCTGTACAGGCGCCGGGGGAGTGGAGGCCATGAGGACGGCCGCGTGTTGAATGACGTCAAAAGGAACCTCCGCGCTAGGCGCCCCGCGCGGTTTTGCCTTGGGCGCCATCGAACGCCGCGGCAGCGGCTGTTGCTGTTGCTGTGCGGCTGTTAGGCTACGGCCGGGGGCTGCGGCAGGGGAGCCTGATTCCTGGTCGCCCTGAAGGCTGCCGCTGTAACGGTTGTGGGAGCGCGGCTGGTGCTGCTGCTCGGTCTGAGGGCCGTCGGTCTCACCCGAAACATCCACGTCCACGTCGACGTCCAGCGCGCGCCCGCCGGCGTCGTTGCTACTGTGCGGGTGGTGATCATTGTTTCGATACTCAGTGTGATTATGACTGTCGTGGTGGTGGTGGTCGTAGCGGGCGTCGTCGCTGTAGTGCTGGTACTGGCTGCCGTCCACGCGACGCCCGCCGCCGCCGCCGCTCCAATCGCCATCGGGGTCTCTGTGGGTATGACGGGGCCGCGCCGGCGCTCTGTCGCCGCGGACGACCACCTTCTTGACCGGCGCCGGTGCTGGCGACTCGGGCTGCAGCAGCGGCGACGGCGGCTCGTAGTGGTCTGGCTGCGCGTAGTTGTACACAACGAACTCCTCGACGACCGGCTCGGCGGCCGCAGCGCGGCGCTTTGGGGCGGCGAGGCGCGAGTAAAAGGCGCGCTCCTGTGCCTCGCTGCGGACCACCTTGTGACGCCGAACAACAGGCGCCGCCTCGGCAGCGGCGGCGGTGGCGCTGCGATCCCTGCGCGCGGCAGCGGCAACCGAACTGCTCGGCGCTTGCCGTCTCACGATGCGTGTCGTGCGAGGCGCCGGGCGCCCGCCGGCCGCCCTCGCAGCCGATTCCTTCACAGGTGTCTCCTGCGCTGTTGCTGTTGATGTTGCCGCCGCCGCCGCCGCGCCGTTGAGGAAGGAGACCCCTTTGAAGGACAGCGCCTCGAGGCCGGCCGTCTCGATGAGGTCGAGCACGTCGCGGTGGGCGACCTTCTGCACGAGATTCATCAGCTTGAAGCGGTTCATCAACAGCGCGTACTCTGTGGTCGTCGGGTACGGCAGCGCCGGCGGGGGAGAGGATGAGGCCGCCGCAGCAGCAGCAGCGCGCACGTCGGTCATTGCTCTACTGACTGCTAACCTGGGGGGGGGGAGGCAAAAAGAAGAAGAAAGAGAGAGATCTATCAGGATTCGTACAATTACAGAAGGTGAGAGAAAGAAAAGAAGAATAGAGAAAAACAGAAAAAAAATGCGAAGCAGTAGTGGTACTATATTGCGACTAGACGCCGTTTTTGAGTAACTGCTGGGGGGGGGGGGGGTTGGAGGATAGGTAGGGGGAAAATTATATTTTGGGGAAAAAAGAAGAGTTGAGATGAAAGTGAAGGAGGAAAGGAAGTGCGCACAAAGACGCACGCAGGCTTACAAGTTGCCTGAGTTGCAAAAAACGACCATATCTATGATGTGCCCTCTAGTACGAGCCCGACTAAATGGTAAGGGCGGGTCGCATGCTTAAACAAGATCGAATTCCAAGTGTGCGTTATTACGGTGCTGGTTCACGTCCCCTTTTTCTTTGTGTGTGCCCCCCAGCGAGTACATTTTTGAAAGACTTGCGTGAAGCAAGTGAAGCCTTGGCAGAACAGTATTACTTTTCAGCTCACTATTTTTTTTCTTTCCAGGCAGCAATTTTTAGCATTTCATTTTTAAAAGACGAAATGGAAACGTAGAGCATGTATGGAACAGATAAGCTCTATACACCATTTTCAAAGAAGAAGAAAAAAAAGACATTTCATCTTATTAGGTCGTTGCATTATTATTATAATGTTGCTGTTTTTTTTTCCGCGTTACGTGTGTTGATTATCTTTTTTATTCTTTCCCAAAGACAAGTCAACATTAATTATAAAAGAAAAGCATGGAGTTAAAATTATTTCTGTTATTTTTTTCCTTCTTGTTGTTTCTTTAGAGAGGGAGAGTGCGAGAAATGGAAGGAACAAATACCAGAGAGGAGAGTGACAGCCAAGATTCACTACAGAGTGTGAAAAAGCAGTAGAGTGAAGAATGGAAGGAAACGTAAAGAGTCGCAGCTACACTAGGAAGCGACGAACAAGTGTCTAGTGGCGGCGGCGGCCGATCGGCGGGCGAATCTCCTCTTCTTCCTCCTCCTCCTCGTCCTCATCCTCCTCATCCTCCTCGACGTCGCTGGCGCCGTCGTCGGCCTCGCCGGTGTAGTGGTGCACAGCGCCGGGGATGACGGCGTGGTGGAGAATGCGCAGAATGAAGTTGATCTGCTCGTCCTCGTCGTCGTCCTCCTCCTCCTCCTCGTCCTCCTCGCCGGCGTTGGCGGCGCGCTCCTTGAACATGGAGAAGAAGGACTGGCGGGGCTGCTCGTGGTGCACGACGCGCGTCTGGCCGGTCTTCTTGGAGCGCTGCTTCTTCTCGACCACCTCGACGGTGACGTCCTTGCCGGGCTTCCACGTGAGGGGCGTGCGGGTGAGGCTCTCGGCGCCCGTCTCGGGGTCCTTGCGCGCCGTCAGCGTCACCGTCTCCTCCTCGAAGAAGCCGTTGTCGGGCGCGAAGTGGAAGGTGACCGCGACGACGTCGTCCGCGCCGTCCTCGTTGAGCGTCGCCGAGGTGATGTCGCGCAGGTGGCGCAGCACCTCCTCGTCGTGCTCCTCGATGCGCGAGGCGATGCCGACGTGGTGCTGCAGCACGCGCAGCCAGAAGCCCTCGATGGGGCCGCCGCCGGCCGCCGCGTCGCCGCCCTCGACGCCGACGACGCCAACGTGCTCCTCCGGCATCCCCTTGGCCACCTCCGCGTCGGTGGGGGCCGCGCCGGCGCCGGTGACAAGCTCGCGGCGGCGCTGGTGGAGGGGGGCGTAGTGCTCCGCCTCGTGCGCGGCCGTCAGCTCGCTGATCTTGCGCAGCAGCGCGCGCTCCTCCTGCTGGAACTGCTCCTCGTAGTGCATCAGCACCTCCGCGCGCTGGCGCACCTTCTCGGGCAGCGTCGCCAAAAACTCCGCGGAGAAGTTGGGGTTGAGGAACTTGGCGAAGCCGGCGCCCATGGCGTCACCCATCATCATCTGCATGTCCATGTCGTCGTCCTCCGACTCGTGCATCACCGCGGCGCGCTTCGGGGGCATCGCGCCGTGCTTCCTATCGAAACGGGAGGTTCGGGTGTTTGTGTGTTCGAGTGTCTGTGTGCGTTCCTGAGAGGCTCACGACACGGAAAAGAAAAAAAGAATGATAAAAGGGGATCTAGCGGCTGTGAACGGGGACTTCAAGTCGACTAAAACAAAAACCTGTTCAGAAGCAGTATTATAGTAGGTTGAGGGGAGATGGGGGGGGGAGAGAGAGAGAATGATGAGAAAGATCATCTGGTTGTGTTAATCGTGAGAAACAGATGAGAAAACGGCAGCGGAAGCACAGGAGTAATGAAAGTTCACAAGAGAAAAATCCATACGTGAATATAAAAGCGTAAGCGAAATGAAAGCAGAGAAGAGAGAAAGAAAGAGGGGGGGGGGGATGTGCAGATGACAGGGGGGGAAGCAATAATAATGAAAATAGATGGTGATAAGAGATCTCACCCCCACAAGTGACGTCATTTGCATTCACAGCCACCAGCAGCGGCGTCGGCCAGCGCGAGCACAATGTCCAGCAGATCCCAATCACCCGTGAGTCCCAACACGTCGAGACACAAGTGACCGTGAACGTTCACAATCTCAAAAGGGCACCCGTGTTGCAGAACAACGTACACCATCTCCAGACCAGTGTCGCGGCTCTGGCACAGCTGCTGCTGCTGTGTCTGTGCTGTACAGCCGCTGTCCCCGACGCGCGTTGGCACCGTCACGGCGGTAGTGGTTTGCGCGGGAGTGACATCCGAGGCGCAGTTCCGGCGAGCACAGCAGCAGCGGGCGACGGCGTGGTGCAGCAGCGTATTTCCCTCCGCGTCACGCGTAAAGGCGGCGCGCGGGGACTCCAACAGCGCCGCACGCACGGCACGCCAGTCGCCGCAGTCCATCAGAAATAGCACCTCTGAGAGATCGGGCGGGAGGGCAACGCGCACGGGGCCGCTGACGGCGCTCGCGTCCGTGCAGAGAGATGAGATCGTTGTGCTAGCTGACTCCCGCTCCCCAGACATCACTTCCCTTTTCGGCAGAAGCCAGTGATGGTCACAGAGCAGCGACACCTTGTCGGTGCCGGAGCCTTGAGTAGACGCTTTGATTGTGCTTGTCGTCCGCGTAAGCGGCAAACGCGTCGTCGCGCGTGGGATGAACCGATCGACGCCCGCCGCCGCGTCTCCAGCCGCAGCCACCCACAAATCCGCGCGCAGGCAAGAGAGCCAATGGTGCACGGCGACGGCTCCGGAGACAGACGGACGCACCAGCTGGGTGTAGTGTTTGGGGAACTTTCGCATAAAGTGGTAGCACGCGAGAGCATTCTCTTGCAACTCCTCACAGTCGGAGACATCCTGGCTATAGTGGAGCAGCGAACGCATCAGCTGTATGCGACGCTCCAGTGGGAGGCGCATCAGACTCGAGGCCGCAGGCAACGCGGGTGGCTCAAGCAGGGGCGACGATAGTGATGGCACTGGGAGACGAAACGCGGTGGCGGCGGAGCGATAGATGCGCTGCTCCACGTTCTTCTCCACTTGGCGCAACTCCGCCGAGTTCTCGAATTTCAACGCTCCCCAATCGTGCCAGAAAGCCGCCGATACTTTGGCGGGAAGCGGACACAGAGATTGCAGTGGTCTGGAAGGAATGGGCGTATCACCACTAACCATGACATTGAAGACCTCCACGACACGTCCGCGGCGAAACAGGAGCAGCTGTCTCAGTCGGGCCTCGCAACTGCGTGTCAGAAAGCCTGACACGTCGCACACGTGCAATGGGCAGCGGTCCGCCAGCACTAGTCTGTATGCCTCCCGATGATGGCCGAGCCGCAGATGCAAATACAGCGCTCCGCACGCGGCCGCGCGGTTTTCATACGAGGAGGAGGAGGAAGTTATTCCCGTGTCAGCAGTGAGTTCACTGGCGCCGCCGTCGCCTGAGACACTGTTCAGATACGACTCAAAGAACGCGAGTGCCGCCGTTCGCATATCTTCCCAGCAGCGGTCAATGAATGAGGCACGCGACACGGCACCGAACACGGGAGAAGACCGAAGCGCTTCCCCTGAGCGGCTTTTAACCGAATGGGATGCCTCGCCCTTGAGCTCCAACAACGGCAGCGCGCGGAACGCACTTGCCCACACCGCTTCGAGGCCTCCGCTGCTAGTGGAGGAGCGCCTGTTGTGCTGTGACCGCCCGCAGACCCAATCCGCTGAGAAGTGGCGCGTCGCGCGCTGGTCAAACTCGGCAACGACGGCTTGAGGCCCGTCTTCGGACGAGTCGTGTTGGGGGTCACAGCTGCTGGTGAGACACAACGTCGTGCGAAACAGAGCCCCCTCGTACGCAGCCCCATCCCCCCTCGTTGGCGGCGGCGGCGGTGCTCTAAACGCCTCCTCAAAGTGCACGAGGATGTCGCACGGGTTAACGCGTGTTTGTGCAAAGTGGGCAAACGCCTCCTGAATGAGCCCCGCGTGCAGATGCGCGAACCCTGCCGTCTCGTGCAGCTCCCCACGCAACGCGCGATACACGGGGCGACACGCCAAGCTATCCACGGAAGCGGGGGCCTCGCCTTCCCCCTCGCTCGAAGCAGCTGCTGCAGCGCATCCGCTGATGGAGATGTGCAGCAGACGGAAGGCGTCGTCAGAGCGGAGGGCGGAGGCGAGGCGCAGAAGCTGTAGACGCAGCGGCTGGAGGCCCACCAGCCACACGCACGACTCTCCACACACGAGCACGCACTGGCCGTCGCGCACTGCGTCGTAATCGACACCGTTTGTGGCGGTGCTGCGGCTAATGGCCACGTCACCCAGTGACGCAAAGGGAGATGCGCAGGCGACGACGACGCCACGGATGTCAGCAATCTCCGACCACCACACATTAGGTTCGTGCTGGTTCTCCGGAAACGCCTCCGTCTCTTCATCTTCGTCGTGTTTCTGATTCTGCTCTGCCTCCCGATGTGCCGCCGCCGAGGAAGGGTCAGGAGAAGAGGCATTATCATCATCACTACCACCACAGACATCTTCTTTTTCCCCTATAGCGGAGTAAAACGAGTAGATGCGACAACCGACGCCGTCGCCGTGAAACGTAAGCACGTACGGAAAGGCGAACGTCATGCGCACCACCGGCGCGTAGTAGTTTGGGGAGTGGGACGCTGCCGTCCGCCCGTCATGCTTGGCGCCGGCGCGGGGACTCTCAGAGCTGTTGCTACCGCCATCGCCGCCGGCGTCGCCAGAGCTAGCCTTGTCGTGCTCCGACTGCATCAGCGGCAGATAACGAACTCCAGCGCTATCGCCGTCGCCGCCGTGCTCCGTGTCGAGCGGCAGCGACTCTGGAAATAAGCAGCACGTCCCACTGCTATTCGTGTGTGACGGCTGCGAGGGGTCGATGCCGTAGAGGCGGCGGCGGGTGCAGACGCACACAGCGCCCGTCAGGTCATCGCGCGCCAGCACCGGCCGCTGCAGTGCCGCGGGCTGGCACACCCGCCGCGGCGACGCGCCGTCCAGCACGGCGTCCTCCGCGAGCTGCAGCACCGTGCGCACGGCGCCGTCTGTCATGGACACGCAGCAGCAGCGGCGGTGCAGCAGCGCGTGCAGCGTCCGTGCGCTCGCGGGGGCGTCGCGGCGGAGTGTGGTGGGGGCGGAGAGGTGTTGGGGGCGCTGGGGGAGGGAGAAGAGGCGACGCGCGATGACGCTGCCGCCACCGCCGCCGGAGACCTCGGTGACGGTCAAATCGGTGCTCTCCACATCCGTAGTACACACAATGTAGTCGCACTCTTTTTCCTGCTTCTTGCCGGCGTCGGTGTCACTACTGGAGTGATGGCTGAGGGAAATGTCTTCTGCTGCAATAACAGAGGTGAGTTGGAAAAGCTCTACCCGCGCTTGCAGAAGCGTGCGGCATCGCAGGTCGGTGAGGGGCGCCACGTACAGTTCGCACCCGCCGCTGCCGTCGGCGTCGCCGGGGACCGCGCAGAGAATAAAAACGCAAGGGTGGGGCAGGCGGCCGCACCGCAGGCCCGCCACCCGTGCCCCACCGCTGATACGCACAGTCGACACCAGTGTCGTGAACGCCTCGGGCGGGAGCTGCGGCTGAGGCGGCGGCGCGTACGAAACCGAAGCCTCCGTGTCCGCTGATACTCCTCCTTCTTCCACCTCCTCACGCGAAGGTGAGGGCGAAGTGGGAGGGTGAATTTCAAGTACATAGTGCAATAGATAGCCGTTTTCCGTGCCTACAAGAAAGTTGAGCCCGACGGCATCAAATGCGGTCGAGTGGCCACACTGTGGCGGGATGTCGCAGAGACCCAGGAGATAGCGAGCCGTCTGCATGTGTGTTCGGTGCGTTAAACGGTGGATTCCTATTGTTGTCGTAAGAGGAGGCAGCAATTCTGTCCATTATTTTGCTTTTAGTCGGTGGTGGTGTTGTCGCTGTGAGTGTGTGGAGAGGGGGGAGGGGGAGGGGAGGAGGTCGTGGGTTTTGGTAGCCCGCATGAAAGGCAAAGTAAGTTTTAGGCAAAGGAAAGCTGTACCAAAAAACACACGCCTATATATACATAGGTAGTATTTGTTTCATTTATGAAAGACAGTTTCTCACACATGCACTTTATGTAGACTGAGACACTTTTTAGTTAAGCGAATAGTTAAGAAAAAAGTTTAGTGACGGAGAATTAATACTGGGAAGGCAAAACAAGAAAAAGACATCCTCGCAGGACATTAGACATCCCAACAGGCAGACACGCACAGAGACATCAAGCGCTAGTCTTCGCGCCACTGGAAGCCGCACTTGACACACCTGTAGAAGGTCGACGCGGGCTCGTCGGCCGAGCGCATCTGGATCTGGACAAAGTAGGCCGACTTGCTGTCGCACTCCGCCTCCTCGTTGTGGCACGCCATCGTGATGATCTGCCCGCCCTCCGCCGCCGCCGTCGGCACCTCGGGCGACGCCGACGGAGCCGCGCCGCCGCCGCCGCGGGTCTCAGCGGGAGCATTGGCCGCCGCGGTCGTCGCCGTTGTGGCGGCCGCCGCCGCCGCCGCCTCCTGCGCCTCCTTCTCCTCCTCCTCGGGAATGCGTTTGGCAAACTCGGCGAAGGAGTGGGTGATGGTGAGGGCCCCCATGCGCTCGCTGATGGGCTGCTGGTAGCTGCAGTTGGTGCACGTGAGCGCGTTGAGGGGGGACTCGCGGCCGCCGCCCCGCACCAGCAGCAGCGTCCCGCAGAAGGGACAAAAGTACATGAGAGAGTGTGAGAGAGAGAAAGAGAGACAGAGGCAATGTCGCTCGGTGTTTCTAGTTGCTTCCTGATACTTGGCAAAAGTACTCAACGAGGTCAATGTTTTCCGTCGTCTTTGCAATATTTTTCGTACCTTCACTAGTAATGGCAATAAAGACGAGAAGAAAGAAGTAGTTTAGTGTAAGAAACGAATGCACATGAAAGTAAAGAAAAATAAAAGAAAAGAAGGGAATAAACATCAGCGGTAGTTTTGACGGGTAGTTCGCCTGAGGACGAGCGTGTGGATTTGAGTAATTCCCCTACAAAGCGGCAGAAACAAAAGGGGCAGCGTACCAGAACAACCAGAGACAAGTGCAGTCCGGAGTCTGTACGTCTATATATACGCATATATGTATGCGCAGGTTTTCACGGCGAACAATGATCATTCAGAAATTGAGCGTATGAAAAAACACAGAAAATTTGAGAAGGCAAGAGATCGTATTAGCAAAAGTACATATGAATTTCAGTCTTTCATGAACGCATGGCGCGTGTATTTCATGGCATGTTTTCTTTCTTTGTTCCTTTCAGTACTTTAACTCACACTCTTCGTCAAATTTTTCTCTTTCATTCATCTCTGATCTTTTTTTCAAATAGATAATAATCTGGCAAGAGGTGTGATACGGAGTGTAGAGTGAAGTGTGATAGTCAGAGAAGCAGATGCTGGTTTCTCCCGCCGGAAGTTCTGATCCGATTCTCCACGCTCCACTCCCCCTCACCTGCTTCTTGTTGCACGTTTAGATGCCCATGTTCTTCATGGTCAGCTCGTAGCCGTAGACCTGGCGCTCCACGATGGCGCGCGACGCGGGCTGCACGTTGGGGTTGTTCTCCGGCAGGCCGTAGATGTCGCGCGGCCCGATCTCGGTCAGATTGCCGCGGCACGAGTGGTACAGCACGTTGCTGCTGGGGAGGGCGCCGAGGCGGCGGGCGTTGAGGAGCGTCATCTCCTCCAGCGCGACGCCGGTGGCGGCCCCGAGGCCGTGCGTCGTGCGGATGCGGTGCATGCGCAGCGCCTCCTCCTGCTGCAGCGCGCTACGCTCAATGAACTCGCACGGGTGCATGAACTGCGCCTCCTCCGGACGCGCGCGCGCCAGCGGGAGCTCCTGCGAGGACATGACGGCTTTATATAATTATCGAAGGGGGAAAGTGATGGCTTGTGTGTATGGGTGTCTCGGGAAGACCTCCACCAAGAAGAGCTAATAGAAAAAGAAAAAAAGAAGAAGCAAATTTATAAAGAAGAAGTGAAAACGCAAAGGGAATACTGATGCGGTCCTAATTTCTTCGAGTGGGAGGAGGGAGAGGGACACGAGAATTGAGCAAGAGTAGTTGAGGAGGACCAGAGAAGAGTTCCAGAATGCAGGTGCTGACAGGAGAGAGAAAAAGAGAGAGAAAAAGGGCATGTGAAGCAGAGGCTTGGGGAAACACTCCGCATCCACTTTTCTGCACTCTTATAGCACTCTGAAGAGTGGGAAAAAAAAGCAAGAGTAATGGCAGGACCACCTCTTGATGAGCCGCTTCCCTCCACGAAATTGAAACAAAATGATGCAAACAACCAAACAAACACTCACACAACAACAACAAATAAATAAATTGCAGATACCAAATAGAAGAAGCACAGTTAGCAAACAGAGAAGCGACACACAAAAAGTAAAAAATCACCAGCGAGTAAAAGAAAAGCATTCAAAAACAGTCAAGTGAAGCCCGATCGCCGATTCTCATCGAAAGTAGATGAAGAGACACAGCAGGAAGACAAAAATAACGACGGCGGGAGGCCCGTAGAGTTTCACAAGCCGCATGCGGTTCATGCGCACGGTCGACTTGTAAAACGTCCCGCTCTGCTCGCGGATCTGCGAGGAGTAGCTCTTCATTGTGTCGAACTTCTCGCCGCGCTTCATCAGGTCGTCGAGGTTCTTGCGCATCACAAAGTGCACGTCGGTCAGCTCTTGGCGCAGCGCGTCGTAGTGGGGGTTGGAGGCGGGGCCGCCCCCGTCCTGTCCGCCGCCGCCGCCTCCGCCGCCGCTCGCGCCTGGCACGTTGCGGCGCTGCGGCCCCGTGCTGCCGCCGCTGCCGACCATCAGGCCGCCCGTCTCCGACCCGCCGGCGGCGGCGGCCCCCGCGGCGCGGTCCTCCTGCACGGCGCGGCGGATGCAGCGCTGCAGCGTCGTGTCGAACTTGATGAACTGGAAGGGCCGCACGTGGCGGTCGGTGATCTCCTCGGGGTTGTACATGGTCGTGAACTCGGCGAAGACGTCGTTGATGAGGCCGCACGCGAGGCGGTTCATGCCGTTGACGTCGCCGGAGTTGCGCAGCAGCAGTTTGTTGAGCGCTGCGATGATCGTCAGGTCGCTGGCGGCGTCCTGGAAGGCGAAGAAGATGCAGTCGCGGTGGTCGAAGCTCTGGTAGTAGCTCCCCTTGGCGCTGGCGCGGTCGGGGCCGCTGGCCGGCGTCTCCATCAGCTCGAGGATGCGCTGCTCCTGCTGCCGCACGGTGCTCGCGTTGCCGTAGTTCTCGTCGGTGTACGTGCACAGCGACACCTTGTCGTGCGTGCGGGCGATCAGGACCGCGATGAAGCAGCCGTTACCCGCCATCGCTAAAGATATTTTTTAAAAAAGAAATAGGAGAGTAATGAAAGTAAAAATACGTATACGTAGCTATAATAAACAACAAAAAAAAGAAAACAACCGATGAGATCTATTTGCACACACTTGTGTAGTGATACAACGCACGGGGAAAAGGTCGTTGGTATTTCTTTTGTTGTTGTTCTTGTTTTTCTGATTTAGCCTTTTTCAGGCGATGCTGCGTAGTTTAAAGTGAGAGAGGGGAGAAGAGGACGGAAAATATACTAGTGCGATAATCTCCTATACCTTGCATCAGAAGAAAAGCACAAAAATACATGCAGTAACTGAGCAAAAACAAGGAAGAACGAACAAGCAAGTAAACCTTCGAGCTCCCCAAGAAATGAGCACGGTGGTGAATGTAATGTATGTATTTGCACAGTTGTGCGAGCACTGTAGAGTCAGTACGTCAGCTCGTGGCAGGCTTCCTTTTTCCCCATCAAAGATACGTGTACGAACAATAGCAATTAAGCACTGATTTTTTTGGGGGGACGCGTTTTTTATATGTGTGTAAAATCATTGGAAAATGAAAATAAATAGTGAATGGAAAGAATCACAGAAAGAAGTGGTGATAGAAAAGAAGGAGGTAGAAAGGAAGAGGGGGGAGAGATAGAGATGCTAGATGTTGCGAGGGAAGAAAGACCTGCGCAAATCAAAGATACCCTATCCTTCTCCCTTTCTCATATTCCTCTCTCTCGTTCTCTTCCTTGTTGTTGTTCCTCCTCTTCATTCCCGACGCGCGAGCGTGTGACGGGACGGCGCGGCTTACGCGACCATGGCGGAGGCGGTCGAGGAGTCGTACTTCCAGGACGGGGGCAGCTGCTTGACGCGCTTGTAGTAGCGCGCGAGGCGGTGGATGCGGGACTCGACGAGGATGAGGCGGTACTTGGTGTCGCGGTCCTTGGTCTGCTTCTCGAGGTGCTTGCGCATCTGCGTGGCGCGCGAGATGAGGTTGTAGAGGTCCTCGGGGATCTCGGGGGCCTTGCCGGCGGCCTTGAGGATGCGGAGGATCTTGCGGCCGGTGACGTTCTTCACCTGCGCGACGCCCATCGAGTCACGCAGCTGCAGGCCGATCTTGCTCGGGGGGACGCCCTTCTGCGCGAGGTCGAGGACGATCTTGACCACCGCGGGGCTCGTCTTCTTGAGCCACGTGGCGGGGGTGCGGCGGTAGGGCAGAGCGGAGCTGCTCTTGCCGCGGCCGTTACCGTACATGCGAACCATGGTGACTGGAGTAGGTTTGCTTCTTTTCTTATTCTTTCTTTTTTTGTCGTGTACGTGTGTGTTGTTGTTGTTGATAGTATTAAAAGTAGTAATAGAAATAAAGAGGTAGCGGACGATATTGTAGGAAATGAGGGACGCAGAATTGAAGTGGATATTAAACATTCTTTTTTTACAACACTGAAAATACAGCAGTGAAGTGCACAAGAAATACAACATCACTGTTCGCTGGGGAGGAGAGAGAGAGAGAGGGGGGGGGGAGAGCAACACGAACACAGCGAGGGAATAGAGAGGAGAGAGGGAGAGAGAACTGACGAGAAGGCATAACTATACGAAATATGAAAGAAACGTCAAGAAGCGTGAAAGAAGAAGAAGAAAAGAAACGAATGCCAAAGATGAGTTGCTAGTCTATTCTAGTCTGGATCAGTTTAGACGGGGCGGGCGCCGACGACGATGGTGGTGTTGACCACTCTCCCCGCGCGCAGCAGCGAGATGGGCAGCTCGGCCCCCGCGCGCACGTGGCGGGACACAATCGCGTTGAAGGCCGCGAGATCGGTGACGGCGTAGCCCGCGAAGCGCTGCAGCCGGTCGCCCGCCATCACACCAGCCGCCGCCGCCGGCCCCCGGGCCTCCGCGCCGTTGCTGGTCACGTAGGTGGCCGCGACGTCGCGCACCAAGATGGCCGCCTCCCCGCTGCCGCCGGGCGCGTCGGCGGTGTCGCGCGACACGGCGACGCGGAAGCCCAGGTACGGCCTCTCGCGCGTGTGAAAGGCGGCGGCGGCGGCGGAGGAGGAGCGGGGGGTGCGGGGGCCGCCGACGACGACGGACGAGCGGGGGGTCGTCGCGGCCGATCCGCCCGGCGATGGCGCGCCGGCGCCTCGGGGGGTCGGCGACGCGTCGCGCGGGGTGTGCGTGGCGGCGGCGCCAGTAAGGCTGGCGAGGTTCAGCTGCGGCATGCCAGCAGGCGGGGAGCCCGCCGCCGCTGCCTGTGGCCGGGGCTGCGGCTGCGGGGCGGGGCGCGTCACGGGCGACGTGGAGCCCGAGTTGGCGGCGGTCGTGCTGTGCCCCGCCGACGAGCGCGGCGCGCAGGCGCGGGAAACGGAGGGCGGGCGGTGGGTGGTGGTCACGGGGAGCACCGCCGCGTCGGGCGCCGTCAGTCGCGGCGAACGCACGCGCGCGAGGCTCGCGGCGCTCAGGTAGTAGGCGTCCTCCAGCGGCTCCAGCCCGACGGCCGTGGCGGCGAGCGCGCGCCGCTCAGGCAGGGCGCGGGGGCTGAGAGTTGCCACCACCACCGGCAGCAGCCGCTCCGACGCCAGAGTGCCAACACTTTCGGGGCTGCAGAGGAGCCGCAGCGGCAGCGCCGACCCCGGCGGCACGCGCTGTCCCTCGCCGCTCTCGTCGTGGGCGACAAAGCTGTCGAAGAGAGCCACCAGCATCGCCACCAGACGCAGGGCCTCCCGCCGCTGAGCAACCGGCACGCGCCGCACCCACCCGACCGTCGCCGCCTCTGCCGCCACAACCGCCGACGCCTCCTCCGGGGTTGCGGCAGCCGGCTGGCGGCTGTCACCCGGAGTGGCGCCGTCAGCGACCCCGCCTGACAGCTCGCCGCCCACGACGGCGGTGGCCACGCGATACTGCCGCTCGAGGTCCGTAAACAGCCTCTGCAGCTGCGCGAGGTGGTCGTCGAACGCCTCGGCGAGCGTCCGATACGCTTTGGCGCGAGGCGAGCCGGCCCACGACGGGTGCTGCTGCTGCTGCTGCCGCTGGTGCTCGGGCTCTGCCGCCGCCGCCGCTGCCGCCGCCCCGCAGTTGTTACGTGGGCGAACGGGGGCATCATCAGAGGACTCGGCGAGTATCTTGGGGGAGGAGTGAGAGCGCTTGGCGCGGGCTTGCGGCGTTGGCCCCGCCGCGGTGTGTCGTCGCAGGTCCCGCGGGGTGCTAGCGCCGCCGTACGAAGAGGCTGCTGCAGCGGCGAGCCCTGACGCGGCGGGCCGATCAATGCCGCTGGCGCGGCGGCGGGGAGTGGTGGTCGTGCTGCTCATGGTGCGAGCGGGGACGGCCAGCGACGAGAAGCTACCGCTCAGGTTCAGGCTGCCGTCGAGCGCGGGCGCGGCGCGCAGTCGGAGCTTCGCGACGGCGTCGGAGGCGGCGAGAACCAGCTTGTCGTCGCGCCCCACCTGCAGCACGAGTCCTTTGAGGGTCCGCAGGGCGCCGTACACGGCGGCCGCCTCCCCCTCCTGCTTCGCGTCCGCCTCCACCGTGAAGTACCACGGTGCCACCCCTCCGTCGTCCTTGGCGCTCGTGCCGCTGCCCGCGCTC
This sequence comes from Kentomonas sorsogonicus, assembly GCA_030347455.1. Classification (NCBI taxonomy): domain Eukaryota; phylum Euglenozoa; class Kinetoplastea; order Trypanosomatida; family Trypanosomatidae; genus Kentomonas; species Kentomonas sorsogonicus. Next base: position 144,310 of record JAQOSZ010000025.1, on the reverse strand, counting down.
ACGCGGGGCTGACTGGAGAAGCGGTACCCAGCGGAGAGAGTCGAGAGCAGGAGCTGGCCCCGCTCCCGCTCCAGCTGCTCCGTCAGCTTCGCTTCTTTCGTCCGATACTTTCTGAGAGTCCGCAGATCCTTGTCGCGCACCCCCTCGATCTCTGCCTTCTCCTCGAGCAGCTGCTGCGTGCTGGCGTCGGAGACAAGCGCCTGCTGGCACAGCCCCCACTCGTCCCCCAGTATCGCACGCTCCTCCTCCGCCATCGCCGCCTTGGCCCGATAGCACGTCTGCAGCATCCACAAGGCAAAGTATCGGCGCAGCAGGAGGGACGGCCGGCACAGCGGCTGCTCCTCCACTACCCATGCGGCTGCGTTTGCGTTCACTGACACTGCCTCCGCCGCTACCGACTCCAGCCTCACTTCCAGCACGCGATCGGAGGCGCTCGCAGGCGTGGCGCCCGTCGTGGCAAACAGACGCCTCTGTCGAATCGCCGCGTAGAATAGTAGCCAGTAACGTAGGTACTGGCGCTGGAGTGCGAGGGCAACGGCGGCACCGTTGGCGGCCTGCAGTGCGACGGCGGCGGCGCGCTGCTCCTGACGTCGGCGGGTAGCCACCGCTATTTGGTTCCAGGCGGCGCTGGGGCTCGACAGCGCAGCGGCGACGCCCCTGGAGCTGCCAGCCGATGACGAGCCGAAGAGCAGCAGAAGCTTGTTGAAGGCTGTCTCCCGCCGCTGGGCGACGACGGCGGCGCGCGATTTGCTTATCCAACGCCGCAGATAGGACCTCAGCAGCCGCTGCTCGCACGCGCGACTCATCTGCGAGAGAACGACGGCCCGCTGGCGGTCCCGGCGGGTGCGAGCGACGGCCCCGCTGTCGAACAGCTGCGCAGCGCCGGCAGCCCCGCGCGCGACCTCCTCCACCAGGCGCTGCTGCGTCTCTAGCAGCTGCGTGCGCTGGGCGCGGCAGTAGGCGACCCACCGCGCGTAGTACGCGCCGCGCAGCCGCTGCTCGACACCCCGGGAGAGCAGCGCCTGCAGCACGGCCCGGCGCTCGCGGGCGGCGCGGGTGCGGGCGGCCCAGCGCCGCCACAGCCAGAAGCGTCGCGCCAGCAGCACCAGTGTCTCCCTCGCCGCGACGCCGAGGCCGCCCTGCCAGCGCGCCGCCTGAGCGAGGAGGCCGGCGCGCGTCGCGGCAGGGTCAGCGAAGAGCTCCTGCAGGCGCCGCTGTTCCGCCAGCGCCGCCTGCGCCTTACTCGTCTCCATCGCGAGGGCGAGCTCGCGCAGCGACGGCTCCCCGACGCGGTACGACGAGACAGAGCTGTTCGGGCCGTGCGCCATCACCCGGCGCGACATCTGCGCAAGTGACATGACGCTGTGCACGACGCGGGGAGGCACGGCGCCGCGCGGGGGGACACCCGCGGCCTCCCGCGAGCCTGCCCGCTCCGCGCTTGCTGATGCAGCGATTGGGGCGGCGGCCGCCTCCCCCTCCGCGGCGGCGCCATTGTCAGGGCCGCTGCGGCAGCGGCCGATGAGGAAGCGATTCATTGGGGCCTGCGCGATGGGCACAAAAACGCACGAGAAGGTCATCTGCGCCGGGGGCAGCTGGAAGAGCAAGGCAAAGTCGTTGTCGATCTGGTAGGCGGACACCATGCCGTCGGTACTGCCGAGGAAGAGCCGATGGGTCTCCGAGTGGTCGACGACGACGCTGCTGAGCGGAATCAGGCGGTTGTACTGGAGGTTCCGGATAAGCTCCCCCGACGGGAGCGCAAAGACGCGCGCGGTGCAGTCCTTGGAGGCGCTCACAAGCAGACGGTCCTCGATCGCCGCGAGCGCCGTCACGTTGGACTTGTGGGCGTACACGGGCCAGCAGACGTAGTACGGGTCGTCGTAGGCGGCCAGGTAGCGCAGCGCCAGCGCCTCGCGGAAGAGGCTGTGTCCGTTGGCCGCCGCCGCCGCCCTGCGGAAGTCCGTCAGGTGCGCGTCCAATCGCATCACCACATCCTCCAAGTGCGACTGCGGCTGCCCACCCTCCCGGTGCTTCTTGCCCTTCTTCTTCAGCTTGGGTTTCCCCGGCGCCGTCGGCAGTTTCCCACGCTGTGAGTGCTCCAGACGCGGGCTCTTGGCACCGCCGCCGCCGCCGCCGCCGCCGCGCGCCGACATGGGCGTGCCCCCAACGGAGACGCCGGAGACATTGAGGGACCCGACGGCCGGGGTGCCGCTCTCGCGCTCCGTCAGGCGGCGTCTAATGTCGGGGGCGTTGGCGCGCAGTGCGGCCTTGTCTTCGCGGCCGACCTCCACCTGGCAGCGCCCGCGCACGCTCCACAGGCGCAGCACGCCGTCGCCGTCGCCGCTGACGAGGAACGTCCCCCCGGCGACGGCGGTGAGGCTTGTGAAGCCGTGGCGGCCGTACGGGTCGCGGTGCAGGTAGCCGATGAGGTGCAGGCCGCGCAGCTCCCACAGCGAGAGGCTGCCATCGGTGCCGGCCACCGCGGCGGTGTTCTCCGCGACGCACGCGACGAGGCCCATGACGGCCCCCGACAGCGCGCGCGCCTCGCACCTCTTCTCGAGCGTGCGGCCGTCGAAGACGGCGACGAGGCCGTCCGAGTACCCCGCGAGGACGCGCTCGCGGCCGGCCTGCGCAATCACCGTCACGATCGAGCGCGCGTTGGCCGGCGGGACAACCGCGATGACGTAGTTGGGCTCCGCCGCGCTGCGCACCTCGATGGCGCCGTCCTGCGCGGCCGTCCACAGCATCCGGCGGAGGCCCCCGGCGCCCGTCAGCAGTGCCACATCCAGGTCGTGGTTGCGGCGGCGGCGTGCGGCGGCGGCGGCGGTGGTGAGCCTGCCACGGCCGCCGGCGGTGCTGCTGCTGTTGCTGAAGCCTCCCGCCGAGCGCGCCGTCCCGCGAGAGGTCGCCACCGACGACGACGCGGCCGCGCTGCTGCGGCGCGACTGCAGGCTGCGTGTCTCCGAGTCGCCGGCGCGCGAGTGGACCCGACGCAGCGGCGCGCTGGCCGAGCTGCCGGCCGCAGAGTTGCGCCGCGACGATGCGTAGGCGCCACCGCCTCTGCCACCCGTCCCGCTAGCGCTAGCCGATGAGGACGCAAGCGGGCGCTTTGATGCTCCACTTTTTTTCTTTCGCCGCCCCGTTCCTGCTTCACCGACCGACGACGCCGCGCCGGCGGCTGCCGTGGGAGCCGCAGAGCTGCCGCCGGCGCGCGGGGACCCGAGAGCGCTGCTAGCGCCTCCTCTTGTCGAGACGCTTCGCTGGTCCTCTTCTCTCTCAGACCGGTAGTCGTTGTCAGCCACCACGCCCGATGACGTGACGCCGGCTGCGGCTGCTGCTGCTGCTGCTGCATCGGGCGGCGACGCACAAGGCGCCGTGTGCTGCGTGTATCTGACGGGCAAGCTTATCTGTATGGCGGCGGCGTGGCGCAGTGGGGCCTTGAAAGAGCACTGGTCCGTGAGTGCGAAGAAGTCGGTGTGGCCGAAGCCTACCGCGTGCCGTGCGGGGGCTGTCATTGTGACAGAACAGGGAGGGAACGAGAGAGAGAGCGAGAGAGAGCAGGGGGGGGAATAGCGGTGTAATCAGTTGACGATACAAGAACAAAAAAAAAACTATGCAGGTGATATCCTTCCCAGATGTCTGAATAAGAGAAAGAAATGTAATCTATATGAATCAAAACCCACCCTCGCCATTGACACCGCTCCTCACTCTATGTCCTGTTGAACAAGAAGGGAAGCAAAAGGGAAGAAAGAGAGAAGCAAGGTGGAGGGGGGGAGGGGGAGGGGGAGGGGGAGAGCAAGAATTGTGTCTGCTACTAGTGTTGGGAAAATTTAATCTATTCAGTTTGACGTCTTGTTTGTGTGTGGAGTGGTTTCTCTGTTTGTTTGTTCGTTTGTTTGCTTTTTGCGCTCTGTATTTATTTGCTATTGGTGGTTTAGTGGTATCGAGAGAGAGAGGTGTGAGAAAAGAAAATGATGCATATGAGAATTTGCTCCATTTCTCCGAGAGCAAACATGTATCAGTGGCGCACTATTGTGCAATAAGATATATATTTTTTTTTCAATCCCTTCTTATGCATTCTGTCTCGCTCAAGCGAAACTGAATGAATGCAAGGAAAGAGAGAGAGAGAGACAGTAAGGGGAAAAAAAAGGAATGACGAACCTAGATAAACATTCGAGTGCCGCCATAGAGTACAACTTTCTAGGACATGAGGCACTTTCTCTATTGTAACGTTATTACTATTATTATTCTCAATGAATACATTTCATTCTTGAAAAACTGAAGCGAGCAACGTAAAGCGAAGCTGCGGTGTCAGTGCGAGCTGTGGAGATGAGCGGAAACTGAAACTCTCAGTACGTATTACAGAATAAAGTGTTGTACAAATTAGTAACTGGCAAACAAGAAAAAAACACCCGAAAAGAGAAACTAGAAACAGATTGAAAAGAGTGGAGTCAGCGAGGAGCAGCAGGGGAAATAAGGAAATGTACAGAAGAAAATGATAACAATAATTATAATAATAAGACAATGAGAAACAAAAAGTAATGTAAAAATGATCACACATTATGAAGTGGGCCAAAAAAAAAAAAAAAGAACATAGACTTCAGTGAAAGGACTGTACACCGCGTCCTTTTTGAAGACGATGAGACGGCCGCTCATGTAGAGGGATGGGGGGGGGAAATTGTTTACGGTCAGTTTCCCTTGCATTCGGCTTCGAATCTTCAAGAAGGAGAAAACGGGGAGAAGGAGGGGGGGGGGCTTTGCGGGAAACAGGCGAGCAGCATAGAAACGAAAAATAAAGCAGCAGTGAGGAAGAGAGCGTGACTACTAAACACGCAGGTTTTGTGCGTGTAAACAGCCATGTCTCAACTACGACGAAGAGGCGGTGTCGCCCGCGAGCCATAAAAGATTAAAAGGGGGAAAAAAAAGACAAGTAAATGATGGACAACCTGCTTTACATCGAAAGAAATCACACGGGGAAAAAAAAAGAAGAGAAAAAATAGCAGAATAAAGAGTGATTATTTTTGAGTAAACTAACCATTCCGAGAGAATGGCCGCTTGTCAAGGCAGTTCAAACGCCGGCATCGTTACAGGGACAGGAAGCAAAAAAAAAGAAAAAAAAAACGCGCCAAGGAAACGAAACCACGGCAAATAAAAATGGAGAGAAAGGAAGAGAAAGGGCCTCCTACGACTGCCGCGGTTCGCCAGCGCCGCTGCCGTTCATGATGGGGCGGCTCCAATTCTTGCTCGAACGCTTCGGGGCGCGCGCGGCGCCGGCCTCGGGGGTGGGGGGCCGACGCGGCTGCGGCGCCTGCGGTGGGTCGACCGGCACAACCGGCACAATGGCGCCGGCGGTGGTGCCGCTGCCGCCGGGCATCGTCGTGACCGACGCGGAGACGCGCGCGCCGGTGGAGGAGGCGTTGCGGCTGAGAGCGCCGGGCGAGGGCGCGGGGGTGGTGACGCCGCTGCTGCTGCCGGGGGCGCGGCCGTTGCCGTTGGAGCTCGGGCGCCGCATCAGCGTCTCGTCGCCCAGCACGGCGGTGCGGACGCTGGTGCTGCTGTTGTTGAGCGACGGCCGCAGCGCGTAGTCCTGCATGCGCCGCTCCTCCAGCCCCGGACCCGACGAGGAGGAGGCGCGAGGGGACCGCAGCGGCGGCGGAGCCGGCGGGTTCGCTGCGGCGCCGGAGCTGGCAGAGGCCGGCACTGACGCGCGCTGCGTGTTCAGCAGGCGGCGGCCCGATACAGTCACGGCGGTGCCGGCCACCTCCATCAACGTCGGCGTGGTGGGGGTCGCACGCTCGTCGTCGTCCTTGCGTGTGTTGGACGACGGCTGCGGATGGCTGCCGCTGGTGCCATTGCGTGCGGCGCGCGCGTCGAGGCCCTTGGCATTGGCGGCAGGCGGCGGCGGCGGCAGCAGCGGTGACGGCCGCGTTGCTATCGCGCTCACTCACGCGCCTCAGAGCGGCGTCGGCGACGGGCGACGGGCCTGCGCTGCCGCTGCTGTTGAAGCTCATCATGTTGGTCGCGTTAGGGGCGCTGCCATTGGAAGGCTTGCTGCCTTGCCTACTCAGAAGCGCCCCCGGAGCCTCGTGCAGCAGCGGACGCGAGTTGCGCTTCTTGGAAAACGGAGACGGCGCGGAGAGGCTAGCGGCGTTCTCGGCAGGTGCGTCGGGGGTACCACCACCACCACCACCGCCGCCGCCGGCGCCGCTGTTGCTGTTAAAAGAGGAGTTGCGGCCGCTGCTACTGCGCAGCGTCGCCTCCTGCAGGCGCATGTTCGACGAGGTTCTGCGGCTGTCGCCCGCCGCGCCGGCGCCGGCGATGGGCGTCTCGCGTCCGGAGTCGCTGCCGGTGGTGAGCGCCTTCTGCCGCATCTTGGCGTACCAGTCCTCGCTCGAGCCCTGCAGGCCGCCGATGCCGACCCACCCGCCGCCGCCGAAGAGACCGCCGCCCTCCCCAAAGGCGCCGTCGGTGGGGTTGTTGTTGAGCGGGCTGGCGCGCTCCTCGTCAAAGCCGCCGCCGCCGCCGCCGTTGCCGCTCGCGTTGTTGGTGGTGTTGCTGTTGCGTGTGGCGTCGCCGTAGTTGCCGCCGCTGTCGGAGGACGCGTTGGCGTCCGACTCGTGGTGTGTGGAGGCCTCGAAGCCGACGCTGCTCTCCTGGCGCCCCTGCTCGGTGAACTTGGCGTGGCTCAGCGAGAGGTGCATGAGGATGTGGTCGAGGTTCTTCTTGCGCGCCTTCTCCTCCAGCTGCTCCTCATACTCGTTAAGCGACTCGCGGCGCGTGCCGGAGTCGACGGTGACGGCGCCGCCGAGCTTGACGACCGGCTTGCGGCCCGACGCGGCTGCCGAGGCGCTCGCGTGCTGCCCGCTCTCGTAGGAGTTGCTCGGCTGCGCGCCGCTGGGGCCGCAGGAGCCGTTCGTCCACCCGCCCGTCGCGTTCCCCTCCACGAGCTCGATGAAGGGCATCTCGTCGCGCGAGCCCTCGAGGCCGGAGAGGCTGCCGTTGGCGGTGCTGCCGCGGCCGGAGCGCCCGTGGCCGTTGGTGGCGCTGGCGGCGCCGTGCGCGCCGGCGACGCTGGCGGAGGGGTCTCGGCTGGTGTCCGGCACGTCGTAGTAGCTGGTGGCGTTGGTGTAGGTGGAGATCTGGTTGCGCGACTGCATCTCGGCGACGGAGGTGTCGAGGGCCGGCGCGAGGCCGGAGATGGAGGCGGAGGGGCGCCGCGACTGGCGGGAGAGCGAGCCGTTGAAGCGCCGCGAGAGTACCGCGCGCGCGCTGCGGATCGTGTCCTCGCGGTTGGGGTGGCCGGTCGGGGAGGCGACGGCGGAGCTGGAGGCGGTGCCGCGGCCGGGGCCGGGGCCGCCGCTGCTCTCCAGCGCCGTCAGCGAAACCGAGTTGGCAAGGAAGGTGGAGGTCGAGCGGCCCATCCCCTCGCCCGAGGGGCGGCGGGTGGCGTTCTCGCGGCGGCCCAGCGGCGTCAGGTCCTTCTGCCGCACGCTGCGGGTGCTGGAGCTGCCGCGCCGGGGCACGCTGCCGCGCTCCTTGGAGGCCGTCGGCGACGCCGCCCCCGATGAGCCCTTGAAGACGCTCGAGCGGGTGCCCAGCACGCCGTACCGACCCGAGGAAAGCTAGGGGCAGTGCTGCCGCCGCCGCCGCCGCCACTGCGGACTGCTGCTGCCCTGCTTGTGGTGCGAGCGGGAGTGGGCGGGGGCGTCCGCGCTGATGGCGCTGAAGCCGACGAGGCCGCCCGCGCCGACGGGGGTCGAGAGCGCCGGCGTCAGCACTTCGGAGCGGCGCCGGGAGGCGGGCCGCGTGTCTGGGTTCTCCGGCGGGTACTTGGACCCCGCCGCGCTGTTGCTGCCGCTGCTGTACGCGGTGGGCTTGCCCGTTTTGCCGCTGCTGCTGCTAGGAGCGGCGTGCGGAGCGCTGGCGGAGGGTTTCCGTGCGGACGGGGTGCCGCTCCCGCGCGCCGGGGGCGGCGAGGGCGAGGGAGCTATCTTGCCGTAGCTGACCTCGGCGCTGCGGCACTCGCGGGGCGGCGGCTGCGTGCCGGGGGAGCGGGCGGCGGGCCGCGGGTTGGCGCCGCCGACACGGCCGATCTGCTCGCTAGACAGCGGCAGTCGTGGGCCGCGACCCTGGTCGAGACGACGTAAGCGTCGGCAGCGGACGACTTGTCCCTGGCATCGACTAGTCCACAGGAGGGGGGGGGGAGGTGAAAATACAAAGAGCAAAGGGAGAGAGGGAGAGAGAGAGAGAGAGAGATCAATACTGTACAGTACAAGGAAGCAGCTTTGTTATAAATGCGCTTCGACACAGAGATGTAAAAATAGAAATACACTAAAATAAAAAAGACAGAGGGAAGATGAGCAACGGGGGAAGAAAAAAAAATAAGAATAGTAAGGTCAAGCCTGCGTCACCGCTTTTAATAAGGGCGGAGGTAGGGTGGAGCTACTTCTCCCAACTACAGTAGAAAGGTGAACGCACGAGAAATTTGGTTTCCCAAATCCTTGACGTTCTTCCTTTTTTACTGTTTTTGTTCGGGCTCTGTTAACCCCTACGGTAATCAGAGTCCTCGATTAAAGAGAGATGGAAAGCGCCTTTGGGTTATGGCTAATTATGCTTCGCGCCGGATGTCACCCACCCCAGCTGTAGAGACTAAATATATTGTAATTTAGCGAGTGAACCGCTCACACTCGACTTGGGGTGCGGTCAAGTAGGTTTCTACGATTTCAAATGGGGGAGGGGAGGGGAGGGGGGGGACAGGAGGGAAAAGGAGGTGGAGACAAAAATACAAGCGTTAGGAAAGAAAAACAAAAAGCGCATCATTGCTAACGGAACGAGCATTTTTATCGATATGTACATCGCATTAGGATTTCTTCAGTATAATCATTTGAAAAACAAAAAGTGAATGAAGAGCGAAAAAATCCCGACAGTGAACGACACAAGCACATCTGACGGTATCTACACGCAAAGTTTGACGAGCCTTCGCTATGTTTTTCGAGGCGCATAATGGATAGACGAAATGAATAAAATGCACAAAGAAAAGAAAAATGACAAGAAGCAGAATGTGTAGAGCAAAAATTACTATGAATATCACAGGCGAGTGGGGGGAGAGGGGAGGGGGTGTAGATAGGGGAGAAGTCGAAAACTTCCTTAAAGCAAGCACCACTGCAATTCTGAACGTGGATGAATACGAAATGTTATGAACTGGCGTACGCGCTACTTGTAGAGGGGGGGGAAGGGGGGGGGGAGTGGAAAGGGGAAAAAAAAACACGAAAAAAAAAACACGAAAGAGTGCGATCTGGGTACTAGTGAAAGGCGTACGACGAGGAGGAGCGATCTACACTGTGGTGCCAACAGAATAATAAATAATAAAAAAGGCTCAAAGAAGAAGAACAACGCTCCCAGAGACGCGGCGCTTGTATCGTCACTGCATTCCCCCTCGTCTCCCCCCCCTCCACCCCACCATCCACGTGCTCATGTCAGATGGTACTCCTCCATGTACTGCGGAGGGGGGTCGGTGAAGAAGGGGTGCGCGAGGGCCTGGGCGGCCGTGATGCGCGCGGTGGGGTCCGGCCGCAGCATGCGGCGCAGCAAGTCGAAGAGCTGGAAGCGCTGCTTCAGGAGGGCGGCGCGGCAGGCCTGCGAGGGGGCGGGGGCGGGGTTGCTGGGGGCGCCGGGCTGCAGCGGGTACGGCGGAAGGCTGTTGCTCATGCGGCGCTCCTCGGCGGAGAGGGGGCAGTGTTGCAGCAGCTCCTGCAGCGTGCGGTGGCTGAAGAAGCGGCGGTACTCAACGTCGGGCAGCTGCTGCATCTGCAGAAACTCCTCGCGCGTCAAAGGCGTGTAGGCGACGGCGGCGGCCGGAGCGCCGCCAGGCACCGCCAGCCCGCCGTCCTGCTGCGGGACGGGGCGGTAGAAGCAGTCGGTGTTGGTGCCGGCCTGCAGCAGCGCGGCGGGGAGCGGCCCAAGTGCCTCCTCGATCAGCAGAAGCTGCTGGTGCTCGTTGGCGCCGGGCAGCAGCGGGATGCCGAGCAGCAGCTCCGCCAGCAGGCACCCCGCGCTCCACACGTCGATGCCGGTGCCGTACGGCGCCCCGACCAGCACCTCCGGCGCGCGGTAGTAGCGCGACTGGATGTAGGGGAAGCACTCGGCGCCGACGTAGCAGCTGGAGCTAAAGTCGATGAGCTTGATCGTCAGTCCCGGCGCGGCCCCCGTGGCCACTCGAGCCGTCGGGGCCGCCGTTTGTGGTGCCGGGCACGGCGGAGGAGACGGGCAGCGCCGCGCCGCTGGTCGAGAGCCGTCTGCGCGGGGCGGGGGCGCTGGCGTTGGCGAGCGCGGGCGGGCGGCCCGTGACGGAGATGGCGGCGGAGGAGACCGAGGCGCCGGAGGGCGAGCGCGGCACCGCTGCGTAGCTGGCCGCGAGCGCCGTGACGCGGTTGACGTCGTACTGCACCACGCGGTGCACCTCCGGCACCGACAGCTCCACGTTGCTCGGCGTCAGCGAGGCGCGGTGCGGCGTGCGGCCGGCGCTGGCGCTGGCGCGCGCGCGCCCCGCCCCCGCCAGGTCCCGCAGCGACGCCTCCAGCTCGCGGCGGCTCGCGCCCTCCACAAGCACCGCCGACCCGCGCGCCGGCGGCGCAACGTGCGGTGCGTGCGGGGTCAGCAGCGTCTCCGAGGCGGGCGAGGCCGCCAGCGCGGCGCCGCTCCCCCTGTTGGGCTGCAGGATCGCGTAGGTGCGCTCCAGCGCGAGGGCGCTCTCGCCGATGGACTGCTTGAAGTCGCGCACGCTGCGGCTCGAGTCGAGCGTCAGCAGCAGGTTCTCCGGTTTGATGTCGGCGTGGATGACGCGGCACTTGTCGTGCAGAAAGGCGAGGGCGTCGAGCAGCTGCGCGCCGATGGAGCGCACCTGGTACATGGGCATCCCCTTGTGCTGGATGCTGCGGACGTACTCGTACAGGTTCGCGCCGTAGCGCTCCATGACGACGCAGTGGTGGCCGTAGGAGGCGCCGTCGGCGAGCACCTTGGCCACGTGCCGGCAGCGCGGGTCCGGCGGGGGCACGGAGCCGCTGCCGTCGCTGAGGCAGTCGCTCCCCACACCGCCGGCGGCGGGGGAGGACCCAGGCGCCGCCGGGTCGGCGGTCTGGGCGCCGATGAAGACGAGCAGCTCCGCCTCCAGCACCGACTGCTGCTCCACCACCGGGTCGGACTTGACCACCTTGACGGCGACGAGCGGGTTGTGGAACGGCGGGGTGCCGGTGTCGCCGAAGGGGAGGAACTCGTGGCAGCAGTTCCAGTAGGAGAAGTCGCTCGCGTCGATGCGGTGCGGCGGGACAAAGTGGCCGTCGCAGATGCGCAGGTCCTTGCAGAGGAACACCTGCCCGAAGCTGCCCTTGCCCAGCAGCTCCACCACCTCCAGCCAGCCCATCAGGACCATCCCGACGTACACGACCAGGTCGCCGCTGTCGTTGTCCACCGAGCGCTCGACGCCGTCGATCGAGTGCACCTTGCACACGAGAGAGTCCACCTGCGTCAGGGTGCGGCGCACGCGGCGCGGCGCCGGGTAGTCGCGCGCGTTCCCCAGACTCGACGACTTGGGCGACGTGAGGGAGAAGGGCGAGGGGGTGGTGGCGCCGACCGCGACGCGACGGCGGGGAAGGCGCTGGCCTCCGTGGCGGTGACCGTGGAGGTGGGCTCCAACGTTCCTTGCGGCGGTGGCCGCCGCCCCCACGGCGTCGTCCGCCTCGCCGTCGTGTTCGCTCGCGACGGGGCCGTCGTTGCCCTCCTCGTGCGCCCGGCGGATGCGCGCCATCGCGTAGTGCAGGAACAGCGTCGTCTGCAGGAGGGGGCGGCGCCGGATGCGCTCCAGCAGCACGGCGTTCATTGCCGGCGCGGTGGTCTGCTCCGGCAGCAGCGGCACCGAGGCTTCGCTGGCGTTGGACACGGCGTACGGCAGCGCCTGGCGGTTGGGGTGCGGAGAGACGCCTTGGCGGGCGCCGAAGCTGTAGTAGCCGAAGGAGCGGTTCAGGTTCGACGAGGCGAAGGAGGGCTCGCGGTTGAGGGAGGGGCCCGTGATAGGGGCGCTGCCGGTCACCGAGTGCGACGACGCAGTCCCCCCGACGGGCCGTAGCTGGCTGCTGCCGCTGACGCGGTAGTGGGACGTGCCTGTGGAGGAGACCAGCGCACTGCCAGCCCCGTCGGGCCCCTCGCCGAAGAGGCTATTGCTGACGCGGCGCGGGCTCTGGCCGTACAGGACGGGCGGCGCGCCGCACGGGGTGGCGCTGATGCTGCCGCTGCTGCCGGCACCAACCACCACCACCACCACCAGCACCAGTGTCGTTGCCGCCGCCGTTGTTGAGGAGGTGGGCGTATCCGCTGAAGCGCGTGTAGGCGGCGTATATCATGTCGAGGAGGCGGTCGTGGGAACTGGCGAGTTGCCGCGAGCTGCTGCCGCTGCGCTGCATCAGACTCGTGGTGCTCACCCGCGCAGACGCCGCGCGGTACCCCGCGCCGCACACGCTGTCAGTGCGTCTCTTGACTCCCCTACTACTCGACCCCTTCTTCTTCTGGTTCGCGTGCGCGTGGGAGGTGGCAGCGACGGTGTTGGTGTCCACAGCGGAGCCGCATAGCAGCGCGGTCGCGGGCTCTAAACTTCCCGTAGAGGAGCCTCTGACGCGGGCGGCGGGGGCGCGGCTGGCGGGGGCAGTCACGACGGGCCTCGGAGAGGCAGCCCCGGACGCACCCGTAGCGGGTCTCGTCTCCCTGGCGAGCGGCGCCGCCTCGGTCGTGGGTGTCGCCGCCGGCGTCGCGCCTGCTCCTGTAGCCGTTCCCTGCGGTAGTTGATCCCCAACTGGCTTCGGGTCGTCGGGGCCGAGGTGGCGACCCAAGGAAGGGAACCGCCACGCTTGAAACGCGAATGCGGCGGGGCCGCCACTGCCTGCGCCGCCCTCCGGTGGTGGGGTGCTGGGTCCCGTGCTGGACCCGTTCATCAGGCTCAGCGAGTTGCGGCCTCTGTCGCCGGCGTGCTCGCCCGCACTGGGCGCTGCCGCGGTATCGCCGCTGGTGACGTCCGACTGCCGGCGGCTTTGGCCCTCGCGCGCTTGCGAGCTCTCCTGCGGCTGGTGTCGGTGGTTCGACGCCTCGCTCGGGAGAAAGCCCGACGCGGGGGACTTGTGCGCGAGGACGAGCTGGCTGGGCGTGGGGTACGTGAAGCTCTCGTCGGTGTCGTCCTCCGGCACCTGCATGCGGCCGCGCAGGGCGCTCATCACCTCCGTCGTGAGCAGCTGCTGGAAGTCGTGGTTGCCGACGCTGACATCGTTCACGGGAGTCGCGTTGGTCTCGGCCCCAGCGCCGGCGACCGGCGTCAGTGTGCTGATGGAGCACGTGCTGAGCACGCTCGCCTGCGTCGTCGCGGCGTGCACGCTGGGGCTGGGGCGGGGCGCCGTGGAGCGCTGTGTCGGCGAGACGGGGCTGAAGGGGCGGCGGAAGGTCCGCAGAGTCGGTGGCGCGGTCGGCACCGCCGCCGTTGGAGGCGTCTGGCACTCGGCGGTGCCCCACGTCGGCATCGAGGCGCGACTGCGCTGGCTGGCGCCCTTGACAGAGACGTCGGAGCTGTGGTGCGTGTTAGTCTGCGCGGTGTTGGACGCAGAGAGCTGCGTCTTCGCGGACGGGGCGGAGGGCACGCGCGTGCAGTCCGAGTCTGCGGGGCCCTCCATGGTTGTGTCGTGCCGGCCCGCGTCGAGGTCGCTGCCGGCCTCATCCAGGCCGTCGTCGTCGATGGCATCACTATTCCAGAAGGAAAAGGTGTCAACGCCGGCGCCACCGCTCCGGGGGGGCGGGCGCTGCCGCTGATGCAAATGGCGGTACCGAGGCTGCTGCTGCTGCTGCTGCTGTGGCTGTTGAGACGCGCGGACGGCTGCGCTCTCGGCTCGGCTGGGGGGAAACGCCGTCGCGACCGCTGAGTTGTCGGTGGCATACGCGGCTGGCAGTGGGCTGGCCGACGCCGCCTTCGCGGTGCGCGCCGAGCGGCGGCCGCTGGTGAGCGACTGGGCGATGTCGGCAGCACGCTGCGTCCCTAAAATCACGGGGTTTGCCGCCTCGTGGGTCAGCTCCGTCGAGAGATTAGCGGCGGCGAACTCCCTTGATGCGCGGGTGGGGTTTCTACCGTCGTCGGGAGAGCCTGCGGGCTTGAGAGTCCTCGGCGACCCTCCCCTACTTCCCTCGCTCATATGAGAACGTTTGGCAGAGGTAGTGTGGAGAAGGAAGTGAGCAGAGGCAGAGACCAGTTGATTCTGCACTGCGTTTATCAGAGCGTATGTGACTTCGTCGTCTCGTCGGTGAAAAAAAAAAAAAAATGATAATAATAATATTGAAAACTGCGAATGGAGGCAGTGGTAGTTTCAGAAAAGAATATGCTGGAAGCTATGTATGAAAAGAGTTTATTTAATGTACAAAAAAAAAGGAAGAAGAAGAAGCAGAACACAAGATAAATAAAAGACAATTGTGCTTCTCTCCTGTCTTTGTTTATAAATATACAGGGTTTGCAAAACAAAAAATGAAGAAAGGCGGAGAAAGATGGAGAAAAGAAGAAGAAAAGAAGGAGAAATATGATAAGAGCTTTCAAATAAAAACGATTGGATATACTAGACAGAGAATAATTGGAGAAGAAGAAAAACACTAGACGCTCAAAAATGAGTGCAAGGAGAGGAACGACAAAGAAGACGTGTGAAAAGATTATATTTTTTTAATCACTGATTAAAGCGACAGAATGCCCGCTGCCAGTAGTCCTGGTTGAAGTGGCAGAATGTACAACGAAGAGGAGAGGGAAAGAAGGAAGAGGAGAAGACGGAGCTATATATATAAACAAACTTAAATCACCTACTATTCCTATTCTTGAATTCAATTGTGTGAATGTGTGAATGCGTGTGTGTATGTATGTGCGTTGAGGTGATGAAGGAAAAGAACAGGTACGGGCGTCAATCGACGGTACGCGAAAAGTGAAAACGCCGAAGCGTACACCGTTCGGGGCCCATCGCAGTACCAGAAGAAGATGGCCAAACATGGTGAAGAGAAGGCGACGTACACACTGACACGCAAAGTTTGAGAGTGCATGAAGATAAAGTACAGCCTAAAATAGTCGCACACGCATGGTGTTTCTTCCTTTATCCCCTTGGTAATGCCGATGTTGCACGCCTGCGAAACACCACTCCCTGATGGTGCTCTTTTCAGTTAATGCAACTTCAAGCGAAGGTTGCGTTGGATAATGTCGGTAGAAAGCGATGGTGCTACGCTCTCCTCTCCTCTCCTCTCTCACTCTTTCCGCAGACGTAAAAAGAAAAAGGGTTACAAATATGTAATGGAAAGGAGGGAAAACGATGCGGGGTGTAGAAACAGGAGTCATAATAATAGAAAAAGGAAACACAACAACAATAAGAAAAAAATAATTCAGTAGCGAAAAAAAAGGAAAGGAAAGAAAGAACGCCGCCACGAAGACACAACAGAAACAGAGAAGAGTGTGGGTCTAGGCCACGGTCATGCCCCTAGGCGGCGGCAGCGGGAGCAGCAGCAGCGGTGGTGGTGGTGGAGGCGGCGGCGGCGGCGGAGGCGTCCTGCTCGCGCTTCTTGAGGATGTTCTTGATATAGTACTCGCCCGCGCGGTAGGAGCTGCGCACCATCGGCCCCGAGGCGCAGTAGAGGAAGCCCATGTCGAGGGCCTCGCGCTCCCACATGGCGAACTCGGTGGGGTGCGCGTAGCGGGAGACCTTGAGGCGCGTGCGGGAGGGCTGCAGGTACTGGCCGAGGGTGACGGCCGACACGCCGGCGGTGCGCAGGTCGCGGAGGGTCTGCCGCACCTCCTCCTCGCGCTCGCCGAGGCCGAGCATGATGCTGCTCTTGGTGAGCATCGCCCCGTTGGTGAACTTGGACACGTGCTCGAGCGTGGCGAGCGACTGGCGGTAGGAGGCGCGGCGGTCGCGCACCCGCGGCGACACGCGCTCGACGCACTCGATGTTGTGGGCGTAGACGCTGAGGGGCGTCGACGCGACGCGCTCCACCAGCGCCATGTCGCCGTGGAAGTCGCCGACGAGCGCCTCCAGCATCACCCGCGGGCTGCGCTCCTTGATGGCGTGGATGCACCGGCACACGTGCGCCGCGCCGCCGTCTGGCTGGTCGTCGCGGTCGACCATCGTCATGACGATGTAGTCGAGGCCCATCTCCGCCACCGCCTCGGCCGTCTTCTGCGGCTCCTCGGGGTCGAGCGGCGGCGGCGTGCGGCTGGTGAGCACCGAGCAGAAGCGGCAGCCGCGCGTGCAGTGCGCGCCCATGACCATGATGGTGGCCGTCGCGGTGCCGTCCTCCTCCTCGCCGCCCCAGCACTCGCCGATGTTCGGGCACTTGGCCTCTTCGCACACCGTCGACAGCTTCTTGGCGCGCATGCTCTGCCGCAGCCGGTTGAAGCGCGGCTGGTGCGTCTGGCCCTTGGCCACCTTGAGCTTGATCCACGGCGGCAGCGGCTCGCGCCCGCGCTTGATCGGCCCCAGCGACGCCTGCGTCGGCGTCACGCCCTCGGGGAGCTCCATGAAGTCCTCGAGCTCGTTCTTGCCGTCGGTGCTCGCCACCTTCTCGCGGAAGCGGCGCAGGAAGACCTGCTTGTAGTTGGGGTCGCTCTTCGGCACGTCCGACACCAGCGTGCGAGTCGTCGTGCTCGCCGCCGGTGCGCAGAGAAGAAGGCTGGCGCGACGGAACATGGTAGCCTTTGGAGCGAAGTCTTTAAAAAAAGGTTTCCTATGTAATATCGAGTAGGTTTTTTTTTGGCTTTATTGTTGCAGTTGTGATTACCGGCAATTTTTTAAATGTTTTATTTCTTCCAAAGTGGAAGGAAACAAAAACAAAAAGAGAATTGTTTAGGAAGAAAAAATGGGGAAAAAAGGGTAATGATAAAGGATGGGTAAATTGATCAATGGAGAAGCGGATGGAATAAACTTTTGATTATCTCGACGTTTAGCAGGCACAACAGGAAAAAAAAAGGAAAAGGAAGAGAAAAGAAAAGAGGTAAATTCTTTTTGTTAGCAAAACGACAACAGTGATGGTAATAAAAAAAAGGTTGTTTTTAATAATAAATAGGGAACAATGTGATTGTCACGAAAATAAAGATAATACGCTTCGTATCTTGCGGTACCTAGAGAGTAGAAGAAGAAGAAGAGAGAGGGACAGTGAGGGAGAGAGAGAGAGAGAGAGAGAGAGAGAGAGAGAGAGAGAGAGAGAGAGTGGGAGCGTGAGAGAAAGGAAAGAGTATTTGGAGCGCAGATAGACCAGAACGCATATGAGACAATTCTGTTTCAGTTGTCATCCAATGTTCACAACTCGCTGCTTCTGGTGTGGTTGGTGCACGGGCAAAAGTCAGTGCGACAGTGTCAGAATACCAAGAAACGCAAATTTGGGGAGGGGTAATAGCAGATCCCCACCTTTAACCTCTCGCATCCGACTGAAGGTGCCTTGAAGTGTGAATCGTGCGTACAACACTTTCTTCTCGAAGTCTTTGCCAAGTATACAAGCATTATTTTTTTTTTTTTTGGCACGTGCCTGTATGCATCTACTGATGGAAAAAAGAAAACAGCGGGTTAAATATGTTTACATGAATACGCAAGTGAGAAGAAAGAAGGGTCACAGCGCGCCCGCTATAAAGTCGGCAGGTAGGGGGAAGAAAATGCAAAAAGAGTCTTGTGGTCACGTTCGAAACGGCAGGGCTAGTTTCGGAAGTTTACATGTTGAAATCATCGAGGGGGGAAGAGGGGGAGGGGGAAAACATGAAGAGGTACAGCGCCGCGCGAGGCACAAAAAGGGAGGGGCGTTAGAGCACACGCATACGCTTGATGTCCTTGATGCCTTGTTTGGCCAAGTTTTGCCGCATCGCCTCCTCCGCCTCCGGCCCGTCGCCCTTGATGGCGAGGTCGTTCTTGATCTCCTGCTGCGTGATGCGGCCGTTGTTGTGGATGATCTCGACCCGCCGGCACGAGGTGTTGGCGCACTTGCCGTTGCCGCCGCTGAGGTGCCACATGTTGCGCATCGCGAGCTCAAAAGCGCCGTCGGTCTCCACCTCAAACGAGGCGTCGGCGAAGTAGGCGGCGAAGGCCTCGGGGCTGATGTACGCGTCCGCCTTGCGCGCGTCCCACTGCTCCACAAACGCCTCGCGGGCCTCCTCCTCGCTCACCTCCCCGGCGCGCACGCGCTCCAGCTGCGCCACGTCGATGAGCGCCGCGATGGCGTCGAGCCGCACGATGCCGTCCGGCGAGAGCGAGACCAGCAGCTGGTACACGCTCTGCGTCAGCTGCGCGCGGCGGTCGCTCAGCTGCCCGCGGAGGGCGTTGGCGATGTCCGCGACGGGGGCGCAGCCGTCGCCGACCTTGTCGAACCACCGGATGAGCGCGACGCACTCGGGCTCCGTCGCCGTCACGCCCACCGCCGCGAGGCCCTTCTGCAGCTCCTGCGTGTTGACGCGGCCGGAGCCGCTGGCGTCGGTGCAGGCGTCCTGCAGGGCGTGGCGGACAGTGCGGGCGACGTTTCCCGGGAAGGCGGAGCGGCCGGGCATGCCGGACGCGAGCTGGTGCCGCAGCCGCATCGTCACGCCGGTCGCCTGCGCGCCGGGGACGCCGCCGAGGACGGGGGGCACGTAGGCCTTCTCGTCGGAGGCGGCCTCGGCCGGCGGGCGGAAGGTCTGGCGGCTCGTCGTCATGTGCGCGCCGCGGAGCGTCTCGCCGCGGGTGCGGTCGACGTGCAGCTGGTGCCCGGGGAAGGACGACTGCGTGTGGTTGACGATCTCGATCATGGTCGCCTGGTCGAACTCCTCCTTGGGCGGCATCCGCGCCGCCTGCGCCACGTCGCTCGTCATGAACTGGTAGTTGGTGCGGTAGTAACGCTCGTTCGCCGTCGGCAGCGCCGGCTTGCCGTCGTAGTAGGACGCGTCCGCGCGCTCCTCGCTCCAGTTGCCCTGCAGCGTCGAGGAGGTGTAGCCGGCGCTCTTGGGTGCCGTCCCCGGAAGGTACCGCGGTTGCGCGGCTGATTCTCGCAGCGCTCGATGCGCTCGCTAAACCGCTCCTTCTTGTGTTCGCCGCCAATCATAGTGATGTTGGTTGTTATTGTTGATGTTTGGATGTGTGGGAGTGTCTTTTGTCTTCTTCTTGTCAGCTTTTTGTGTGAATAAAATGAAAAGGCTCTTGAAGAGCTAAACAACAAGAGAAAAGATGTGTGCAGCTGGCGGGCGCCAACAAACCTGTAAGAAGAGAGAATTTTTTTTGTTTTGTAATCTCGTTTCAATACGGGTTCCTTGAAAGGGTGGATTTGGAGTGCGTCAAGTTGTGCGGAATCGGAGGACCAGAAAAGGGGGGGGGGGATAAGTGAAGTAAGGAAAACGAGGATAATAATAAAAAGACATCAAGATTTGAAAAAAATGAAAGAGAAGACAAATAAAACCATGAAAAAAGTACTCCTTGTATTCAACAGAGGTAACTGAATTAGTTTTCACAGCTACCACATGTGTACTACATGGTCCTTTCCTTTCAAGACAACTGCGCGAAGCCAGATTCATTCATCACAAAGGAGACTGTGATTGTCCCTTTCCACGCTTACTCAATACGATATATGTATATTCAGCGAGGTGTGGAGCTTTGGGGGCGTGTAAGATGTAGGAAGCGAACAGTAGAGAGAGAGAGAGAAGAAAAAGAAGAATAATGAAACGAAAAGGGGGAAAAACTAAAACTGATTGCTTTTCAGCGTCCGCGGTGCAGCAAGAAATAGGTACGTGGTGCTGAAGTTCCGCGCCTCTTTGTTTCTTATAGGATTACATCATTTCTAGATATAGGAAGAGAAGAGGAAAAGACGACAAAAAGTAATGAGGGGAAAATATATATATATATATATTTGTAATAACAATCGAAAGAACGGCAACAAGAGATAGGATGGTGTCAGAGGGAATAAGCTAGTCGATTCCTCTACGAAACAAGTCACGAATACGTACTCCAGAGAAGAAGAGAAAAAAAGTGGAGACAGCACTTTTTTTCCCTCATGAGGACTGGTGTCCTTGAGAGATGAGAGCACATGACGAAAAAACAAAAAAAAATAAAAGAAACTATGAGTGGAATTGATGCCTGTCGGTTGAGGATTTCTTTCGTTGGGGCTTTCTTTCTTTCTTTCTTTCTTTTCTTTCCTTCCAGGTCTTTTGAACACTGTCATTCTTTTTTTTTTCGAATGTTGGGAGCAAATGAGGAAGTTCTGTTTTTGGAAAACATGAGAGCAGAACAACACCACGAAAAGAAAAAGAGAAGAGAGAAAGGAGTCGCCAGCGAAGCCTCAAGCAGTGCGTACGTCAAGCCTCATCTCTGCGGTGGTCGCGGCTGTTGTTGTTCTTGTTCTTGTTGTTGTTGTTGCTGTTTTTTTCGTGCGGGGGAGCTCCCGGTGTCGCGGGAAGTCTAGGAGGTGCCCGACTGGTAGGGCTTTCGCGTTGGGCCGGTCGGCCTCCTTGGCGAGGTCCTGCTTCACCTTCTCGGCAATAATCTGCCAGTCGATCTTGACCCCCTCCAGCTCCTTGTACGCCGGGATCGTCTCCTTCTTGCCGACCGACTCGAGGTACTTTTGGCGGCGCCCCAGCATCGTGTCGACGTGCGTCTTGCGCTCCTTGGCGATCTCGAGCGCGCGCTCCCAGTTGAAGAGCCGCGCGTGCATGTCGATGCAGCGGTACACGAGGCCGGCCTGCAGCAGGATCTTCTCGGCCTCGGCGATGCGGTGCTGGAAGAGGAAGAGCTCCGCCTGGCGCCCCTCGGGGGAGGGGATGTCCTTGAGCGAGTGGATGAAGCGCACCTTGGCGAGGTCGCAGAGGGCGCCGTAGCCGATCTCGGCCACGTTGAGCTCGCCGCGGCGCAGCGCGAGACCGGTGAGGATCGCCCACAGCAGGTCGTCGCCGAGGAAGCGCGCCAGACGAGTCGCGCCCTCCCAGTTGTTCGTCTCGACCATGCGGAAGATGAGCACGGGGTACGGCGAGACGGTGAGGGTCAGCAGCGCGCCGTCGGCGCCGCGCCGCACCTGCACGCGCGTGTCGGCGAAGCTCGTGATGCGGTCGTTGCGCGTGAACTCGCCCTTGCCGTCGCTGCGCGCGTCGCGGGTGAGCGGCAGCAGCTCCGCGTCGGAGTGCAGAATCGCGGGGTAGTACCACGTCGTCAGGTGCCCGTCCGCGATGGCGACGAGCGTCTCGTGCTTGTCGTGCCAGGCGACGCTCGAGGCCATGGTCGTCAGCTTGCTGCTGCCGAGGCGGCTGTGCACGGCGCTAAAGTAGAGGTCGCGGTTGCGGTCGACAAAGGCGATCTTGCGGTCGGCGGCGGCGCCCGGCTGCGAGAGGTGCACCGACATGACGTCCATCTTGTGCGTCACCGTCGCCTCCTCGATGGAGCGGCCGCTGTTGGCGTCGAAGAAGAGGATGCGGCGGTGGTCGGCGGGGTTGCGCACCGCGACGGTGTCGGGCGAGAGCGAGATGAGGTCCGCCGCGAGAATGTCCGGCTTGAGCGTCACCTGCAGCTTCAGGATCGAGATCTGGCGGCCCTCGTACGAGTACAGCTGGATGCCCTGCGCGCAGTCGGCGATGAGGAACTGCTTCTCTCCCAGCATGAGCGTGATGACGGCGCCGCGCAGGTCGAACTGCACCGGGTTGTTGAGACGCGCGACGGGGTAGACGACGCAGAGGGTGGTGGTGCACACGACCAGGTAGCCGTAGCCGATCTCGAGCTTGATGACCTTGTCCTTCTGCGCCAGCTCCACGTTGGTGTCCTTGACCACGTCCTGCACCAGCAGCTTCTTGCTGTCCGCAAGCGTGACGCAGTACGGCCCCCACGTTGTCTTGCGATCGACGAGCTGCGCGGTGCAGACGGCGCCGGTGCCGCAGGCGCAGATCATCTGCGTGCCGTCCGGCATCCACTCCAGCGCCAGCGCGCTGCCCTCGAGTGTGCGCTCGTAGGTGTGGCTCCAGCCCGTCTTGTCGCAGATGCGGAGGTTCATGAAAGAACCGACCGCGAACATGTCGCCGTCGGCGGCGATGCGGACGCTCGTGACGGGGTGCTCGCCGGCGGCCGACACGTAGATGCTGCGGCCGTACGGGTCCCACACCTTGTACGTGCCGTCCTCCCCGCCGGTGACGATGAGGCCGCTCATGCGCGACCAGTCCGCGCACAGCACGACTCCGTTGTGCGCCTTCCACTTGATCTGCTTCTTCACCGACGGGTTCAGCGGCTTGAGGATGACGTCGCCGTTGACGGCGTAGAGGACGCAGTCGCCGCCGAGCTCCGACGTCTCGTGGCCCCAGCACAGCGCGTAGATGCACTTGCCGGCGTTGGCCAGCGTCGAGCGCGAGATGCCGGCCTGCGACCACACCTTGACGCAGCCGTCCTCGCCCGCCGACACGATCGAGGAGCCGTCGGCCGAGTAGACGAGCCCGGTGATGCTCCCCACGTGCGCGTCCACGCTGCGCTCGACCCGGCCGTTGGTCGCGTGCACAAAGTGGAAGGTGCCGTCGGCGCACCCGACGAGGCACGTATCGTTCGCCTCTGTCGAGCGGTTCTCGCGCGACGCGGGGACCCACGCGAGGATGGTGACGCAGCTGTCGAACTCCTTGACGGTCCCGAGCGCCTCCCCGTTGGCGTTCCACCGGCGCACGGTGTAGTCGTCGCTGCCGGTGATGATGTCGCCGGACAGCGACACCGCCACCGTCGTGCACGACTCCGAGTGGCGCTCCTTGGCCGACGCGATCGTCAGGCGCATGCTGTCTAGCAAAGAGAAAGAGAGAGGGGAGGGGGGGGGGGCGGACAGTCGCTGGACGTGTTCCGGTGACTGACAATACTCTAATCGACAATGATGAAAGGCTCTAATAGATCCTCTCCTTCTTATTGGTGGTACCGTTCCTTTTTTTTTTCTTCTTGAAAAGAGAGGCAACAAGATTCCAGAACTATTTCTACTCTTTGTTTTGTTTTCTTCTTTTTAACAGGGCACGGAATGGGAAGCGAGAGGACAAACCAAGATGCAGACAAGGAGAAGCAAAAAAAAAAAAAAGTATATCATGTAAGAACATCCGTACACGCAAGAAAAGAGACACAAATTCTGGCGCGCACGCCTCATCGTTCGCTTACAGAGTGAAACTGGCGCAGACTACCACAAGAGCTCACCCAAGTACTTTCTTCGTGCATTGAAAAACTGATTCAAGTAGAATGGTGAGCACCGACAACACTCAGAGCGATTTAGGGGTGGTGCGCAACGAGTGCACAGTGCGCGCACTACTTCGTTTTTTGTTCTTCGTTTCTCCTTTCATTGGCACAGCAACTATAACGGAAAAAGGAAGTAGTAGTAGTAGTAGAGGGAGGAGGCAGCTTTTTATACAAAAGCGATCAATTCTATTTGGAGGTAATGACGGTTGATGGGTTGTCGTGTCTTTCTCAACACACTCTTCCTTTTGGGATTAACTGTTCTTCATTTCCTCTCATCTCATATTTCTCTTCTTGTCGTTTTTTTTTTCCTTTTGCCGGCTTTGGTGAGCGTCTTTCTCTGTCATCAAAAACGGTAGTCATGGATGATAAGGAAAAATCACTGGATGAAGAAACCGAGAGGAGAGGAGAACCGAAAGAAAAAAAAAATATGGCCTGCTGCTGTAGGCTCTAAATTGGTCATAAATAATAGAGAACATGGGGGAAATATACATCGCACTACTATGGATTCGCCGTCGAGTGAAAAGGTGTATGGGCGAGGGGAAATGCGAAAGCACAAAAAAAAAGGGGGGAAATGAAAAGAATTAAAAAAAAAAAGTGAGCATAGATGATAAATGATGATTGCCGGAAAAAAAAAAGATGGAGAAGAGGAATAGAGAGGACATGTTTTCTGGCAAATTGTGTCGCTCGTTGCGTCAGTTGATCTAGCTTTCATTCACGTTTCATCAGATATAAAGCCCATTCGAGTTGGAAAACTGGTGCCCAAGTGATTACTTAATATCACTAATTCTACAACTTTTCTTTTCTTCCTTCCAACATTAAACAAAATGAACAATGTGACACCGCGAAGACACTGACAAGGAAAACACACAGCCGGCGGGGTTACGCGGCAGGAACGAGCCCTTCTAGAGCTCCTCGATGACGTAGAGGAAGTTCTGCGTGTTGCCGCTGCCGTCGCCGCCTTGCTCGCAGACGCCGCGCAGCTGGTTGCCCTGGATGATGGCGAGGAAGACGTAGAAGGTCTGGCCGCCGCTGGCGTTGTCGAGCACGACGCCCCACTCCATCGGGTACTCGCGCTCGCCCGGCGGCTTGATGTCGCCCTCGATGCGCGCCTCCTGCGAGAGGAAGCGGCGCGAGTCCTCCAGCAGGCGGATGTTGCCGTTGATGGTGCCCTTGCCAAAGTCCGCCTCCAGCAGCAGCGTCCACTTGGGGTTCTCGTCAAAGGGCGTCGTGTCCGGGTTGTTGCCGCTGGCCGAGTTGACCTGGATGACGCGCACCATGCTGCCCGCGGCGGCCGCGGCCGCGGCGTTGGGGCTCTCGCCGGCGAGCGGCTCGTTGGCGGGGTTGGCGGCGCCGCTGAAGCCGGTGGCGGCGACGCTGCTCTGGCGGTGGCCGCCGACGGGGGCCGTGCTAACCTTCTTGTACTGCACCACCTGCCGGAACACGTAGTCGAGCAGCGCGCGGGGGTCGCGGTTGCGGGGGCTGCGCAGCTTCTTGGTGACCCCCATCACCTCGGCGGCCTGCAGGATGTAGAAATCGACGTCCTCCGGCTTGCACTTGTTCGTGAGCTGCGAGAGCCGCACGCGCTCCGGCGCGAACTCCTCGTCGAGGTCGAAGAGGTCGAGCGCCGGCGGCGGGGGGTCGCGGTGGATCGCCGTGAAGACGGCGGGCTTCACCGGCGGCAGCGGCGCCTGGAACTCCGGGGGGATGAGCGTGAGCGGCTCCAGCTTCACGCCCAGCTTCTCGTAGGCGTCCATCACGTCCGGGATCTTGTCGGTGTCTAGTTTGAAGGTGTCGAGCTGGAACAGCTTGGTGAAGTCGCGCGGGAGCTCCTCCTGCTGCTCCACCGCCACCCGCAGCCGCTCCGCCAGCGAGGCCGTGTCGGGCAGGTGGTGGTAGTCGGTGATGTCCGGCTCGTCGGCGTCGATCTGGTTGAGGCGGATGCCGTGGTTGAGGTACGTGAAGAGCACCGTCATCAGGCTCTCGTTCTCCTCCTTGCCGATCCAGCTGTCCTCGAAGAGCTGCGCGCTGCCGATGAGCATCAGCTTGCCCTGCTTGCGCCGCCCGTTGTGCTCGGCCACCTCGGGGTGCTCGTAGACGGAGGCGATCGGGCGGTTCAGCGGGTACGCCATGAAGCCGGTGCTGAGGATCGGGATGCCGGGGCGCTGCACCTCCAGCGTCAGCCCGTACGGGTACACGAACGTGATGCTGTTGGCGGCGCTGGTGTCGTCCGGCTTGTCGTCGTCGTCAGCGTTCTGCTGCGCCATCATCTGCATCATGCCGGGGTTCATCATGGTCTGCCCGCTGGCCGCGACGCTGCGGTTCAGCGTCGTCATGGCGCCCGTCTTGCCGAGGCCGCCCATCATCTGACCGTTGAGGCCGCCGCCGCCGCCGAGGCTTCCCGACGCGTGGGCGCCGTAGACATCCTTGCCGGCGGCCTTGCTCAGTGCGCGGTTGGTCACGCCGTTGGTGATGCACACCTCCTTGGGGTGCAGGTACTTGTGCATGACGGTGCGCACGACGCAGTCCTCGTTGAGCCGCGTGCCGACCCACTCCTCGAGTGTCTTGTTGAGGTACGAGTACTTGCCCTCGTGGCCGTCCTCGAAGAGCAGCATCGCCGACCCGCCCTTGGACACGTACTCGCGGATGACGGCGAGATCCTCGTCGGTCAGGGGGTCCTGCGGCAGAGGGAAGATGACCGTGTCGAAGGGCAGCAGCCGGTCAATCGTGATGTCCTCCTTGTTCACCTCCACCGCGCTGTACAGCTGCCGCAGCTTCCGCGCGAGCTGCTTGTAGCCCTTGTTGGGGTGGTACATCTCCTTGCGGCACACGTTGAAGCACACCTTGAGCTGCTGCGGCTCGCGCCCCTCCATGTCATCGGACAAGTCCGCGTCATCAAAGGCAACCGTTTTGCGCACGGGCGCCTTTTTGGCGAAGAGCGCGTTAGCCATGACGACGGAGAAGAATGTTTAAGAGAAGGGGACAGAGAGGGAGAGAGAGAAAGAGAGAGCGGGAGACAAGCAAGGAGAGTAGAGAAAGACTACACCAGCGAGAATTTGTCTCAAACCAGTCAGTCTTTATCAATGCGACGGCAAGCGCCACACAGTTACCAAAAGAAAAAGGAAAGTGTGGAATAAGAAGGTTCAAACTTTTTCTAGAAACGTTTAGTTGAACCAAGATACGTATAAATCGTGATTGTTGCTTTTTTTTTCTTTCACTATATTTCCTTGGTTATTAGAGTGCGTCGTTGTTCGTGTTGTGTGTGTTGTTGTTGTTGTTGTTGTTGTTTTCTATTTGGGGGGGGGGGAAGCATACGACTGCAGAAGCATGTGGAGGGAAGTACAGCATCAGCAACAGATTGTTCAGTGTTTTTTTACCTTTTGTTGTTGCTTTACACTAGCCAAATCCATGTACTGACATTGTTGTTTTTTGTAATGCAGTGATCAAGAAAAAGGGCTAAGACCGCAACCCTCCTATATCTACAGACATTTGAAGATGCCTTTTGAAACACTGAATGCAATAAAAGTGTTAAAAAAAAAAAAAAGAAGAAGATCGTTTACTGTATCTGTTAAATGCATCAACGAATTGTTGTTCTTTTGTCAAGTTGTAGCATGTAGTGCGATTTCGTACGCGTCGAGCTTTACTTTGCGAGCAGTATCTGTCAATTCAACAAGTAGTCAGAGATGCTCTTGCCATGAGTCGTGGCACCCAGGGGTGTGTGTTCTTGTGGGGGCATGAAAAAAACAATGGGAGAGGAGGGAAAGGGGGGAGGGGGATATTAGAAGGTTAGTAAGAAGAGTAAGTTATTTAATGGTGATGTTGCTTTTTTTTTTCTTTAATATATATATGAGTCATGAAGACGAGGGGAAGAGATGCATAGAAAGATGGAGAGAGAGAGAGAGAGGGCAGGTGAGAGAGAGGAGCGACCAAAAGACTTCGCGATTGCTCGAAGACTTGGCCCGCCCCGCCCACCGGCGCGCTTCGCCTTACTTGGCGGTTTTCTCGATCTCGTGGGAGCCGCTCATGAATTCGTAGAGGGTAGCGGCGCCGAAGAAGAGGAAGAGGACGCCGCCCACAATGTTGACCGTCTTGGTCGACACGCGCTTCGCGATCATGTTGCCGCCGATGACAGCGCCGCCCGTGCAAATCGCGTGGCCGAGGATGCCGCCGATGGTGACGCCGTACGGGTTCATGGCGGCCGCGAGGGCGATGGTGGCGAGCTGGCTGCGGTCGCCCCACTCGGCGACGAAGGTGAGCGTGAAGGCCTTGACAAGGACCGGCGACAGCAGCCGCCGCCACCGCCGCGCCGCGCCGCTGTTGTAGATGGTGGTGGCGGCGTCGCGGCTGCCGGTCTCCTCCGCGTCGTTGGGGTCCTGCTGGCGCAGCGCGGCGGCCGCCTCAGCCATCTCGTCGTCGCTCTCCTCGTCCGGCGCGCGCGTCTTGCAGAGCTCGTCGTAGAGGATCTTTCCTCCGAAGGCGAAGAAGAGCACGGCCGCCAGGAGCTGCGTGAGGCGCACCGACAGCACGTTGGGCACGACGACGCCCATCAGCGCCGACAGCACCGTCATGGCCGCGAGCGCCCCGATCGCGCCAATGTACACGGTCAGCTTCGAGTGCCGCATCGCCAGCAGGCACGCAATGAAGAATGTCTTGTCGCCGATCTCGCTCACGATGATCATCGCCAGCGAGGAGAGGAAACCGTCATGGAACTTCTGCGACTGTTTAGCCACAGGGGCCGAGGTGACGCTCATGGCACGCTGCTTTCACCGGAGAATGAGATAACAATAAAATAAAACAAAAAGAGACAAATATAATAAAGGACGTCTGTTAAGCAGAGGATAAAAAAAAACTGACGATATATATATAGATGTATATACGAGCACGAATCGCTTAAGAAAGTACTCAAAGTAATAGGGAAACGAGTTGCTACCTGCTACGAAAGATTGAAAGCGCAAAAGATGAAGTGGGGGGGGGGGGACATGACTAAACCAGCATGCGCGCGGTAAAGATGTTTTCTACATACGCAGTAGAGATTATTATTGCTGTCTCGGACTCAATATTCGATTATCGTAAAATACGTAACGGCTGTACTGATAAAGGAGCTACTTTAGATAATTACGTTCCTTTTAGTTGCGCGTGTTGTTGTGCTTTTCTTGCGTTCACTATACAGCAACTATATCGATCGGCTCGACACACACGCGAAATCAAATCTCTCAGCCATATGTGTGTACATCATATTGTTATTTATAAATTTAAATGATAGCTGAATTACTGGATACGGTAGATATATAGATCGTTTGATATTAATTAGCAACTGATACCCGCGCGCACACATGCACGCGCCCAAGTAAATGAAAGTGGAGAAAGACTGTAAAATGGGATGAACACAGCTTCTTTCCCTGTGAAACAACGATGGTGCACCCCAAGACGCGCGTAAGAAAATAAAAGCAAAACACAACAAAAGAAGCGTAACATAGTATCGTTGAAAAAAAAAATACTGTGAGAAACAGAAACAACGCTGAGGAAGTTTAAAGTTATACAAAAGTGAAAACTACGGCTTCAATGTCTGTGCACAGTTTGGGAAAACGGAATGTCAGTCATTTTTTGTTTCCTTGCCTTATCGCTTGCCGTCATAGCTGCGTTCCTGAACTGGAAGAAGAAGTTGGATTGAAGAGGAGTTTTGTGGATGAGAAAAAAAAAGAGAAAAAGAAAAAAAGTATTGACTTCATAAGATTTATTTATTTATTTATTTATTGTCATTATTGGCTTGTTTTATTTCGCTCTTCCCACTTCTCACCTCCTCTCTCCCCCTACTCTCCTTCCCTCCCTCCCTGCTCTCCCTATCCCCCCCCCCCCCACCACCACCACACGTGATGATTAGCTTTGGGCAGAGAGACAAATACGTGCAAGGGGGCAGTAAGTGCGCGGAGATGAAAAATAGGTTATAGCAGCGGAGAATCTCCTCACTACAGTGAACCTTTCAAATGATATACAGAAGAGCGGAACGAAAAAGAGGATGTGCGAAAGAGGGAAGGGGAAGCAATAGGTGGAGAAAAAAGAATAATAACAAGTAAATAAGAAGAGTAATAAACGAGTAGTCGAGGGGGGGGGGGGGGGAGGGGTGCAAAATCTACAGGGGACAAAAACGCAGTGGGTAGAGAAGAAAAGAAACACAGAAAGAGAAAGAGCGTGGCAGAGAAAAGGCCAAACTTTTCCACCGGGCCGACGACACACTCCTATCCACTACTCCTCCGCCTGGCCCTTGTCCACGTCGGCCGCGGCCGTTTCGCCGTTGTTCGCCTTTCCGCTGGACTTCTCCTTGTCCTTTCCCTCCGCCTCGCTACCGGTGTTATTGCCGTGGCTGTTGTCTTTGCCGGCCTTGCCGCCGTGCTGCTGGTTGAGCGGGTGGGCGCTGCTGCGGAGGTTCTGGAAGGCGGGGTCGTTGGGGTCGACGTGCACCTCCTTGCAGCTGTCGCCGTAGCGGCACTTGCCCTTGATGTGGTTCAGGCACGCCGAGTAGGGGTAGTTGGCGAAGGTGCAGTCGGCGAAGTTGCAGTGCCCGTAGACGCGCAGGCACGGGTGCAGTTCAGGGGTGTGCCCGCCGCGCCCGCCGCCGCCGCCGCCGCGCCCGCCGCCGAAGCGGGGGTTGCCGCCGCGGTGGTGGGGGCCGCCGCCGCCGTTGCCGCCGCCGCCATCGGGCACCATGTCGCCTCCGTGGGCGCCGAGGGGCACCGGCATCGCCATGCCGTCGTGGGTGGCCATACGGGGGCGCGGGGCGCCGCCGCTGCCCTTCTTGGACTCCTCGCAGTACTCGATGATCTTGCTGACGATGTTGCTGAGCGAGTTGTTGGGGATCAGCACGTCCGGCTTGAGCTCCTCCTTGGTCTTCTCCGAGTAGGCCTTGCCGTCGCAGTTCTTGATGTACTCTACCAGCGCCTGCCGGCCGTAGGTGCAGCCGTCGCTGGCGACCACGGGGTCCTGGATGTTCTGGCAGCGGCGCGCGGTGTCCTCGATCTCCTGCAGCTTCGCCTGCGCGTCCTTGAGCAGCTTCTCCTCCATCTCCTTCTCCTCCAGCGCCTTGTTGTACATGTCGATGGTCTCCGTCAGGTACGCGTGCATCTCCTCCGGGTAGAAGGTCGTGCCGAGCACGCCGGCCGGCAGCTGCTCGAAGTTTTGCAGCAGCGAGGTGACGGCATAGTAGAAGGGCGTCATGCAGTCGTCGTAGGTGGGGCCGTAGTAGCTCATCGCTGGGAGAGAGCAGGTGCAAGAACGGTGGTGTGAGTGGTTATTTTGGAGTCAACGATAGAAAGAAAAGAGAAAACACAACGTAAAAGATGAAGGACAACAAAAAAGAAGTAAGCTGAAGGGGAAAGAGCGAAGTGAAAAGCTGAAAAGGAACAGCCAGGTTCAAAGATGGAAAATATTAGTAAGAAGAAGAAGCGGCTAATGGCTATTAGTCGTTAAAAGTAGAAGCAGAAAACAATTTTGTGAATATATTTCCTTGTGATATAACGAACAAGAGGTGAAATGTGAGAGAAGTTGCAGTGTGGGGGAAAGGGAGAAAGAATCATGTGGGAGAGGGTGCAGCAGAGGAGGAGTGGAGACTCTTGGCATGTTGTACCAAAGCTGCGCGTGAGACCGTTACTTTCAAGATAAGAAGGGGGAAAAAAGGCATTGCTGGAATCATCTCTTGCGCGCCGCAGCGTCCAGTGAGAATTTCACATTAATTGAATCACAGGGGAGCGTAAAATGTGTGGACGTCGGTGTGCGGGTGCCCCCCCCCCCCGCACCAACAGAACTGATGTCTACACATGATTCTCGTGTGCGCTATGCACTTTTGTTTCATGCATGAGTGCTTATTATTAGCATTATTTTGCATTTCTATTTGTATTTGTGTGTGGGTGTGTGAAGGGAAGCAAAAGGAAAAGGAAAAAAGAGGGTTTTTTCCTTTTTTTTTATTATGAAATTAGGAGGAACGCAGCAACGATAAAGTAAATTAAAGCTGGTGAGGAAATGAACACAAAGATGACCGAAAATAGCACCTAAACAAATAGAGCAGTGCCTAGAGAGAGGATTAGACGCCAATACGCTATGAGAAGACCGCATCACGTGAGAAAGGAAGAGGGGGAAAGAATGTGAAGAATTCGAACAAAGAGTGCCTTGTCCGACTAATTCTGCCCGATTCCCTCCTCCCTCCTCCTTCCCCTTCCTTCCAAACACTCGCTCTCCGTCTGCCAAACTAAAGTCCAGAGGTTAGGCAATTGTTTATGCAGCAGACAGTAAGGTAAGGAGGTTCACAACAGGGAAAATCAGGATAAAGTCATTTCTCAACGGTTTCGTTTTCAGTCTCGAGAAAAAAAAACAGCGAGAGACTCTTGTTCGGCGCGCATCAGGTTTTTCAACAGTGTAATTCCACGGCTAATACGGGTGTGTTTGACAGGGTTCTTAGCATTACCTTTCCCGCAGCTTCAAGGTTAAGGACGCACACATGCACATTGTATATATACATATATATGCATGGAGAAGGAAGGCGAGAAATTCAAATATATTTGTTTAATATTAGTTACTGGAATGCGCGTTCGCTAACAAGAGAAAAAAAAAAGGTTGAAGAAAGAGATTGAAATACAGATGAGGCGAGAAACAGGAAAAAAATGAAATGCTGTGAGTAATAAATGAGTAGAGGAAACGAGACAGCAGACACACGCGCGTGTCCCTGGCGCGCGTGCTTTAGCAATGACAGTGAAGACAACAGTGCCATCGCGCACCACTAATTCTTCTCACCCGACGCCTCCGCCGTCTCCTCCGCGGCAGTGCCTTCTTCCGTGGCCGACTCCGCCTTTTTCTGCTCCGTGGCGCCGCCCTTCTTGTCCTTCGCCTTCGCGTGGCTGCCGTCCTTGGCGGTCTTGTCGCCGGGCGGGGTGCCGGCGGCGGCGGCGGGGTTGGGCTCTCCCTGGCGCGTGAGGGGCCCGCGGAACTCGACGTGGTCCTCGTGGCACTGGTTGCCGAAGCGGCACTTGCCCTTGAGGTGCGACAGGCAGGCGCCGTACGGGTACCCCGCGTAGGTGCAGTTCTCGCCGTAGTTGCAGAAGCCGTAGACGCGCGTGCACGGGTGCAGCCGCTCGCCCTTGTCGTTGACTTCGATCGTCGCCTCGCCGCCCTGGCCCATCTCTGCGCCCGCGTGCGGCCCGGCGCCGCCGCCGTAGCCCGCGCCCCCGCGCCCGCCGCGCGGCCCGCCGCCGCCCCTGCCGCCGCCGGTGCTGGGCTGCGGCGCCTTCTTGCGGTTGATGATCTCGAGCACGCGCTCGGTGAAGCCCTTGAGGGAGCGGTTGGGCACAAGCAGCGAGGAGATGGGCTCGTCGGTCTGCTGCGAGTGCGGCGTGCTGCCCTGCGCCTGGCACGACCGGATGTACTCGGAGATGGTCTCGTGCTCGTAGGTGTAGCCGTCGCTGGCGACCACCGCGTCCTTGGCGGCGTACGTGCCGGCAAGCGAGCGGATCTTCGCTATCTGCTCCTCCACCCGCAGCCGCTGCTCGTAGAGCGCCTGCTTCTCGACCTGCACGTCGTAGTACTGCTTCTGCAGCCGCTCCGCCTCGGCCGCGAGGATCTTGATCGACTTGTGGGTCGTGGCGCTATGCTGCTGGTACGAGTCGAGGCTCTGCATCGCCTCCTTCAGCTTCTCGTTGGCGCTATTGTACGTCACGGGTCCCCTGTAGTTGAGATGCGACATGCTCGGCCCGTATGTGTGTGTGTGTGTTAGTATCTAGCGGAAGAAGTTACGAATATGTATGTGCAACAAGATACTTTTGCTTTTTTTTTTGGTTTTTTGTTATTCCTCTCTTTATTATTTAAAAAAAAAAGTGCACGCTCACAGAGAGAGAGGGAGAGAGAGAAAAAAAGAGAAAGAGAGAGAAGAAAAAGAGAGATCAGAGAAACAACAAAAAGGCAGAAGTTTCTGTGAAGAGCGCAGTTTTTTCTTTTGTCAACGCTTCAGGACTGAAGAAAGAAATACGTGACTAGCTCAAAAAAAAAACGAGTGGCAGAAGATCGATTAAAGAATTTCTGTGTTCAACAAGAATGGCACTTGAACAAAACCGCTTTCTCTTTCGAAAAGAGGAGAGAAAACCCCGATAAAATAAGAAAGGTCGTGTGGTGGAGTTCGTGTACGGCCTGGGACAGGAAAAGAAGTCCGACGCGCGATTCTGTATATAACAATCCTAATGGGAAGATGGAAACAGCAATGCGGGAAGGTGAAGAATAAACGGTAGGATGGCAATACGACAAAAAGGACGGGAGATGATGCATTTATATTCTACGCATACCAGGTGTTGCACTGTGGCCTTAGTAGTACAGGTATAATTCATAACTGCATGGTCATGATGGGGGATGTTTGTGAATGTGTTCAAAGTCAGTCGGATGGTTTGAGAAAATGGCAAATATGCTATATCAGAAAACAAAAAAAAAGAAAGAGAAGTGGGGGATGGGGAACAACTTGCGCAAACGAAGAAAATTTGAACGCAAGGAGAGGATGGCAACAGAACAAACAAATAAACAGAGAAGTGAAGAGAGAGAAGAGAAGAAGAGGAAAAAAAAAAGAGGAGAAAAAAATGACCTAGTCTTGTTAAAAAGCACAATGCTTTTGCTGCATCACAAAGCACCGCGAGTCGTGTGAGAGGAAGAGATGAAGTCCACACCAAGTCATTAAAAAAAAAAAAAAACACGTAAATGAAAGAATCTGCTGTGAGTAGAAGGAGGGGTAATGTGAGTGATATAAACACAGAGAGAGAGAGAGAGAGAGAGAGAGAGAGAGAGAGAGAGCAATGCCCAGTCGAAGTGTTGTGACGATCAGAAGGAGGTGAATAGTGACAGTTCAGTGAGAAGCGAACAGACGATTTGTAAACCTGCTGGCGCTCCCGGTGTTGTGGCGGCGACTGCTGCTTGGGGAGAGGAAAGACTCGTGTCCGCTGCTCCAGTCAAGTCGCCACTGGCGGTGGCGGCGCCGGAACCCAAAAGTTGCCCTTGCCGGTCTTCACCGGCGGCGGTGCGCGATACCCAGCGCAGCCCAGCGGCGGTCTCCGTGCCGCGCCGCCGCCATCGCCATGTCGTCGAAGAGCACGTCCTCCACCATCGAAAACGCGCCCGCGCCGTCGTCGTCGTCGGCGTCGCTCTGGCGCACCCAGTCGAGGAGGCTCTGCAGCACGGCGGTGCGCTGCCCCGGGGACATGCACAGCACGCTGCGGTCGTGCGGGTGCGCGTGGTACGGGTGCAGCAGCGACGAGGCGGCGTAGCAGAAGGGTGTCGGCGGCGCCGCCGGGGGGAGACGCAAGCCGGCGGCACCGCGGCGGCCCTTCGCCGCTACAGTTTTTCGCGCGCTCTTCACAAAAGGAAGGGGCTGCTGCGGTGCTGCGGCGGGGGTCGCGAGGACGTGTGCGGGCAAGTGCAGCAGCGGCAGCGCGTAGTAGTGCAGCGACCGATAGCCGCCGGTGAGAAAGGCGTGCGGCAGCAGCACCAGATCGCTGCCGGCGGGAGGCGCGCCGCAGCGGGCGGGCGCGCCACCGCTGTCGACGAGGGAGACGATGGGAAGGGCGGTGGTGTGCTGCCGCTGCTGCTCCATAAAGGCGGCGACGGAGGCGAGGGCGGCCGCAGGGGCCCGCGCGAGGTGCCAGCGGCAGTTCTCAGGTACCGCCTCCAGGCGGCGGGCGGCGACGTCGCGGGCGCTGACAAATCCAACAACGTGCCCGCGCGCCCCGGGAAGGGCGACGACAGTGGCGGTGCCGGCGGCGTCGGGCGCGTCCGCCCCGTCTCCGTGGTGCAGCACGTGCACGGGCGCGGTCAGAACAAGCGGGACGCCAAGCGCAAAGGTGACGTCGGGGTGCTGCGCGGCGGCGAGGGCGAAGAGGCGGCGCTCGACAAGGTTGGGCACGCACACCGCGCCGGCCTCCGAGACCTGCGTGAAGGCGTAGTAGTGTGACAGCGACGAGCGCCCGGTGTGCTGTGAGTGACGCTCCGCCAGCAGGTGCCTCTGCCGTGTGTCGCCGCGCCCAGGCGAGGACGCCGTCACAACCTCGTACGTCCAAACGGGGAAGAAGTAGGCGCAGGCCGCGTACCGCTTCAGCTCCTTTCCCACCTCCCGAGTCAGGTACTTGCGCGTGTCATCGTTGTCGGCAGAGAACGCAGCCGTCGCAGCGGCCACCGGCGCCTTACCTTCCGTGGCGTCACCTCCAACACACCAGCGATCCCGTGGTCGCTTCCTGTTGATCTAGTCCAAGCAGCGCGCGGCAGCCGAACAGTCGGCAGCGCCGCTCACGGGCAAAGACGATAAAGTCTATGTGGAAGATGTCCACGTCGGCCGCCGGCACCTGCCGTCCCCGCAGCCGCTCCAGCAGGTACTGGCGCAGCAGCAACACATCAGCGCCGACGGGCGCGCAGAAGAGCAGCGTGTGCGACCACGGCCCCGCCAGCACCGATGGCTCCACAAAACTCGTGTACAGCTGTGAGCGGAGGCTGGTGCCCCCACGTACTTGTCCCGCGGCCTGCAACGCCTCTGATGTCTGCCTCTTTTTGCGGGGCAGACGCTGCTTGGAGGCGCTGTCAGCGAGGTGCAGGCGCGTCGCCTCCTCCGTGCCTTGGGCTACCAGCTGGCGCTCCTCGAGGCGCGACGGCACAGTAACCACTCTGAAGCGCTGCTCGGTCGACGCCGCGCGCCGCGCACGGGCGCTCTCCTCCGCTGGCGAGGCTCGCTTTGCCCTCTCAGGTTCGGTGTCGTCGCCTCGTTTTCCTGTTGTGCTAACCCTGGTAATGCGGAAGGCGTTGAGCAGTGCGTGCTGGCAGGTGATCTGGGAGAGAAACGGATAGTTGGTGAGCACGCTCTCCGGGAGGCACCCAAGCGAGGTGTACCGTCCCTGTCGGCGGCGCAGGCATCGGCCAGCGCCGCGTACGCCTCCTGCAGAAGCTGCCGCCCCGCGTCCGAGCCCAAGGTGACGTGGTGCTCCCGCAGCACGAGGCGCCCGGACCGCAGCCGCGTCATCGACTTTTTGAGCAGCGTCAGCGACGGCGGCAGGTCGCGCTGAGCGCTGCGCAGGAGGTCCGCCTGTACCATCTCCCGCGTCGCCGCGTCGGGCGCCTCCGCCAGGAAGCGCAGGAGGCTCGCCGACAGGGGCTCCTCCAGGAGGAAGACGCTCCGATGGGGGACGGCGCTGACCGCGAAGCCGCCGTGCTGCCGCTGCTGCTGCTGCTCTTGCGTGTTGGAGGAGTCTTTTTTGTGGTGCCGCGGCGCGAGCGGCGGTGGCGGCGTACGCTCCACCTCCAAAGACACAAAGATGGGCTGCACCACTCCAAACGGGTTCGCGTACTGACTCCGCGAGAGTTCGGCAAACGGCTGCACCCGTAGGACACTCTTCCAGTCAATTTTCTTTTTCGGTTTGTTGCCATCTCCACCGTGCGCGTCGGACAGCACCTGCGACGCGGCGAACGCTGCGGCGGGAGACATCGCCGAGTCGTCCTGTTCTGTACCGCCGCTGGCGCCTGCACCGCACAGGGCTGCGGCGCCGGCGCGCTGGGCGACGCTGGAGGCTGCGGCGCCGTTGCGCGTCCACTGATCGAGGAGCCGCCCGACGGCTCGCTTGGAGAGCAGGTGCGCGTTTCGGAACACCACCACACGCGGGCGTCTGAGGAAAGGGTTAGTTGGAGCCGGCGCTGGCGAGGACGCGTCGCGCGGGGGAGTCACTGGGGCGCACTCCATTCCCAGCGAAAGAATAGGGACCGCCTTGTCTTCGCTCCATCGCACCCTCCCGTCGCCGCCCCCATCCTCCTCTTCCTCTTCGCTCAAGAGCACTGGGAACGCCACGACGTCGAGGAGACCGCTGTAGTCGATGGAGTGCTCCAGTGGGCAAAAGTAGAGCAGGGGCGTGCCGAGGCAGCTGTCGCCGCCGCTGTCCCGTGCGCAGGCCGCAACAAGGTGTGTGCGCATCCTCCGCAGCACCCAGTCGCACGCAGCGCGCATGTGCTCGAGACTTGGCTGAGCCTTGAGCTCAAACGGTACCGTCAGGAACGCCGCGCGCGTCAGCGGCGGGAGCTCAAGTAACGGAAGAAAAAGTGGGATGCCCCCGAGAAGAGAGCGCGGCGGCAGGTCGTCCGTCTCCCGCTGGGCGGAAGCAGCCGGGGCGGCGGAGGCGGCGTTGTGTGTGAGCAGCTCAAACTTGCAGTGCGTTTGCAGGACCTGGCGGCGCCACATGCCGCGCCACCACAGGAAGCCCTTGCCTTCGTCGCGAAGTGCTCGCGCCAGTGCGGCCGCTGTGGCGTCGGTGTGTACGCCTGCCATGCATTCGTTGGGGGCGGCAGCGGCAGCGTCGTCCGGGGCGCCGTCAGCCCAAGTCTCAGGGAAGGTTTCGCCTGTCGCGCGGAGATTGACGGGCACGCGGCGGACGACCTGGGCGTCGTCGCTGCCGATGGCCGTGTGCCGCGCCAGGTCGCGGCGGAAGCACGCGAGGTCGCTGACGTCGAGGCGCTCCAGCGTGGCCCCCAGCGTCGCGCGCAGCAGCCGGCCCCAGCGCAGCCGCTCGTACACAGCAGCGGCGGCCGCCACACGAGAAGCGGGCGGCGGCTGCCCCGCCCCCGACACCGCGCCAGATGGTTGTGAGGAAGTGTCGCCCGGCACGGCCGAGGCGGACGGTTGGTCGCGGTGGACCGTCGAATAGACGGCCGGGCGGCCCTGGATGGCGCAGGCGACGCGGTACAGCGTGCGAGGACGCACCAAGTCGACGCGGCGGCCGCCTCGCAGCGAGACGTCGATGCCGAACCCGGCGGCGCTGAGGTGCTCCCAGTGCGGCGAGCGCAGGGAGAAGAACTGCCGGGTAAAGGGGCAATAGAGGGAGCCGAAGTTGAGCAGGCACAGCACGCCGTTCCGCGCGCTGTGTGGGTCCAGCAGGCGCGCGTGCGCCACACTGAGACCGTTCCCGCCGCTCTTCAAGAAGAAGCGCCGCCCGCGGCCTCGGCGGAAGATGGATCCGCCCACCATGAACACGTTCGGGCCGCCGCCGCCGCCGCCGCCAGGCGCGCCACTGTTGTTGTGACTGTCAGCCGAAGCCGGAGAAGTGAGATCGCTGACGGCGGCGGTGGGCGCCGGGCCGTCGTGTGCAGCGATCGGGTCTGTGAAAGATACGGGAGGGGTGGGGATGGAGACGGCGGAGGCGTCCTCCACCGATTGAAGAAGGTCAAAAAACTCACTGTCGTAGGAAACGTCTTCGCCGTCAATGTCGGTTGATCCTTGCTGCATGAAAAACAGCACGGTTCTGCGTGGAAAGGAAGCGGTAGGGCGAGAAAGGGGGAGGTTGAAAACAAAACAAAAAAAAAACGAGAGCGTTGAAAACACAAGACCATCACTTGGATTGCAGCACGCCAAGTAAACGGAGGAGCACCAGTCATGTTTCATTGCGTCGATGTCATAACACAAAGTGAGTAAAAGTGAACTGTATTCAACACTTTTATTTGCTTCCTTTGAAAAGAATGCCGTTCTCTTCGGAATCAGCAAAACGCACAACGAATAGGAAGCGTGCACAAAGGTGGCGCATGCACCCATCCAACTTTGTGTTGTTACATATACGTATTTTTATAGTGATAGAAAAGCTCGTGAATACGTTTCAGCACGGAATGAAAAAGAGAAAGTGGAAACTATGCGTATTTATTCTTCAGATTATTCGTTATATGCTTTCTTGCTAACTTCGAGTTCTCGCTGGGCAAAAACTCTTCACAGAATATATTTTCCTCATTTAGCAGCTTTTTCTCTCGGATATTGTCCGTTGTTGGATCTGCCGAATTTACAGGTCGCATCCAGTGCGGACACAGAGGATGTTGTGCTCCTTCGAAAAGGAAACGTAATAGTTTTTTTTTTCTTCTCGTGATAATCAGCAAACAATAATGAAGTGATAAAATTGAAAAACAAAATCGAGGACTAGAAAAGAACAAGTGGAGAGATAAAACAACAACAAAAAAAAAAAGAGAGAGAGAGAGAGAGTAAAATATAACGACCACGTTTCGTTCTATACATGAGTAAAGATGTGTAATTGAAAAGGAAAGAAAAGAAAAATGTATGTCATCACTCTTGTCAAAAGAAAATGTAACGGGTGAAGTGAAATCGCCACTTCAGAGATCGAGAAACAGAAACTATCAGAAGAGAATCAATGATGAAAGCAATAGCGAAGAAATAGTTTAAAAAAAAAAAAACATTGGTGCTTCACCAGTGCTTCTCATTCATGTTGTTGTTGTTGTTGTTTTTTTCTTTTAAAACTTATTTGCAAGTTGCGTTATTTTCGCTTCTACTGTTTGGGATTTATACATCAGGTGTATTTGGGGGAGAAAAAAAGGAGGACAAAAAAAACGACATCAAGATAGATGTATCGTAGCAAAAATGTATGTGTGGCTGGTCGGTTGTCTACATGCTTCCCTTCTCTTCTCTTCGCTTACTTTTTTTTTTTTTGAAAATGAAAAGTGGAGGGGGCGTAGACAAAGTGCCCCTTTAAAATATTATTATTATTGTGCTTATTATGGTTAACACACTTTTTACTCCGTCTTTTCTTTCCACCCACCTCATTTACTGCTTCCACACCGTTTTTAGATAATAGAAAGGCTGGAAGAAGAGAAGTTACCATGCCGCAGAAGCAGAAGATAGAAAGGGAAATGGTAATAAGAGAAGGGTGTGGGTGAAGCTGAATAGGGAAAGCCTAAAGATGAGAGAGAGAGAGAGAGAGAGAGAGAGAGAGAGTCGCAGTGGATAAAGTACAAAACGAAGGGAAGAAAACAAAGAAGAAGAAGAACAGAGAGGAAAATAAAGTTTGGGGTAGGATAGGGGGGAGGTCTGGGCGAGCCTACTTCTTCTTCTTGCTGGTGGAGGCGGGGGTGTATTGCTGGCTGCTGAGGGTCGGCACGGTCGGCTTCTCCTCCGCCGCCTTGGTCTCCTCGTCCTCCTCCTTGTCGATGGCCTCCGGCTGCGGCTCCGGCGCGGGCTCCTCCTCGGGATCGAAGACGCCCGGCGGCGGCTCGACGAAGATGGTGGAGGGCGGGGTGTCGGCGCCGCTGCCGCTGCGCGCCTTCTTGGCGCTGCTGTTGTAGGCCTCGTTGGCGAGGAGGAGCTGCTGCTGCTGCTGCTGCTGCTGCTGGTTCATCTCGAGCAGGCGCTCCTGCAGCTCCTTCTGCTGCTGCGTCGACAGCTGCGCGTTCTGCTCCTGCAGCTGGCGCAGCTTCTCCTGGAACTCCTGCTGCTGGCGCTCGTTGAGCTCGCGGTTCTGGCGCTGCTGCTCCTGCTGCTGCGCCATGAGCTGCTGCATCATGGCAAGCATCTGCGCGTTGCTCTCGTCGCTCGGCGCGGCGTCGTCCTCGGACTCGGTCTGGTACGGCGCCGAGCGCGGGATCTCGTGCGGGTTCGGCATCGCCCCGTAGCTGCTGTTGGCGGTGATCGGGTTGGTGGTGCTGCTGTTGTTGTTGTTGTTGTTGTTGTTGGCGCCGACGTTGCTGATGGTGTTGGTCAGCACCGGCTGTGCAAAGCCGCCGGCCTGGCTGCTGAAGCCGAACATGCCGTTGCCGCCGTTGTTCTGGGCCTCGTAGGGTTGCAGGGTGCCGCGCTGGCCCTGGTTGATCACGGAGGTGCGGCGCGCGGTGGTGTCGCTGGCGCCGAGGGTGCCAGGTTGCCCCTCGTACTGCTGCTGAATCTTCTCGGTGAAGATGGTGCTGATGCGGCGTGTCTCGGCCTTGTCGCGCACGTCGGCCTGTTTCGCCTTCTTGACGGGGTGCAGGTACCCAGGCAGCGTCGTCTGAATGACCTCGCGCAGCTTCTTGATGCGGCCCGACTTCTCGGCGGTGGCGCGGCTGTTGAACGAGTTGGGGTCGTTCTTCTCAAAGAACTCACTGTACAGCTTCTTGTCGGGGAAGTCGGAGGCGTTCATGTTGAACTCCTTAGCCAGGCGCTCGTAGGTGGTGGGCAGCTCCTCGATGCTCTTCTTGGTCGCCTTGCTTCGGCCGAAAACGGGCGGCAGGCTCCCCTTCACCTCGCCGACCACCATCGCGTGCGCGTGCACGTGGCGGGCGCGCTGCAGGACGGAGTAGATCTTCTTGTCGCGCGAGTGCTGCGGCAGCACGTCGGTGAGCTCCGTGATCAGGTCGCCCTTCTCCTCCGAGAAGAGCAGGGTGAAGGTGCCCTCCTTGTACGGCTGGTCCCAGAAGCTGCCCACGTACACGCGCGGGGGCTCCGTGTTGGAGAGAAAGGATGAGAGGTTCCAGAATAGGCTGCCGTA
This sequence comes from Kentomonas sorsogonicus, assembly GCA_030347455.1. NCBI lineage: Eukaryota > Euglenozoa > Kinetoplastea > Trypanosomatida > Trypanosomatidae > Kentomonas > Kentomonas sorsogonicus. The sequence continues at coordinate 102,807 of JAQOSZ010000025.1, read as the reverse complement.
GACGCGGTAGAGCTCCTGCGAGGTGACCGAGTCGGCCTTGTTGAGCACGATGCGCACCTTCTTCTCGCAGCCCTTGAAGGCGGTCTTGAACATGGCCTGCAGCTCCGGGCCCGCGTCGAGCTTGGTGGGGTCGAAGAGGAAGTAGATGATGTCGCTGCGCTGCGCGAACCACTGGCTGACGCCGATGTAGTCGTACTTGCGTGAGTGAGCGTCGTCGGCGCTCTCAAGAACGCCGGGGGTGTCCACCATCGTGATGCGCTTGAGCAGCGGGTGCGGCGCCTGGAAGCCCTTGAAGGCGTTGAGAAAAGCCTCGCCGAAGCGGTTGAGGCCGCTGAAGGGCAGCTCCTTCGAGTGAATCAGCGCCGCGCCGTCCACCTCGCGCGGCTCGTCGCCGTACATGACAACGGTAAACTCGGAAGTGGTAGGGTGCTGCCCGTCCACAGGTGGTTCTCCTGCAGCAGATAGTTGATGAAGGTGCTCTTGCCGGACGACCATGGGCCAAAAAAGGAGACGAAGGGGCGCTCGTTCTTGACGGAGTCAGAGAAGGGGTGCGGGTCAATGTCGCGGTAGTTGTACATGTCCTCCACCGGCTTGATCGCGTCGTTGTAGATTTCGTACATCTTGCTCACAATCTCCTCCTGCGTGCCAGGCTCCAGCCCGTGCTTCTGCACGCTGCTGAAAACCGGCGCCGCGTCGTTGGAACCGATCATTTCCTTCTCTTTTTTTTTAAATCCTTCCGGAAAAGAATGATACGGCACAGCGGTAAGAGCAAGAGAAGGCGAATACGTCTTTCTTGTTGTTGTTGTGTTTTCCTGGTATGTATATATATATATATACTTTGTATTTACAGAAGGAAAAAAAATGATGCGTACGTTTGTGCGAGTGTGTTTATTTGTAGTGCTGAGAAATTGCTCTGTTCTCTCCGTGAATGCGAGAAGAGAGCACTATAATACACTTTTTCTTTTTCTTTTTTCTGGATGGTGCGTGAGATGAAGAAGCGGGGCGGGGGGGAGGGGGGCAGATTATAATGAATGTAAAAGAGCATGCATCGCAAGATGTGAGGTGTGAGAGAACACGATGATATCGCCAGGTTATCAGCGTCGCAGAAAACCACAAATATGCGAAGAAAGGCCTCTGCCAAATTCGATTGAGGTCTCTCCAACTGCTCTGCGGCAGGCGCCGCTGAATAACATAACAATGAGACTGCACCATCTCATCCCTCGCATCACAAAGAGGCCGAAAAAGGGTCTGTCTATGCATTTGTCATCACTTCCTGCTCCTTGGAAGCCTTCTTCGTTGTATTGTTTTACTATAGTTCGCTTGTCAGCACTTCTGAAAAGAAAGAAATTCGCTGGACTATGATATTCCCTCCCCCGCCCCCTTTCTCCTCCTTCTCCTTGATTTGCGCAGCCGATCTCCTCGCTGACCTGACTCTTTCTGTTATACCTGGAAAAGAAAAAAAAAAGAGGGACATTCAGCAAACAAAAAAAGAAGTGTCAATAATAATAATAAAGAACGGGTGAAAAGAGGGCAAAAAGAGCGAGAACGGATATGATCAGTAGTGGCAAAAAAAACAATCTCTTTCTTTTTTTCTCCTTTTTTAATGATCATTCTTTAAACAGATTGAGAAAAGGCCTCACGAATTTGGAAAAAAATGAAAAGCGGAAGCGAAAAACAAAAAAAAAAAAGCTAGCTCAAACAATAGTAAAAATGGAGATTGCTATTCAGAAGTACAGAGAACGAAGACACAGAGAGAGAGAGAAACACGAAAAAAAAATATGAAAAATGAATGCGAGTGCGTAAAAGTAGGGAAGCAAACGATGAAGATGAAACATGTCTTTGGGCATGCTTCGTGTATTGAAAATGAAAAGGTTGCGATAACTGTGCGTGCGCGCGCCTGTACGTATTGGATCTACAGGATTAACAATGGATGCACGGCCGAGAGGAGGTGATGGTCGAGGAGAGACGGGTGAGAAAACGGATGAAAGATACGCCACAATGGGAGACGCGGAAATAGTTGGAATATGTGGATACGCGAGGGTGCATGCGCAAAGAGGGCAAGGGAGAGGGGGAGAGAGAAAGGGAGTAGTTGGGAGAGTGAAAAAAAAAAAACTGATACAGGCGGTAGTGGAAACAAAGAGAGGAAAATAAGAGAGCGACAAACAAGTGTCGAAAGATGTAGCAAGAAAGGAACAGGAACAGGAACAGGAGCATAGAGCAGAGTTTCGAAAAGCAAAATCCGCGCGAGATCACTTCTTCTCCTTTGCCTCGTTCTTCTTGATCTGTCCAAAGGCGACACCGCGAGCGCGGGAAGCGAAGAGCAGGGAGCTGCCGCTCTCGCTGACGTTGTAGCTGGCCGGACTCACGCACACAAACATGAGCACCTTGGCCTGGCCCGCCATGGAGTCCTGCAGCAGGAAGGTCAGAACAGAGTTTCGGAACGGGATGTGCTTAGAGTTCTGCGCCAGACCAGAGATGACGTCGCCGAGGGAAGAGAGCGACTTGTTGATGGCCACGGCCTCCTTGAGCATCTGCCCCTCGGCCCCACTCTTGTCCAGGCGTTCGCTGCCCGCCAGATCGACGAGTGAGAGCTTGCCGTAACTCTGCATGTTGGTCTGCTTGTTGACCGTGCTGACGATGATGTAGAGCAGCATGTGCGAGCGCGACGAGTGCTCGTTCATGTTGGTCGTACCCTCGCTGCGGTTCGACATGGCCGTCGCCATGATCTTGTCGATTTCCTTGGGCGACTTGACAGGCACCTCGGTGAGGTTGGTGACGTAGGTGCCGTGCGGGCCGCCTTGCTTGACCTCGTACGAGATGTTGGCTGCCTCCTTCTTGCTGCGCATCAGGTCGCGGATCTGCTCGCAGTAGATCTCCAGCACCGACACCGACACCGTCGACTCCTCCGTCTCCTTGCGCTCCTCGATGATGGAGAAGAGGCGCTCGAGAGCGCGGGCGTTGATGCCCTTGCTTTCGCCCTCGCCCCCGCCCATCGTGTACGTTTTACCACTTCCGGTCTGGCCGTAGGCGAAGATGCACACGTTGAAGCCGTCGACGACGCTGTCGATGAGCGGCGACGTGTCCTCAAAGACCTTGGACTGCGGCGCGTCCGGCGGGTAAACCTCGTCGAACTCGAACAGCTTAGGGCGGCCGGCCTGGTCGACGAACTTGAGCTCATCGGTGGAGGGGAAGGTCATAACGTTGGTGTGCCCCTCGTCGAGCTCCTTCTTGATCATCGGCCGCACGCGGCAGTAGACGCGGATGTTACCCTTGAGCTCCTGGATGGTGTTGTAGTACTGCTTGCGCAGCTTCATCTCCTTCTTGTACAGCTCCTGCGTCCAGTGCAGCGCCTTCTGGTCCGCCGCGCGGTCCATCTCGCTCGCCTTCATGATTGACCCGAGCGCGCTGGTGATCTGCGCCGTGTAGTAGGCGCTCTCCTTGCGGATGTCCGCGCAGTCATACTCCTTGATCTCGCGCAGGCCTTTGCGGATCGCCTGCACGTCGTCACGCATGCTACGCAGCTTCTCCTCCGAGATGGAGGCGTGGTTGATATCGGCGGCCCCCGCCGCCCCCGCCGCGCCGCCGAGGGCCGCGCCAGCACCCGCGCCGATACCAGCGGCAGCAGCGGCGGCGGCGCCGTCACCGCCGCCACCCTCGAGTGCGTCGACGCGCGCGGCGTACCTCTCGAGGGCGGTGACAGCCTCCCTGTTCTTGGCCTTGGCGTCCTTGTACTTGTTCTGCAGCTCATCGTGCTTGTGGCGGAGCTCCTCGAGCTGCTGGCGCAGCTGCTTCGTCTCGTCGCGCTCCCGCTCGATGAGGTTCTGCTGCTGCTGCTGCGCCTGCACCATGACGGCGCCGGGGTCCTGGCGCGGGCGTCCGCGCTCCCGCAGCTGGCGCTGCTGCTCGTCGTCGTCGCTGTCGGGGTTGGCCATCTCCTCGTCCATGGCGCGCTGCTTGGCGGCCTGGCCCTCGCCCATGTCGACGCCGGTCATGGCCTCGTAGAGCTCCAGCGCGTCGGAGAAGCGCTCGAGGAGCGTCATGAGCTCCACCTCGATGGCCTCGTGCTGCCCCGACTCGAGCATCTTCATGCACATGAGCTTGTGCTTCTTGCACTCCTTGGCCACGTCGTCGTCCTGCAGGATCTGCGGGTGCTCCAGCGCGTACTCGAGGGACGCGAGGTCGCCCTGGCACTCCAGCAGAAAGGTCTCCTCGTTGGCGAGCACCTGGTTAGGGTTCGCGTCGTTGACGTTGTCGAAGTTCTGCATGCTGCGGCGCGTGGACGACTGGGACTGGCGGCGAGCGCGGTCGTTCTCCTCGTACTGCCGGATGAGCTGCTTGAAAGGGGCGCCGAGGGTCTGACTCTGCGCGAAGCGCTGCAGCAGCCGGTGGTGGCCGCCAGTGTGGTAGGTCTTGTACCAACCGATGCACGTCAGGATAATGGCGTCACGCGACTGCGGCGAGGCGGTGGTCTTGCACGTCTTGAAGAAGCGTTCGCACCACTTCTCGGTCGACAGCACGATGGCAAACGGGGCGCCACAGTTCTGCAGGCACTGGTTCAGCACGCTCATCATCTTGATCTGGTTCGCCGGAGAGACGTCGGCGAAGTTGTTCTTGATAATCACCTCCGCGACGATATTTCCGCTGCCCTGGCGGATGTGGTTGATCAGCGCCTTGGTGGCCGCAGCGTCCCCCTCACGGTTTGGGGACGCTAGCTCGCGCTGGACGAGCTCCGTGATGTCATTCTTGACGGGATCCGAAAGCAAAGAGGAGAACATAGTGGCTCGTGTGTGCGGATGAGGGGAATAGATGGGATGAATGTGTGCTTCTCAATAAGGGAAAACGATACAGCTTGCCGATAGTTTCAAAAAAAAAAAAAAAGAAGAGTGAACTAGAATGTTTCCCCCTTGCTCGACTGAGGAAAGAGTGAGAAGAGATTAAATAAAACAATAATAATAAAATACGTTGTGCAGAAGAGGAAAACAAAAGAAAAGGAAAGCAGAGACCTTTCAAATATGTTCTACCAAAACTCGCACTTCTTTCATTTATTCGTGTGTGTGTGTGTTGGGTGTGTTCAAGGAGGTTGTAAAGGGCAAGAGGAAAGCGTGAATGGAAGAGAAGAATGAAGCGCATTGGTCAAAATATTGATGTCACCGTACTTTTTTTTGACTTTACTCGTCATGATAGTTTAACACACACACAAAAAGAAAAAGAGCAGAGCAGCAGAGCAGATGCATGTCAGTAAACGTCTTCAAGTCAATGTCATCGTTCATCTTCCTTTCCTCGTCCTTTTTCATCTTCTTTTTTTTTTTTTAATATAAGCCTGATTTGATCTAGCGAGAGGAGAGAGAAAGAGAGAGGGGGGAAGGGAGGAGAGAGAGGGAGAGGAGTCTCCAGCACTTTGTACATGCTTTGTGTGTTGTGGCAAATGGGCACACTGTGCGGTCTATTGTACATCTGCATAAGGAATACCAAATCACGGCAGTGTGTTTCCCACTTCTTGGTATTGCATCGCCGGACTCCGCTGACGGGTGCACTTACTATGAACGAGAGTAGGTGCCTGTTGTGAGAATAACAGGAAGAAGAAGAGAAGGAGAAGAAGAAGAAGCAGGGGAATGAAGCGGGGATGTGCGTCTCCTCTCCTCTGGAATCTCCGCTCGCCCCCGCTAGACGGCGCCGGTTCCGTCGTACTTTCTGGGGTTGTTGGGGCACCCGGGGGAGGTGGCGAGGTGCTGGCGCCATCCCTCGACGCCGGCGCGGAAGCGGGCGTGGCATAGGGGACAGACGCTGTGTGTGGGGACGTGCTCGATACACGAGCGCGCGGCGACGTGCCTGTCGATGTCCTCCGCGCGGATGGCTTCGCGGCAGCGCGGGCACTGGCGCACCATGGTGTGTCCCTCGCACTCGCTGACGAGGTGCTGCTGCAGCGTGCTGATCTCCGTGACCTGGTCGCACAGCGGGCACGGGCACAGCATCGGGCACGCGCGGACGTAGTGCGCGTCGAGGTGCGCCTCGTCGAACTTGGGGTTGAACTCGCCGCAGAACTGGCACGTGCGCAGACTGCGCGTGGCCGAGTCGCCCGCCTTGGACGACGACGACGACGAGACCGCGCTGCTGTCGTGCTGCGCCGCCTGCTTGAGAGAGTCGATGTTTGCGCCGCCCTGCGAGCGCGGCACCTTGCCCCGCTGCGCCGTCAGCTGCTCCGCGATCTGCAGCAGATTCTGGATGTCGGAGGCGGTCGACGGCGACGACGAGCTATGGATCGACTGCGTGTCCGCCTCAAGGTCCGGGCCCGCCGCCAGCGCCACGGCGGCCGCGACCGCCCCCGCACTCGCGCGCTGTTCCGCCTCCTCCTCCGCGCGTGCGCCGCGCACCTCCTGTATATGCTGCTCAATGACGCTGCGCTGCGCCGGCTTAAGGTTCTCCAGGAGTGGGGCGGTCGCGCGGGGGTCCAGCACGGCGAGCTTCGCGAAGAGCCGCGACGCCGCTTCGCGCACCTCGCCGTTGGAGTGCTGCAGCGACGGGAGCAGCACGCGGTGGACGAGCGAGACCGTGTCGAGGGCGTTGGGGTTCTGAGCCTTGTTGACGCCCCAGTCGTCTACGAAGGTTGACAATATGTTGATGCGTGAGATGTGGGTGCGATAGCCAGCCGCTTTGCGCCCCTGTTTGTCGGGGTCCGCCAGCAGCAGCGAGACGATCCGGTCGGGCCCGATGGGCGAGCGCGCAAGGGAGATGATCGCGCCCTCAATGCCCTCGCGGATGCGCCCGTTGGCGTCGCCCAGTCGCGACATCATGTCCGGCAGAAGCTTCACCACGCCACCCGACAGCTGCGCCAGCGCGCCGGACTCGCTCGAGCGTCCCGACGCCAATTCCTCGATAAACTCGCACGCGGCAAAGACGACGCCGGCGAAGGGGTCGGTAAAACCGCGGCCGGCGCTGGCGAAGTACGCCAGGAGCTGCTCCGACGCGGCCGAGGTGTGTGCGCGCAAGATACGGAGCCCCTCATCGGAAGCTATTGTGCGGATGGCCGCCTCGCGTTGTTGCCCCTTCTTGCTGAGCATGCACGCCGCGCAGAAGATGCCGAGATCCTTCTCATATAGGCGCGACTCCGAGTCGAGCTCGCCGCTGAGTTGCAGCGGTGCGCCGTGCTCGCCGCAACGCGCCAGGATGAGTTTGTTGAGCTCCCTCTCCCAGTCCGCGCCGGCGCCGTCAGCAGGAACCTCGGCCGCCGCCACACCCGCGCCAGCGCCGCCGCCGCCGCCGCCAAAACCCGACCTGACGGCGGCGTCGACGTCGTAGAAGCCCTTGCCGCCGACCGCGATGTCGTCGTGCGCGGTGGGGGAGGGGCGGCGGTCGTAGGGGTGCGTGTCGGTGAAGCGCGGCGGCGAGGACGTGGCCGGCGCCGAGTGTGGGACGCCGGGCACCTGGCGCTCGCTGTCCATCACGGTCACTGGCGGGGCCGGCGGGCGGGTCTGGGAGCCGAGCAGCGGGCTGCTGTTGCTGTACGCGGCCTGGTGCAGCGCGTCGATGCGTTGCTTGAGCGCCTTGGCACGCTGATAGTCCTCCGCCGCAACGGCCTGCGCCTTCTCCTCCTCCAGCTGCTTAATCTCCCCGTGCGAGCGCTCGATGACAGCAATCTGGCGCTTCAGCGCGTCCGCGAGGTCGTAGTCCTCCTCCGCCACCGCGCGCGCCTTGAGAGCCGAGAGCTCCGCAACGCGACGCTCGGCTGACGCGCTGGCGGAGCCGGCCAGCCGCGGGATCTTGTTCGCGCCGTCCGCGTTGGTGAGCGGGAGCATCTCGTCCATCGGGGCTTCGATGTTCTCGCCGATGACGATGGCGCGCATATTGCTGTCCCACGACGTGAAGTGGCGCAGCAGGTTTCCGTGGGCAGCGATGGCCACCACGCCAACTTGCTGGAAAATGTTGTACGTGTTGTGGTGCGGACGGCGCAGCACCAGCCGTAGGTACGTGCATGCCTTTCGGATACCAACCGTTTTGAGCTCACGCGCGTTGAAGCTGTTCTTTTCGTTGGAGGAGAAGCGCACGTGGCCGAGACGCACAAAGTTGGCCTTCTCATACGACACGCATACGCCCCGCTGCATTTCCTCCTCCGTCGCATCCGCCGTAAATACATCTATGCAGGACGATATTTTGCGCTCATGCGAGAGAATGCGAACGTAGTCCAGCGTAACGCGTCCCTCAAAGCGGAAGCCAAGCTCCTGCGGGTACCGGCAGTGCTTGCCCGACTGCCAGCCCAGTGACGTGGCCGTCTGGCTTTGCAGCGACTCTACCGGATGGGCCTCGTCCTCCGAGCTCACGTAGCACAGCGTCATGAGCAGGCGCGGTCCATACTTGGTCTCCTGAGCGTACATTTTACCTGTTGACTACGTATCAGCGCCGGCGTGCGAGTGGGTAGGTGGGAGGGTCTGGTTCTTGCCGGTTTTTCCCTTCTTGTGTATCACAGTACCTCTACTAGATAGAGTGTGGAGGCGTCTAAACCGTCTTTGGGTGATTGCCTTGTTGCTAACTTGAAACAGATTAACAGCATGAGGGAGAAGAGAAAAGTGAAGGGGTATCCACTGAGGTCCATCACATAAACGCAGCAGCAGCGAAAGGCAATTGCTGCCCACTTGAGTAAAATTCATTTTATTTGCTTGCTTTCGAAGAGAGAACTACACCACAATAACGGGCTGCTCCACGCAGGCGCCCATTTTAAGCTGGACGAAGATGGTCCCGTAACCACGAAAGCCACAAAAACACTGAGCGAGATGGAAATGCGGAAAAGAGCAGAAGCTGCGTGCTAATCATAAAGGTCTGCGATGCAGTGAGCAAGCACTCGAGCGTTGGCAGTGATTTCATACTGGGGTAAAGAAGAACAGAAAGAAAGAAGTAGTTATATTTGAAAAAGAAAAAACAACTTATACGTTAAATGTTATTATTAGGGATTGAAAGAAAAGAAAGAAAGAAAGAAGGGGAAGGGTGGGGGAAGGCATAATAGTGGAAACTGGCGTGTGTGATACAAGGTAAGTCTCGCAGTCGGACATCAAAGTGAGTGACTGGAAGAAGCAGAAGGAAAAGCAGAAGGCCTCCCTTGAGGTGTGTGAGAACTTTTGCTTTCTTTTCTTTTTTCCTCTCTCTCTCTCTCTCTCTCAAACTTTTGCAGATTTTAATGCGGAATTTGGGGAAAAGCAATATATCAGTGGTAATTAAATTAGAGAGGGAGAGAATACGAAAAGAGTGTGACTGGGAAGTCTTAGTATGGCAGCTGTTTGGAATTTATATGATTAAGAGCTTAACATTACACGTTGTTAAGTAAGGTGGGAAAGGGGTTAGTAACGACGCTGACGAATCGCACGTAGACCCCCCTCCGGGCGGAGTTCAACACCCATGCACGTCAGTCGGAATCCTCCTCCTCCTCCTCCTCTTCCTCCTCCTCTTCACCGGACACCTCCTCGTTGTCTCCGTCATCGTCATCCGTGACTTCTTCGTCATCCAGCTCCTCGTCCTCGTCCTCGTCCTCCTCAGCGCCATCCCCGTCATCCGAATCGGTCTCGCCTACAGTTTCTCCCTCTTCGTTGGCGTCACACAGCTCATGCTTGGGAGGAACGATAGAATCTGGGTCGAACTCGACGACGTTGTTCGGGAGAAATGGCAGCACCTCTTTCAGGACGCGCGAGAGGGCGTCGATGATCCCCTGGAGGTGATCCATGCTCTTCAGCGAACTCACGCCCTCCTTGAGCTTCTCGCCCTGGAAAAGTGTCAGGTTAAAGACAGTAGACGCGGCGGCAACCTCCTCCTCCGTGACGGCCACGTTACCGGAGTGACGCATCACAGCCCACGGAAGATTCTGGCTCGTCAAGACTTCGCGCACAAAGGTGCGCGCGCCGAGACGCGAGGCGTTGCGGAAGTCCTCCTTGTGCACGCGCTGCTGATGCTTGCCCTTGTGCTGGGTGGTGCTGTACGACGAGAGGCGCACCAACTTGCTGGGGGTGGCGTTGCTATAGGTGGCGTTGAGCAGCGTCTCCTGGCTGCGTTGCTGACCGGAGTTGAAGTCGCTATGCGCAGTGAGGTTGCTGCTCGTCATCTTGCCCATCGTCCCCGCACCAGATGACGAGTACAGTGGAGAAACGTAGAAGCCCTTCTCTTGGCGGACAGTGCGGCCAATATCACGCATGAACTTGAGGCCCGCACGGACAGGGTCCTCGCCTGTGGCGAAGGGCTGGCAGAAAGCCTGAAACAGAGCCACCTTGTCAGCGACAGCTGCAAAGAAAACACACCCAATCGCCTCCGGGTCGAGCTGCTTCTCAAAAGCATGAGGAGGATTGAACAGAGCGTCGGTGCCTGTCTGCTGACGCAGCACCTTCGCAAGTTTCGCGTCTTCCGGTAGCTGGAGCAGAGTAACGGCCTTGGCGTTGGGGATGGCAAACTTGGTGACAACAGTGGCGGTGTCGCCTTCGCTGACGCGAACGAGCTGAATCTGTGCCGCCTTCAAAGGAACCGTGCACACACTGCTTTCATTCGCTTCGCAAAGTGCCCGGCACAAGCTGCGGCGGCCGGTATTGGGGAGACCCACGACGATAGCACAAATTTTCTTGTCAAGATTTGAACGCATCTCGGAGCTGGAGCAGCCAGGGCTCTCCCGAACTGATTCAACATACGGAGCAAGTGACGAGACAGCTTGCCGTGGCGCGTGGAGAAAGGGGTGACGGAAAACACAAGGTTGGAACTGACCTTTTCGTAGCGCTCCCTGAGAGCGCACGCGAGGAGAGACACTTGTGAAACGATCGCGGGGGCAGAAACAAGGTCACACTTGGTCAGAACAAACAGGACAAGCACCTTACGTGTTCCCTTGTACACCTCAGCACGCTCTGTGATTGCGTCGAGCAGGCCCCACGGAACGCATTGGGGCGAGAAACGGCAGTCCAGCGTAACAAGATAGGAGGCCGACGGCAACTGAAACGAGGTGTCAGTGCTGGAAGACTTGATGGGAAACACCAGCTCGTCCAGGGACCGATTGAACTGTGTCTGAAAGTCGTTGCTCTGCTTCACAGAAATGAACAGAAGCTGCTTACGAGACGTGTTGCCCTGAGCGTGTGTCTTTTGTTGTTGCTGCTGATGTTGTCCATGTGGTTGTTCCATCGCGTCTTCTTCAGCTCCCTGTTTCATTAGTTTCTTCTGAACTCGGGCGTTTTCACGAGCAAGCAGCACGCGGTTCAAGATTTCCTCCTTATCGGGGTGTGCCTTTGAAATCTTCAAAGCCATCTGAGCCATCTCGCGCGCCTTCTTGCTACGTTTGGGTGCCATACCATTCTTTTTCAGGCTCTTGGCAGCTTTCCTCAAATCACGCTTGTGTTCTCGCTTCTTGCGCTCAATCTTGTGGCGCTGACTCGAGGACTTGCGCTTGGACTTGGGAGCCTTGATCTTGACCATTTTGATGCAGAATAATACTCTGATAAATTGTAGTGTTTAAAATGCAAAAAAAAAAAATGATCGGACTGTTTCCGTGCTTTTGAATTAATATGCTGGAAAACAGATACTGTGGTTACAGATGTATTAGGAGTGTCCAAATAAAGGAAAAAAAAAAACAGCTGACCTGTGAAGCAAAGTAAAAACAAGAAATAAAAAGGCAAAAAGTGGGATACGTGCTTGTCTCAATATTTGCTGAATAATATTATTCCTTAGACCAAACGAGACCTTCCTCTTAGTGTAGCGTCCTGGGTGCTTTTCTGTATTCACTTCGTTCTCTTTTTGATGAAAATCAGCAGGTCAATGTTATGGACAGGGGAAGAGCCACCACGGTTCGATGTGTGGGAGGGAGGGAGAAAGAAAAAAGATAGTTTTAATGATGAAAGAAACCATTCAATAGAGGATTGTGTCTCTTTTTTTTTTTTCATCGTCACTCCAGAGAACCAGCAACATAGCACCTGCTTCAGGACGTGAACCTCATAAGAAAGATCTCTGGAGTCATTATTGCTACTTCATCACAAAATGCGGGCAGCAAGAGGACGAGAAGCAAACCACGTTCTCATCTCCACATTGTCTTTAGCAACTTGCGCTGCTCGAAACGCAGAATAGCACGGCTCAGGAAAGATCAGTTGGTGCTAGGAACTACGACACATTTTAGTTGTGTTTTAGTCAGACGTGAGTTTGCAGTTTTAACATTTTGTTGATGTTGTTGTTGTTGTTGATAAGAAAATGCGCTAGTGCGTACCCCTACTGGAAATAATGAAAATAGTGCTCCTGGTTGTGGCCATTCTTCGCGTAGTGGATCTCCATCAGTGTACGGCAGTGACAGCTGCAGCACAGAACGCGAAAGAAAAGATTGTCGCAATAAAGGCCATGGTAATTATGATAGTAAATAAGCAAGATACAAAGATGGGGCAAGCACTGTATTAAGATTTGAACGTGACCGAGACGCACAACGTAGAAACAGTAAGCGTGAAGAAAAGAAATGAAGGAAAAGAACAACAAAAAAATGATAATGAGCGGGTGTATACAACAAAGAAACACAACGAAAAAGAAAGGCGAAGGAAAGGGAGAAGGAATGGGCAAGAAGTGTTGGAGTGAGAAACAGGAGTAGACAACAGCAACTACAGATAAAAGTACTAGAAAGGTAACAGAAGGCGAAAAGAGGAAGCTACTACAATGCGCTACAACAATTAGAATGATGATGATAGTACGATTAATAATGAATTATGAGCAGCAGTACCATCCTCGCTTCGAAAAAAAAAAGGCTGGAAAAACAAAAGGTGAAGTGGGTATGATGGGGTTATCTTTTCTTTATTATTTTCTTACCCTTCAACACAATGCCCAAAGAAACAACTTCAAACAAAGGGAAACGAGAGAGAACTCCCTGAGGTCGTCCGGTCTAGGCAATCTTTGAACGACAAACGAAAAAAAAAAAAAGGATTACCGTTTTGTCTAGCAGTGCTTCACTGCTAGGGAGAGAGGGAGAGAGAAGAGAAGAAGAAAAAAAAAAGAGAGAAAAAAAAGAAATTGAGCAAGAGATGACACACAGATAATGCACGTAGTAGTGACCAGAGCATCTTGATGATTAATATCGCATGATATTTTATGATAATCACTTACTTCTCTTTTTTGTTTTCTTCCTTCATGGGGAATGTAAAATCATTTTCTTCAATTCACCTTTCGTTTTTTGTTTTTGAGTTTAGAGCTTCATTAAGCGCATATATATTACACTTTCTTTTTTTTTCGCTCCTGTTCCTCACTGGTTCACTGTGAAAGACATCCATGAAATGAGAAATACGATGGAGGAAGAAAGAAGTACAGCGAAAAAAAAAAAAACAGTAGAGGAGGGAAAAGGGAGAGCTCGGCAACTGCTTGTGTCAGAAATAAAGGTTGCAAAGTTTTTTTCGCTCTAGTTCTTCTTCTTCTTCTCTTTCTCTCTCTCTCTCTCTCTCTCTCATGCTCCCCATTTTCACCTCGTTTCATAAGAGAAAAAAAAGAGCTCTAAAACGGTGCGTTTCCATCCCCGGTCGGCTAAGAAGAACATATGCGCTAAGCTGTGGACAGGGCTCACAGGAAAAGAGGACAAAGTACACACGTAATATAAAGTGTTTGTTTTTTCAGCATTGCTTCTCCTCTTTTATTATTATTTTTTTTTGAAGCGATGAAGAACAGTCATAACATCAGAAGGAATAAAGCCGTGAGCACTAAATCAAACGGTACTATACAAAGAAACTACAGTAAACGTATTGTCTCATTTCAACGGCAGATGCTGACCCAACGCATACGTGAGAGGTGTACGGTTCGTATGATGATGATGGCAACTACAGGTTCGCTACTACGCAGATATTATTATTATTGCTTTTCTTCTCCATTCTAGCAGCTTCTGCCGTTCTACGCGCTGACCGTGCGACCGTCAAGACCAAGTGTGGGCTGATCCTTGCCATCTGGGTAGATGAGCTTCGGAACGTTGAACTTGAAGTTGCTAAAGTCGTGGTTGGCGAGCTTCTTCTGAATCTCTTCGACAGATCCGGACAATTTGGCGGCTTCCTTGATCTGATTGGCAAGGGCAATGTCCATCAGACGATTGAGCGACCGGTAGAGCTGCACCATGCGGGGAGCGGCGTAGCGGCGCTCAGCACTATCGGGTGCGCGGAAGCGCTCGGGGCGATTAACGTACTGCTCCCATTCCGCTATAGCACTCTCAAAAAACGGGAGCTTTGTGTCAACAGTGCCGCTCTGCACCCAGCGCTTCATGCGCATGCACCGTTCATCCCACTTGTGCCGGCGGTCGTAATCGAAGTCCTGGTGGTACCATGGCAGGTTACGCGTCTCGGGAACGTCAGGGTCAAAGTTTTCGTAAAAGTCACCCCAAGTTGCAGCCATCGGATTCTTGTCCTTGTCCGCCTTAATTTTCGCAAAAGTGTCGCTGGTCAAGACGGCGTAATTGACATCATCAGAGACCCACTCGTTGTACAGCTTCTCCTGCTCCATACCGACTGGAACTTTGGCCCAGTTGTACTCCAGCGGCGCAGTCAGGTAGCGTAGACGGAAGTAGAAGGCATCAGTCTTCCAGAGACGCGGGTTCGGCATCTCACGCATCGCCTGCTTGAGGTATTTTTCGTACTCGTCAAACTTGGTGGAGTAGAAGTCGTCGTCCTGTCGTGCCAAGGTGCGCTCCGCATTAATGCGGTTGGACTCTGGACTCGTTTCGCGGATGAGGTACTGGAACAGCTGCTCGCGGTTGTGGGTGTACAGATCCTCCATGGAGGTTTCCATCAGCGTCTCGATATCCTTCACCATCCTACGGTAGCCACGGCGGTTCTTGCTGGCGTAATGCTTAGGCTGGTTATATCCGCTTTCGATCCACCCTTGCATCTCGCGGCGCGCATTTTGGCGATCAGGGTCAACATTCTTGACATACCAACCCTCGTAGTCGAGATTCTTCTCCCAGAAGTTGGTGCCATCCGGCTGCGCCTTCTCAAAGTAACCACGCGAAGTGGTCCACGACGTGGGAATGCGGCCGGCGAGCTTGTTGTACTCCTCCTCAGCCTTCTGGCCGAGCCACGACCAGTGGCCGTCATACGGTCCCTCACGACGCTGCTCCTCTCCATTCCAGAAAGCGCGCTCGTCGTTGCGCTGGCCTTCCTCCTTTGTCCACTGCTTCATCAACGCATCGTGACTCTCAGAGTCGAAGAATTTCTCGACGGTGGCGCGGTGACGGCGGAACAGCACGCATTCCTGATACTCCATCCAGCCGTTGTGCAGCAGATGGCGAATGGCATCCGGGTCCTTGACGTGCTGATTCATCAGGAAGCGAAGGCGAATCTTTTCCTTCATGTCGGGAAGCGGCAGCGAAAGGTAGTAGTAATGTTTAAGCAGAGGAAGTGCCTTGAGAATGCAGCGGTAGAGCGATTTCATCGCAAGGCGCGTGTCCCAGTGCATGACAGAATTGCTTAGCAGCGTGGTATTACCCTCACGCTTGCCAGTCACAGAGCCGTAGTCGAAGTCGGGGTGATGGTCGTTCACGGCGGTCTGCGGGAAGAAATCCTCGGGATGGACCGTTTCCCCTTCGCTCGGGTTGCGAACATAATTCTCGTAGCGCATCGCTGGGGGGCCACCAGTGAAGCCGGGAGCATTCTCGAAGTGTCCGCGAGAGGTCTCGTACTCGCGAGCCTTAATGTTGTCAGAGCGGTCCTTGGGAAAGTTCTCAGTCCCGCGGGTGCGGGACGGGTACGTCGACACAACATCGGGAAACGCCTTCTCAAAAGACGTCGGCTCGTTCTTCTTGGAGTAAACACCAGGTTTGTTCGCCTCCCCATGGGCGCCGGGAATAGGCTTGGTGTAGTCGTTATCCACTACTTTGTCTCCCTTGAAGCGCAGACCGCTGCCGGCGACGGCGAGAGGATAAGCGAAGCGACGCATCATTGTGTGTCTGTGTGTGTGTAGAGGGGGGTCACAACTTGAACCTATTACGAGTGAATGTTTGAAGTTATGACAGACCGTGGGAAATACTTGAAATGCGCTAATTTATACTTCAAGTTCTCCAGCTTTTTTCCTTTACTTCTCTCAACTCTTACACCTTGTCTAAGCACTTGGAAGCACAATAGAGGGGAGAGAGGAGAACAGCAAAACGAAAAATAAATACGTTACTCAGTTGACGTTCCTAAATTGATGTTTGAATATGACTAATTTCCTATTTATTGTGATATGTGCTAGATTTTATGACAAAATGCTGCTTTGCTAAATACACGATACTTTCTTAATATTATTTCTTTTCGAGTGTGTTGCCTAGTATGATAATGTTTGTTGATCAAAAATAATCGTGCTTCTACTTGACGGTGGGGAAGGGGGGGGGGCGTGTGACTAGAACGCGTTGGGAAGCAGAAAAATATTTCCTTTTGTGTGTGCGTGTGAATTTGTCAGGGTTGGGTTTTTGGCGGTGGGGATGGGCGGTGGGGATGGGGGAGGCGGAGGTGGTCAGTCCATTTTTTTTCTTTTTTTTTTTCCATTCGCGGGTGGGCCCCAGCGGTGCGCGCCGGTGGCTAGGGCGGCGGGGCGGCCAGGCCAGCAGGAACCGCGTTGGCGACACGCAACGAAGGAGGGGAGGGGAGTTGGACCCGCGACGGAAGGCGGGGAGCAGCGGGGCGTGCACGGCGCGGCACAGAACTCTGCCGGTTCCGCGCCGCGTTCACGTTCCTTCAGGGCCCAGAGTCACCCAAGCGCAAACCATCGCAGCGTATGAAACAACGCCGGTCGAAGGTGTTCCGGCGGGCATGTGCGCGTTCGCCTTGCTATTGCTGTGCTCGGCGGAGGGTTTTTAACGTTGCGGGGGGGGGGGGGGGGGCAAATTGAGACAGATAACCTTTCAGGGGTGCGGGGCGTGGCGGTGGCTTCGCAACGCTTCTGCATCG
Source organism: Kentomonas sorsogonicus (assembly GCA_030347455.1). Lineage (NCBI taxonomy): Eukaryota > Euglenozoa > Kinetoplastea > Trypanosomatida > Trypanosomatidae > Kentomonas > Kentomonas sorsogonicus. Next base: position 85,930 of record JAQOSZ010000025.1, on the reverse strand, counting down.
GTTGGCGTGTCTCCGCCGCTAGGGTGGGACACCGCCCCCTTCCTCCCAGATCGGCGAAGGCGCCATAACCCGGGACCAACCGCAAACCTTCCCGCGTAGCGCGGAAACAACCGCTCCCCGACGCCGTTCTGTTCTCCCGTGCGCCTCCGTCGGCGACTGCATGCCGCCTCCGGATGGGCGTTGGTGGCGCGTTCTGGGAGGGGGCGGCGGGGCGGCAGTGGGGGCGTCGGGAGGGCCCGACGCGCCTCTTCCTGCTTCCGAGGGATTGCAACCCCCCCCCCCCTCCCCCGCCCCGCAGCGTCGCGGTGCGTCGGGTGGGGCGTCCTTTCATTCGCCGCCCGCCGCTCGTCTCCCGTCCCGCCCCCCTCCTGATGCCGCACTTCGGCCCCCCCAGCGCGCACCCCCAGTCCACCACCGGTCGACAGCACCGCGCGCTCGACTCGAGCGACAGAACAACGACATCAGCATCAAAAAACAATAAGATAAAGTAAGAAAGAAAGAGCAAATGATGCCGAGAACAAGAAAAACGGAAGTGTTTCCTGTTTATGTTCGTCCCCCCTCGCTAGCGTGCCGGAAGGAAATGCGAAAGGCAAAAAAAAAGTTATGTCGTCAGCGAACAAAAGGAAGCAAAATGTACTCTCTGCTACGTCGCGTTGACTGAAAAATACCTATTTTGATGCGTCATTTTTCACAAGAATATCACAAATGCTTCAGTGAAACAGTTCTATAAACTTTCTGTGATATGAACCAATTACTAGCTTCGAAATTGCGTTAAACTAGAATAGATATAGTGTAGCAACTTAAATGTACGTAATCGGTGAGGAAACGTATTTTCTCTACAGATTTTGAAATTGTCCAGTGCTAACGTTGCATCTTTATTAGGAAAGCAATATGGAGGACACACACACACACACACACACACACACATACTAAATGGGAATCTGATTTTTTTTTTTAACCATTGGTGCAAAGTGTGCCTCCAATCCTTTTTTCTTTTCATGCGTTTGCCCTACTCAAACAAATTCACGATCCGTTTTCTCTCATGGATAATATCTTCTTTTCACATTCTTCACACCTTAGGCAGTGCACGCTGCATCTTTTGTTTTTCATATTAAAAAGAGGTAGTTTACTCATCCTAGCCCCATCAAGGTTCGATAGACTTCAGAGCTCACAGTGAAGTCAGTTTGGTCAACACCAATAAGTTTACGCCAAACGAAACCATTAGTACATTGAGGCTTCTAGTGACTAATCTAACACATCACAGTAACTATCAAGTCAACGCTCACTTACATCACCATATACAAAGGTCAGTTTATATATACATGATATTTTGCAAACGCATTGGCGAAGTGCACTAGAAGAAAATATACTGTCTGCGCGTGCGTTTGTGTGCAAAAGCTTTTTTATGAACAAATAGAAGAAGGTAAGCATTTTTTTTTTGTTTGAAAAAAGAACCTTTTATTGGAAAAAAAGTCACTTTCCCCCATTCTTACTACTCTATAGATTTGTATCTCATTACCCCCTTTTTTTTCCTACTCTCTAATAACAATTTTATCATTTATATATCGAGGACTCCGAAGTTGGCTTGCGTGTGTTTTTGCTCTGTCTCAACGGTTTGCCGCTTTTGATTCGTCATTTTTATTTTCATTGCTACTTCCCCCTTAATTACCTTTTTATTTATTAATCTTCTATTTGTTGTTGTATCCACTTTTTTTCTACTCATTTTTTTTCTCATCACACCGCCGAGTGCCAGTGTCAAATTGGAGTTTACGTCGATATTGTAACTTATTTTTTTTTTTCTGGTTCAAGTGTCACATCTCTATTATTTCACATTCTTCTTTTATCTAAGTAAGTCTTTATTATTGTTGCCATACTTTCACTTATCTTTTACTACCACTGATTTATCATCGATCTATTGTTGTGTTTCTCGTATTTTTCTTTTCCTCTCACCTTTTTTTTTTCGATTCCCGCTACTTACTATTTCTCCGTTTTGCACTCCTTCCTTTTCTTGTGTGATTTGAAGATCAATATATATATATATATATATATATATATATATTAAACAGTAGTGCGCGGCTTTGTTGTGTCCACATCTTCATCCATCATTTTTTTTTCTAAATATACATTTTGAATCATTGGATTCTCGATAATTTGCCTGTACAACAACTGCAAGGACTCCAACGACACCGAACAATATAATACGGCAAAGAAAACAAGTTTTTTTGTATGTGTGAATTATATCTGCAATCAGTCAAACGGAACAGGTAAACAAAAAAAAAAAGTAAAGAACAATATTCATATCAGCCACTGCCCTAAAACATTTTATCTAATAAGCATTGATACCGAAGTGTTCAACTAGAAGAGAGAACAGTGCTACTGAGCAGAAATAGAAGAATAATAAGATAGTAAAAATCTGCGGAAAGTAGTACACGAAAAATTTTTATTTTCTTGCTACCTTTCTCAACGTCTCCCTTTCTATACAGTTCTGCTCAAGCGTAAATAAAGTATTAAGTGGATACGTGATTAAAAAGGAAAAAAAAAAAGCTACAGCGACAGAGACACAAGCAATCTCGTAAGCAAAATAGAAGGAGGAACGCTGATAAAACGGAATATCACAATCAAAGAATCATCAACACTAACATATAACGTGTTTTCCTCCTTTTTTGATTGATTGACAGTGTCTCCAGTCCTTTCCCTGTACCGTGGCCGTCTTTCTGCGTCATCGTTAGACAATTCCATCAGTCTGAGGCATTGATTATTGCTAGGTACCTGTCCTGCAGTTGCACAAAAATTCCTTCATAAATAAATTGATTCACTTTTTCTTTTTTTAAAAGCTATTTTCCCCATTATTTTTTTTCCTTTTGAAGTAATACAACTCGTTGTTTTCCACGCTGCTTCTACTTAGCATCAGTTCAATAAAACACAGTGCGCTACCACGCCTTTTTCTCTTTATCTGTGCGTGCTCGATCCACTAGTTACACTTTCTTTTCTCTTTTTTATCTTCTTTTTTAAAGTCTCTTTCCTCTCTTAATTTGTCTCTCTCCATTCTTTTGATTGCTCCGCTTTACTGTGTCCATGTCGACTTCTTCCTTAGACAGAGCAGAGGAGCCGGCCTGTTTAATCACTAGTCAAAATCTTGAATTTCTCATTTTCGTAGGCCACTTATCCAATTCACACCCAACGGTTTTGATATCTCAAACTTTGACGCGATTCACGGATGGTGACGCTGCTCATTATTCTGCCTCGGTTTGCGTTGTTGATGTTAGTCGAAGTAGAACTGCACGTGCAGTGATTCACAGTCCTGATTTACAAGCGTGGTCGACCTCTGTCATCCGCTTGTTTCTTGACACCCACGTGTCAGAGTCCGTTTTGCCGTTCGTTGAAGACATGCAAAATCAGAGTAAAAGTCCCTTTGACGAGACTGTTTCTGACTTTTATGTTCGTGGTGATTTGAGTGCTGATATCAGAAAAAATGGAATGTCAGCTCGTACCGCAGATAACGCATTGAATGTGGATGTTTCATGCAATTCTTTGTCACTCGCGTGGAATGGCGAAAGTAGGTCTAGTGTGGACACTGACCTTTCGTTTTGCTTCCGTAGTTGTAATAGCGACACCGGCGAGTCAAACGCGTGGAATACAACAGTGATGCTGAACAACATGGAAGGCGAGTTTCAAGGCAAACCAGTTTCCGATGGTGCTTGTGGATTGTTCACTCGAAAATGCCAATTACAAAAACTGGGTGAAGCTAGATCGAGTATCCGGCTTCGGATTGGAAGCAAATACATCTTTGAAGCAGAATTTCCGGAGAACAACTTTGATGAGGGCAGTGCGTCTTTATGCATTGTTGGCTCGGGAAAAATAGAAAGTGACGTGCGCGGGAGTGTGAAACTCATTGGCAACGCCGCTATGAGCTCCTGCCTTATTTTCCGCAGCTTTCCTTCCTCATTTTCTATCAGTGCGGAGTGCTTCGATGTGCAGATTCGTTGTGAGTGTGTGGCCGCGGAATCGCTTGATTTAACGTCGGCTGCGACCTTTGGCGTCATTCTTAATAAAATAGCGGTTGTGGGAAGTTGCAGTGGCCGCGACGCAGTTGAATTACCTGTTGCGGGCTTCTTAAACTTTTCTGACGAATTCATATACCAACCACTCCCTTTCCTTTTTCGTCGTGTTGGTTCACGGGTGAACGATGCCTTACTCGACTACTTTCGCGCTCATACCATATCGAGTGGAATTGACATCGCCATGCAATGCGACAGCGAGGCTGTATTGGCAGTTCCGCCAGAAGTGAGTCGTCAGCTATTCGAAGCTGCCGCCGCTCCTGTGGTGCACCTGCTAAACACTAGCGGTAAATCGTGGAGGAGTTTGCTGTTTCTCTCTCTCTGCGGGGCAATTCGAAGAGGAAGCGCCCGCCGGTTTCAGCGATTTGCTGTGCTTGCGGAAATGCTACACACTGGCTCACTCATCATTGATGATATTGAAGATAACTCCCTCACCAGACGTGGCGCTCCTTGTGTACACCGCCAGTTCGGAGTGGGCGCTGCGCTTAATTCTGGTACCCTGTGCTATTTCCTCGCTCCGAATGCAGCCGGCTGTGCTGACCTCCCTCCTTTAGTTTCGAACCAAATTTATGCCCTCCTTTTTGAAACCCTCCGTTTGGGCCATCTGGGACAAGGTATGGATATTCACGGATTCGTTCATTTGCTACCAGACGTGGTCAGTACTGGCAGGAACCTGCAGCTTTTAAACCTTATCGATGCCACACACAAATATAAGAGTGGACAACTGGTTGGCTGCATCTGTGCGTTAGCCGGCATTTTGAATGAGTGTGACGCGGTAACGGTTTCCACTTTGACGGATGCGGGTGTTCTTTTGGGGTGGGCCTACCAGATAATCAACGATGTAAGCGCTTTTTCATCATTTCAAAGAACAGGTGAGCCCATCGAAGATGTTCAGCAGGGAAAGATCTCCTACCCAGTGGCAGTGGCACTGGGTTGCCTCTCGGAGGAGGAGGATCGTAAAGAGTTATGTGAGCTGGTCACCTCAAAGGACTCAAGGAGTGACGTATCCCAGCGCGTTGTCGCACTCGTTGAGAGCTGTGGTGCCGCAGTTACCTCACTCGAGAAGGCGAAATTACTGATTCAAGGCGCTACCGATAAATTATCATCCTTGCTGCCCAATTCGATTCACAAAGCACTGGTTCTGGCGTTTTGCAGCTACATCATGTCATTGACACACACGAAGTCCTGAACACCTCCTTCTTCCTGGATTTCGATGTTTTTGAGGACGCGAAGTCGAAATTCACGGATACCTCAAATTTTACGTTGTCGCAATCACGTATTATTGGGTATGTGCTTCGGATTCACAGTTTGAGTTGTACTTTCAGCGCTATTTTGACAGTGGTACTTGCTTTAAATCTTAAAGAGGAAAGTCGATTAGCAAAAAGAAAATAACAAAAGTGAAGTTTAGCACAGCCCGGATTTGAAAAAACAAACAAATAAAGAAACCAAACATAATAAAAACTCTCTCTTCACTCTGGTCGCATCAACGTTCTCTATTCTATATTTTTCCTCTTTTTCTTTTCCCCTTCTCCCTTCCTCTTCTGCTGTCTTTATCTCTCCCCTCCCTTTCCTGTTGCTTTTTGATTGCTTAACCCCTGTGCTCATTCTTAACACATAACTTAATAAGTGCCAGTAAAAAGCACGTAGTGCGCGAAGGTAATTGAACGCAGAACTCTTTTCTTCTCCATTTATATCTCTAGCCCCCTCTTGGTCACCATAAAACGTCCGCTGACGAGTAGTCCAGTGTAGACTCCCCCAGCCCGCGTCGTCAAAACAGGAAAGATCTGAGTACGAGAGGAGTACGCGTAGCGTATCCGACCGAAACATGACCTCGTGCTGCGCACTATTTGTCATCTTCAGCCCTCAATTCACTTCGTCTCTTTCCCCACCGCTGCGATCCATTTCCTTTTATTGAAAATAACCACCGCGACTACGACAATAGAATAAAAGCTAGTAGCCTCGCGCACATCCGTTACCCACTCACACCTACTCACACCCACCCACACCCACTCGCCATCATGTCTGCCGACAAGTCTGCCGCCGCCGCCGCGCCCGCCAAGAAGCGCTCGGACCTCCCCAAGCTGGGCTTCTTCGAGGAGTTCATGATCAGCGGTATCGCCGCCGGTATCGCCAAGACCGCCGCCGCCCCCATCGAGCGCATCAAGCTCCTGGTCCAGAACCAGGGCGAGATGATCAAGCAGGGCACCCTCGACCGCCCCTACAACGGCGTCGTGGACTGCTTCAGCCGCACGATCAAGAGCGAGGGTGCGCTGTCGCTGTGGCGCGGTAACCTGTCCAACGTCATCCGTTACTTCCCCACGCAGGCGCTCAACTTCGCCTTCAAGGATCAGTTCAAGCGCATGTTCAACTACAAGAAGGAGCGCGATGGCTACGCTAAGTGGTTCATGGGCAACATGGCCTCCGGCGGTGCTGCCGGCGCCGTGTCGCTGTGCTTCGTGTACTCTCTGGACTACGTGCGTACGCGTCTGGCGAACGACACCAAGTCTGCCAAGAAGGGCGGCGAGCGCCAGTACACTGGTATGATCGACTGCTACAAGAAGACGCTGCAGAGCGACGGCCTTCTGGGCCTGTACCGCGGCTTCTGCGTGTCGTGCGTCGGCATCGTCGCGTACCGCGGCTTCTACTTCGGTCTGTATGACACCATCCAGCCGCTGCTGCCCGTTGACACGTTCATCGTGAACTTCCTTCTCGGGTGGGTGGTGACCGTCGTGTCCGGCCTGATCTCGTACCCCCTGGACACCGTCCGCCGTCGCATGATGATGACGTCCGGCACCGGCAAGAACTACTCCAGCTCGTTCGCGTGCTTCACCAGCATCGTGAAGAACGAGGGTGCCATGTCGCTCATGCGCGGCGCCGGCGCCAACATCCTCCGCGGTGTTGCCGGCGCGCTCGTGCTCTCCGGTGTGGATGCCCTCAAGCCGCTCTACATCAAGGCTCGCGCTGGTCAGGCTAGCAAGGCCGAGTAAGCAAGTGCCATAACAACTAGGCCATTGCTGCTCCCTTCTATTCTTCCCTTTCCCCCGTAATCTGCCGGTTTTTTTTTCTATCATCTTTTATCTACTTTGAGTCTTTTCTCTTTAACGTTAGTGACGGTCTAAATTGTAAGTTATTGTTTTTATGGGTCACACTAAGTTTTCTTTCTTTTTCCGGCACCACCTAAGAAACGCAATTCTCCGCCTTCCCTATCCCTTTTAGCTTGTTTTAAATATTGTTCTTTTTGTTATATTTAGTTATTGATATTGCCCACCGTAACTGTCTGTCTTTCCTTTCTTGATGTTATGTAGCCTCCACATACCCCTCGCGGTCGGAGGTCTATATCTAACGAGTAGCGGTATTGAAAGAAGAACGTAAGTAAAAATGCAAGACAATAATAAAAAAAGTAATAACCAAGACCAGACAAGACAAAAAAAATTCGTGGTTCACTATGCTGTTCAAATCAGAAAGACTTTAAGAATAGCCCAAGCGTCGGCGTTAAAAGGTACCTGCCTGAAGTGCACGCGCATCCACACGCCTACCAACGAGAAAGCCAAGCGCTATCACTGACGTAGCGTGCCGCCGTGTGCTCAGTCGTTGGCTCCTACTGTACCTCTTTTCTGTTTTAGTGAATATCAAGGAACCAAAAAAAAATTAAAAAAAACAACAATGTCGACGAACGATATTACAGCCAGTGCAACAGGTCTCCTACCCACTGCACGACCCCTGATTGCAGCGAGGCTTTGCAGTTGACTGTCTGCGATGGCTCCTCTGTCAGACTCCCTTCATCTCACAGCGGTTACTACTTGCGGATGTACTTTGTTTTTCATTGAAGCGTTGATTTCACTCTTTATCCCTTCTCCTGCGGTTTCCCTTTCCCTACGTCATCTGCCGGTGCCTGCGTTTCACGACGGTTGTGGCGTCGTTTTCAATGTCCCCTCCCTCCCTCTCTCTCTCTCTCGTCACTGTAATCTAATCCCCAACCTCCTCGCTCTCTTTCCGTACGCGCATCTTCTTGAAGGATACTTCTTCTGCCCAACCACACCCACCCACACCCACTCGCCATCATGTCTGCCGACAAGTCTGCCGCCGCCGCCGCGCCCGCCAAGAAGCGCTCGGACCTCCCCAAGCTGGGCTTCTTCGAGGAGTTCATGATCAGCGGTGTCGCCGCCGGTATCGCCAAGACCGCCGCCGCCCCCATCGAGCGCATCAAGCTCCTGGTCCAGAACCAGGGCGAGATGATCAAGCAGGGCACCCTCGACCGCCCCTACAACGGCGTCGTGGACTGCTTCAGCCGCACGATCAAGAGCGAGGGTGCGCTGTCGCTGTGGCGCGGTAACCTGTCCAACGTCATCCGTTACTTCCCCACGCAGGCGCTCAACTTCGCCTTCAAGGATCAGTTCAAGCGCATGTTCAACTACAAGAAGGAGCGCGATGGCTACGCTAAGTGGTTCATGGGCAACATGGCCTCCGGCGGTGCTGCCGGCGCCGTGTCGCTGTGCTTCGTGTACTCTCTGGACTACGTGCGTACGCGCCTGGCGAACGACACCAAGTCTGCCAAGAAGGGCGGCGAGCGCCAGTACAATGGTATGATCGACTGCTACAAGAAGACGCTGCAGAGCGACGGCCTTCTGGGCCTGTACCGCGGCTTCTGCGTGTCGTGCGTCGGCATCGTCGCGTACCGCGGCTTCTACTTCGGTCTGTATGACACCATCCAGCCGCTGCTGCCCGTTGACACGTTCATCGTGAACTTCCTTCTCGGGTGGGTGGTGACCGTCGTGTCCGGCCTGATCTCGTACCCCCTGGACACCGTCCGCCGTCGCATGATGATGACGTCCGGCACCGGCAAAAACTACTCCAGCTCGTTCGCGTGCTTCACCAGCATCGTGAAGAACGAGGGTGCCATGTCGCTCATGCGCGGCGCCGGCGCCAACATCCTCCGCGGTATTGCCGGCGCGCTCGTGCTCTCCGGCGTGGATGCCATCAAGCCGATCTACATCAAGGCTCGCGCTGGTCAGGCTAGCAAGGCCGAGTAAGCAAGTGCCGTAACAACTAGGCCATTGCTGCTCCCTTCTATTCTTCCCTTTCCCCCGTAATCCGCCGGTTTTTTTTTCGTTTTATCTTTTATCTACTTTGAGTCTTTTCTCTTTAACGTTAGTGACGGTCTAAATTGTAAGTTATTGTTTTTATGGGTCACACTAAGTTTTCTTTCTTTTTCCGGCACCACCTAAGAAACGCAATTCTCCGCCTCCCCTATCCCTTTTAGCTTGTTTTAAATGTTGTTCTTTTTGTTATATTTAGTTATTGATATTGCCCACCGTAACTGTCTCTCTTTCCTTTCTTGATCTTATGTAGCCTCCACATACCCCTCGCGGTCGGAGGTCTATATCTAACGAGTAGCGGTATTGAAAGAAGAACGTAAGTAAAAATGCAACACAATAATAAAAAAAAGTAATAACTAAGACCAGACAAGACAAAACAAATTCATGGTTCACTATGCTGTTCAAATCAGAAAGACTTTAAGAATAGCCCAAGCGTCGTCGTTGAAAGGTACCTTCCTGAAGTGCACGCGCATCCACACGCCTACCAACGAGAAAGCCAAGCGCTATCACTGACGTAGCGTGCCGCCGTGTGCTCAGTCGTTGGCTCCTACTGTACCTCTTTTCTGTTTTAGTGAATATCAAGGAACCAAAATTTTTTTTTTTAAAAAACAATGGCGACGAACGATATTACAGCCAGTGCAGCAGGTCTCCTACCCACTGCACGACCCCTGATTGCAGCGAGGCTTTGCAGTTGACTGTCTGCGATGGCTACTCTGTCAGACTCCCTTCATCTCACAGCGGTTACTACTTGCGGATCTTCTTTCTTTTTGATTGAAGCATTGATTTCACTCTTTATCCCTTCTCCTGCGGTTTCCCTTTCCCCACGTCATCTGCCGGTGCCTGCGTTTCACGACGGTTGTGGCATCATTTTCAATGTCCCCTTCCCCCTCTCCTCTCCTGTTCTTGTAATCTAATCTCCAACCACCTCACTCTCTTTCCGTACGCGCATCTTTTTGAAGGATACTTCTTCTGCCCAACCACACCCACCCACACCCACTCGCCATCATGTCTGCCGACAAGTCTGCCGCCGCCGCCGCGCCCGCCAAGAAGCGCTCGGACCTCCCCAAGCTGGGCTTCTTCGAGGAGTTCATGATCAGCGGTATCGCCGCCGGTATCGCCAAGACCGCCGCCGCCCCCATCGAGCGCATCAAGCTCCTGGTCCAGAACCAGGGCGAGATGATCAAGCAGGGCACCCTCGACCGCCCCTACAACGGCGTCTTGGACTGCTTCAGCCGCACGATCAAGAGCGAGGGTGCGCTGTCGCTGTGGCGCGGTAACCTGTCCAACGTCATCCGTTACTTCCCCACGCAGGCGCTCAACTTCGCCTTCAAGGATCAGTTCAAGCGCATGTTCAACTACAAGAAGGAGCGCGATGGCTACGCTAAGTGGTTCATGGGCAACATGGCCTCCGGCGGTGCTGCCGGCGCCGTGTCGCTGTGCTTCGTGTACTCTCTGGACTACGTGCGTACGCGCCTGGCGAACGACACCAAGTCTGCCAAGAAGGGCGGCGAGCGCCAGTACAATGGTATGATCGACTGCTACAAGAAGACGCTGCAGAGCGACGGCCTTCTGGGCCTGTACCGCGGCTTCTGCGTGTCGTGCGTCGGCATCGTCGCGTACCGCGGCTTCTACTTCGGTCTGTATGACACCATCCAGCCGCTGCTGCCCGTTGACACGTTCATCGTGAACTTCCTTCTCGGGTGGGTGGTGACCGTCGTGTCCGGCCTGATCTCGTACCCCCTGGACACCGTCCGCCGTCGCATGATGATGACGTCCGGCACCGGCAAGAACTACTCCAGCTCGTTCGCGTGCTTCACCAGCATCGTGAAGAACGAGGGTGCCATGTCGCTCATGCGCGGCGCCGGCGCCAACATCCTCCGCGGTATTGCCGGCGCGCTCGTGCTCTCCGGCGTGGATGCCATCAAGCCGATCTACATCAAGGCTCGCGCTGGTCAGGCCAGCAAGGCCGAGTAAGCAGGGAAACGGCTGGCCGATCTGGCGTTCGCTTTTTGCCTATTCCGGCGCGTTGGGCGCAGCTCACCATCGTAGCGCTTCTCCACGTTGAAGCACTGTGGCTCAGCTGTCTTCCCTCGCGACCTTCTGCCTTCGTGTGTTCTTTTTCTTCTTTTTTGTTCTCATTTTCTCCCTAAATTCTAATGTTTCTCTTTCTGCCTTTTTCTATCGTCGAGAAAAAAATCTCGAAACGTGGTGGTTCACAGCTGTTGCTGTTTTGTCTTTTTCTTCAAATGTCTCTTTCTTGTTTGACTAATAATAAATCATATATTTCCCGAAGTGAGATGTGAGCTGTGACTCCAAGTCGTAAATACAGATATTTTTCTGTCTGCTCATCTTGTGACTTTCACGAATTCGTAATGAATGTTTGATTCTTTTTTTTTTATCGTTGTGTTTTTTGAGAAAACCCTGTGTCACAAACCGGGAAGTAATTACAGTACGCTTCGTTGTAATTGCAAATTAGAAATAGCTATAACATGCCGTTTTGCTACTCGTTTTGCAATTCTTTGAAAGTAAAGCTGTTTTTTTTTTCTTCCCACCCGTGTTTGTCCACTTTTTTTTTTTTTTAAATGAGTATATCATTGTTACACTGAAACGCAAATCCATTGCTACATGCCGGAATGAAGAAATAAAAGTGGTGGCTTATGTTGCAGCCGTGGTTCGCTAATGCGAAAAATGCAGCAGCGTTTGCCTACAATGATTGAATTATGACTGGCGGCGGCGTTGTCTTTGCCGCTCCAGCAATTCTCGTGTCATTTAACTGTTGGTGTCAACTTGCCTTGCGCTACATGCGTCTATTGATGATGCGCTGTTGGAAGGACTAACCACTTTATGGCAGGTCGACGTCAGTAGTTGGCGGTCGTTTTCGTGAACCACCTCACACCAAAAACTGCTTACTTTTCTTTAATACTCATGCAAAGACTTTGCCCTCTTCTGTGCCCACGCTCAAACTCTCGCTATTGCCTCTAAACCATTTCCCCTTATCCCTATTTACTAGAATTTACACACTATCAACTTTTTGTATTTGCTTTTCTACCTTTCAGTTTCTGTTTGTTCTGTTCTCAACGAAAAGAATCGGAGTGGCTCTCTTCCACCACCACTGTTTCCTTGATTTGTGGCAGTTTTGTCCTTTCCTTTCATCTTCTCTCTTTCTTTTTTTTTTTCTTTGTTCGCATCCCTCCCACCGTCTTCGCCATGCCGTCTCGCCCCGTGCTCTCCGGCCAGGATCTCGACGACCAGGTGTACGACTTCCGCGGCCGCAACAACGGCGCCAACTCGCGCCCCAAGAACGTCTCGGAGCGCGACGCCAGCCGCGCGATGCAGAAGGGTCAGTCGGTCGACGTGCAGCGCAAGTCGACGCAGTTGAACAAGCAGGGCGCGGGCCCCCGCAAGCCCGGCGCCGCCGACGACGACGACATCCCCAAGGTAAAGCAGGTGGACCACAACCTGCGCGTCCGCATCATGAAGGCCCGCCAGGAGCTGAACTGGACGCAGCAGGACCTCGCGCAGCGCATCAACCAGCCCGTCAAGGTCGTTGCCGAGTACGAGAACGGAAAGGCCATCCCCGACGAGGCCGTCATCGTCAAGATGGAAAAGGCTTTCGGCCTCTACCTGCGCGGCGCCAAGGCTGGGCAGCAGCTCGGCAAGACCCGCCCCACCCCCAAGCCCAAGGACTAGAAGTCACTTTCATTCTTCTCCAGATCTCCCCTTCCCCGCTCGCTTTGAATTGTTCATCATAGTTTTAGGCAGAGCCACGTGAGGAGACGTGGGTGGTGACACGTGTAGTACCATGCGCGCACAGGCTTTTTCACTTGCGTTCCATCTCCCCAGCGTTTTTCTTTTTAATGAAAGATCATGACAAGCAAGTTCGAAGATAACAAGGAAGAGAGATTACATGAGCAAACAAAAGTGAAATAAGCAAACAAACGTGCAAACAAGATGCACCATTCAATTTGCTTAGCTACAAAGATAAACTTTGCATAGTTTTCCTTTTTTCTTTTCTTTTGTTTACTATTCCTATTTTTTTTTTTTTAATTCGGTAAAAAGAAAATTACATATATGTTGTCTTTTAGTGTGCGTGTGTAAATATTTTGAAATACAAAATCCCTCACAGTACACAGTATAAATTTAAGTTTATTACTTCAACATGTTGTGCCCTCTTTATTTGGTAAAGAGAGGATCGAAGATTCTTGTATGTGAATGAGACATGACGCCGCGGGATCTCCTCTCTTCTGAGGATGGTTAATCCTCGCTCGGTATCTATGACACTCGGTGTGCTCATCCCTCTTCACCAACTCTCAACGCAATCTCCTCGCTGTTACGTCCTATCCATAGCAATGCCGGTTTTGGTCAGTTTTTAATAATTTTTTTTTTAATATGCCTCTTTCTCTCCAGAAGGGGGCGTAGTAAGTTCACTGATTCACTTAGGACCATGTAGTACATTTCAAAGAACCCTCCCTGTGCAGGAAGCCATGAAGTTGTGCTCTGCTCGAGACAGCACAAAAGAAGCTGTCTCTGAGACGTGCGGTACCTGCTTTAGAGACGCAGATGATCCGCGTGCACACCCTCGACTTGTCAAGTCATTATTGAGATAGCGGCAAACGTACGCAACAACACACATCAGTTCTTTGACTTCCCGCGCGCCATTTGCCCGCGGTGAACGTAGAACGATCCTATACCCTCGCAGAACCCCCCGCGCAGAAGCGGTAAATTGGTCCGCGATGTCCACATGGGACGGTTAGGATTCAGTACTCCGGCCGTGAGCCGTCGAGTCCGCGCTGAGGCGCGTTGTGTGATTAGATAGCGTAGCCACGCCCGTGCACGAGCACACTTGCACAGGACGAAATAGACAGCACTGTCCGGTGAAAACTCCAGTGCACGTTCTTCTCCTCACGTACAGAAACTGTTCTCAGTCGCTCTACCAAAGACCCAGCGATAATAACTAAGCGAAAAGGGTGACTAGGCGAAATGGGGAAAGGACAGGCACAACACGGGGTTCGGGAAGGCGGGGCCTTGCATTCTCGTCAGTACCTTTGTCAGTATATCTGTGTCAGTTGAACTACCAAATACCTGGAAATAACCTTGTCAGTAAATGTAATTGGCGATGTTGAGCGGAAACGAATAAGTTGCATCACATAGAGTCTTCCCACAATACGAAGAGCAGCAAACGCGGTGCACTGCGCGTTCCACTTCTTCCTTTCCTTCCCTCACATCGCCGTTCGAGATCGACATCGCAAGGATAGGCTTATTCATAATATTTTTGCTCAGCATACTGATACTTACCTTTTACTTCTCTCTCTCTCTCTCTCTCTCTCTTTCTCTCTTTTTCACTTTGCACTACTTGCGTCATTTCATCGAAAGCGGATTGCCCTTTTTCTACCTCATTCGTTTCTTCACATCCACTGTGCTTTGCAGAGCTCCCACTGTTGCCCAAGTCTCTTTCTTAGCCGGGACTCCGAACAGGATCGCAAGCACAAGCTCGTTTAGGGAACTTTGCGTGGATGTGGTGTTTTCATTGTCGGTGCGTTGAGTATGCAGTTGTGTGCGTCCTTGTGTGTGCGCAGCTCTCTCTCTCTCTCTCTCTCTCTCTTTCTCTCCCTTGTTAGCATGCTCATCCCTGTATGCATACAAGGGTGAAAAGAAGACCGTCAATTTTTTTCCCAACTCTCTGTCTTTTCACTTCACCTGTTCCTCTCCCTCTTCACTATATATCACTGTTTTACGGTTGGCGCCGACTGCCATTAGGGCAATACATACAAAGAAGAGAAGAAGCACAACATAGACGTGGAGAAAACTAGAGACAGTTTCCCCTTTTACTTCTTCATATATATATATATTTCTGGTGACTTCTCCCCGTTTAACCTCGTGTACAGTAAAAAAAAAAAAGAGAGTAGCACCAAAGTCAAATACGTAATCACGTATTGAAAAACACTAGCCATAGTAACATCCACGAACGAGAGGTGAAGCCATCCGCTTTGCACCAGTTCGATTTCATAGTTTACTTCTCATGAACCGTTACACCATCCTAGGCGTGCTGGGCGATGGCTCCTTCGGCACAGTCAGCAAAGCGCAGCACACGCAGACCGGGGAGATTGTCGCCGTGAAGAAGATGAAGCAGCGGTACAACAGTTGGGAGGAGTGCTTGCAGCTGCGCGAGATCCAGTCGCTGCGCAAGATTCAGCACTACAACGTGATCAAGCTAAAGGAGGTGGTGCGGGAGAACACGGAGCTGTTTCTCATCTTTGAGTTCGGCGACAAGAACATCTTTGAGATGCAAAAACAGCGTGCGGAGGAGGCCATCGGCGTGCAGGCCTTCAACGACCGCGAGATCCGGAGCATCATGTGCCAGACGCTGCTCGGGATGCAGGCTGTCCACAAGGCCGGCTTCATGCATCGTGACCTCAAGCCGGAGAACTTGCTCATCAAGGGCGACACCGTCAAGGTGGCCGACTTCGGCCTCGCCAAGGAGATCCGCTCGCGGCCGCCCTTCACCGAGTACGTCTCGACGCGTTGGTACCGCGCCCCCGAGATTGTGCTGCACTCGACGCACTACAACTCCCCATCGACATCTGGGCGTGCGGCATCATCTTCGCGGAGCTCTACCTCGGCCGCCCGCTCTTCCCCGGCACCTCCGAGGGCGACCAGCTCTTCAAGATCTGCGCCGTCCTCGGGGCACCGGCGCCGGCGGAGTGGGACGAGGGCTACCAGCTCGCGCGCCGCATGAACCTCCGCTTCCCCTCCGTCGCCGCGACACCGCTGCGGCAGTTGCTGCCCAACGCGCCGCCTGCCGCAGTCGATCTTATCGAGCAGATGCTGCGCTTCAACCCGCAGGACCGCCTGACGGCGACGCAGTGCCTGCAGCACACCTTCTTCACCGGTAGCGGTGGTAGCTCCGCGCTCTACGCCGGCGTCTCCTCCGGCCAACCCCACAACCCTTTCCAGCTCGCCGCCGCCTCCGGGGGGCCGTCGCCAGCCAACGGCGTCGGCCTCACCTCCGGCGCCGGCAACAACAGCCCTCCACCGGCCGGCGCGCCACAGCCGGCGGCGCAGCCCCCGTCCGTCTTCAAGTACGCCAATCTCTTTAACCCTGGCAATCGTAGCCCCATCCAGAAAGATCTCTCCGGCTCCCCCATCACGACGGCATCGGCTAACATCGTCAAGTCCACACCGCAGAACCCGGCCAAGGGCGCGGACGACGACGACAGTGGTGATGAGTTCAACTTCTAGCTCGTTGCTTCTCTCTCCCCACCCTTCCCCATCTACCACGCTTTTTCTTGCGTGCCTCTCTTCTCTTTCTGCTAAAACATTTTTTTTGTTTCTTCTTCGTTGACAAGATGGGGGCGCCCCCGTTAACGGTGGCGTGCTCTCTGCCAAGCCAGAGACTTCACCGCCAGATGTAACTGACTACCCAACTATGGCTGCTGTGTTTCCGGCGATGGTGAGGGTCATGGACTAGCGTTCTGAACAAAACGCCAAAATCGTACACGTCTATTCCCCTTCTTCACCCCCTCTTTTTTTATTGACTTCCGTTGTGCGTGCGGCATATACGCACACACCACACACACACACACACACACACATGCATGTTCATTGCAAGACGCTGCTCGAAATGAACAGCGGCCTCTGCTTTAATCAAATTCATCCGCATGGCGTGTAACTCAGCACGACGAGAAGCTAAGCAGAAACGTGCGAACCCGTATATGTATGTATATGTACGGTCTTCGTACTGATCTCCTTCAGTTGAATTTGACTCCTGCCGCCGATTAGGTTTTCTTTATTTGTTTGTTTGCCCTATTCTTTCTACTTGCTCCCTCCCCCCGTTCTCTCTCTTTCTCTCGTTTCTCATCACTCTTTGCGTTCTCTGTCGAGGCATTTCTCCGCGTTTCCCCCAGCATGGGTGATACACACACACACACACACACATAAAGCGAAAAAAAAAAGAAAAACTGCTAAAGATGACAACTTGTAAATGACTGTTTAACTCATACTCGAAACGATGACCGATGACCGATGCTCATCACTCATTCCACACCTGATATAAACGCGTTGAGAACTTTCTCATGACTGCTGACTCTTCGCTGTCTGCTCTGTTCTATTTTCATTTTTTTTCCAAACTCCTCGTGTTTCTTACATCATACTCGTCAAGACGGGGTGGATGAGATGACCGACCTGCGGATCTCGCTCTCCTCCTCTTGTTGTTGAGATTGCTTGATGCAGTGTAATATTATTTGGGTTCTGTTCACACAACAGAGCGGTTGTGGCATACCTCTTTTCAGAACACGTTTCTCTTTTCTTCCGTTCCTCGACCTCACTGCGCTGTCAAACACCCATGTGAAATCATAACAACACTAACAACAACAACAATATACAATATCACATAGTAACAGCGACTACAGAGCAGTCATACAAGTGAACTACCCTTCTTTCCATTTTCTTCTCGTACCATTCTTTACGTGGTGTTTCGCGGTCTCTTCCCACTACCCTTTACTATTCCAGTCCCGTATTCTTTCTTTTCTGATTAGAACTCTCTTATCGTCTGTACCTGCCAGAGGAACTAGTTTGATCAGAAGTGGAGAAGTCAACACGGTTCCTGTTTGCTGGATTCAAAGCGACTCCGAAATCATCTCTTTTTTTTTTTCCGAAGCTATTTTTTGCACCCCCCCAAAAAAAGCTGCGAATCCTTACCAAAGCGTAATGAAAGCCAAAAAGTTACACTAAAAGACTTTTTTTTTTTGACAGAGTATACATCACCAAGCAACCAAGCAACATTTTACCAGTTAGCGTCAACTACGAATAACAAATACGAAGTGACGTTCACAGCGTATATATCTGTACATCTCACGATAGAGAGCTGCCTAGTTTCTTCAACGCCTTCAATAACAAGGCATTTGTAAGTTTATCATACAAAATCTCCGACTAGCATATCGAGTTTACCTGCTTATTTAACGACTATTCTATTCTATTCTTTTCTTTTTCTTTTCGCCTCGATCTATCATGAAGTGCACCACCACCTTTTCTGTGGTACTGCTCGTGCTTCTGAGCCTTGCCTCGCTGTGCCTGGCCGCGTTCAGTCTGTCCAGCGGCAGTCAATCCTGCAGCGGCGGCTCACGTGTTGAAATCCACTCGTCGTCCCAGAACACAAAGGCAGCGGCCTACCTCGCTAGCGTTGGCCAACGTGTCGCGGGCCTCCCTGGCTACGTGGACAACGGCATCCTGGGCTGGGTCAGCGGGGCCGACATGGACTGGCAGCCCGTGAGCGTCCCGTCCGCCGGCAGCGGCTTCCTCGCGCTGCGCCAGGACGGCTCGTGGAGTGTGCAACCGTACGGGACGTATCGCACCTCACTTTTCCTGTGCTCCGATGGCAAGGACGACGACGACGGCCCCGAGGAGCCCACGACGACGACGACGACGACGACGTCCACTGCACCGACTGCGACCCCGACAGAAGCACCGGAGGACACGGCGCCGAGCCTGGAGGACGTTCTTGCACGCGTGCACCAGACGCTGAGTGCCCGCGGAGCGGAGAAGCTAGTTGTTGCCGCCGCCACCACCAACGCCCTGTCGTACCGGGTGCCCGCTTCTCTGGCGCGTGACGTCTCGCGTCTGCCGGAGTCGGGGGCCTACATTTCCGTGGGCCTCGGATGCAGCGCCGAGTCGGCGACGGTGCTTGCCAAGCTGAACGCCTCAACCGCCAACACCCTCCAGTTTCTCGTCCCCTACAGCATTCTGGCGCTGAAGGCCGACGAGACGTTTAACTTGTGCCTTGTCGGCGAGCACGTCACATCAGCGGCACCGGCCGCGGTGCGAGGGCTCCCCGCGTCGCTCACGGTGGTGACGACGACGTCGCTGCTGACCCAGCTGCGCGTCTCGGTGGACGTGAACGAGGACCTGGTGCAGGACGGACTGGACCACGTGCTGCGCGTGCCACTGGCTGGCGCCGCTGGCACTCTCGCCCCAAACACTACCCGCCTTTCTCCCGACGCGCTTGGCATGCTGTCGCTGTCGATGGTGAACAACGGCGTCGCCGGCTCCACCTGCGTGCCGTCCTCTAACACTATTGGCTACTTTGTGTCCCGCGCGTCACTGAATGTGGTCATGAAGGCGGAATATCTATCCAAGCTCAAGCAAGGCAAGAAGTCCATCTGCGCCGTTGTGGGCTCGCAGCGCCTCAATGTGGGTAGTTTTGCCATGAAGGCTTTTTCCTCGAGCGCGCCGGCGGACTCGTACGCGTTCGGTACCGACATTCCGGTGATGGTCGACGGCATCTCCAACACGGCGCTCGCCAAGGGTCGCTACACCGCCTTCCTCTCGTCCTCGGCTGACTGCTCCAAGAAAACCGACGCCTCCTCGGCGCGCCTGTTGGTCAACGCTGGACTGGTGCCGCACCTCTTTGTGACCGTCGCGCCCCTGCAGATACCTCCAAGACGCGCTATCTGTGCCTGGAGCACACACCCAGCTCTACCAAGGTGCGCGTGCTCTCGACCGCCTCGGGCAAAACCGTCACGCTCTCTAGCACTGCTGCTGGCGACGCGCTCTCCGACGCCGTCCCGCGCCTCACCGTCCTGCAGGGCATGATGGGCAACATCCGACTGGCCGACTACGTTGCCCGTCCGGCGACGTCGACTGCGAGCTCTTCGACCCCCGACGAGCAGGCGTACCTGCGCGCGCAGAACATCATGCGCGGTGGCGCCACCGTGTCGTTTGTCCCGCTGCCTCTGACCGGCGCGACGGCCTCCGAGAAGTCCCTCTCGTGCGGCACCGACACGCTCAGCGACTTTACGCAAGCGCTCAACAACGGCGTGCTGCACATCGCCACCCCTGTCGTGCTGCGCTCCACGGAGGGCATCGTGTGCGCGGAGGGCACGTACCTGCGCATCGACTACCGTGTGCTCGACCCCGCCGCGCTCATCAACGCCCTCGGCAACGACGAGGACTTCGACGGCTCGACGTTTGTGCTGTCGGCCGGGCAGACGGACGCGACGACCGTGGCGCTCGCGGCGCCGCTCAGCTCCTACGGCGACATGGCCCTCCGCTTCTCCCCAGACGACACCTGCTCGGGCGGTGCCGTTGCCTTGCTGCGCCCGTACGTGGGCCCCGTCGGCGGCGGCAACACGATCAGTACCGCCGTGGCGTCGTACAGCACGGTTATCAAGGGCACGTACTCACTGTGCGTTGGCATCTACGGCAGCGTCACCGGCGCCTTTGTGCCGACCGGCGCCACTCTCACCTTCCTGCCCTACTCGACGGCCTTGGCCGAGTGGAAGCGCAGCGTCGGCGCCGTTCCCGGTGTCGCGTGGAGACCCTGCGGCGCCCTTGCGGCCTGCGGGCAGACACAGCCGGTGGCCTACTCGCGGGTGTGCAGTGCGCCGCTGGCCGCCAACCGCTTCACCTGGCCGATGCGCCTGCACGACGAGCTGAACTACCTCGGCGCCATTGATGTCTCGCTGGACGGCCCCGCCGCCGCGTCGACGGCCGCTGCCAGCTTCGACGGCGACGTGTACGTGCAGCGCAGCGCCGCCCTCGCGCACTGCCAGGACTTCACGCGCCTCGTCGTCTCCTCGGACAACGCCACCTTTGGTGCGCTGGCGGTGGGCACCGCGCAGCAGCCCTTCCTCCTCTTCGACCCCGTCGTCGACGTCACCGGCGTCGTCTTCGCTCTAATCCCGCACGACTACAGCTGCGCCGCCGCCGCGACCGACAAGAAGGCCTTTCGCACTTCCTACATTGCCGGCGACGTGGCGGTTGATGTGTCGTCGCTGGTGCCAAGCGCGGGGCACGGCAGCGCCGCCTTCACGCTGTGCTATCGCGCCGGCGAGACGTGGCACGACGTGCGCGGGACGCACATTGAGCTGGCGTCGCAGCTGTCGCCGGCGCGCGTGGAGGGAGTCGTGACGGCGGCGGCGGCCGAGTCCCTGCAGCTGTGGAGCACCGAGAGCGCGACGTGGCAGGTGGCGGGGCTCTTCCCCAACGGTGGTGGCTCCTCAGCCGCTGCGTCGAGCGAGGCGCCCGCAGTGCTCTCGCTAGTCTACGATGACGCCACCTGCGTCGATCCCGCAGCGGAGGTAGCCTACACGACGCACGTCTCGGCCCTCTCGCCCACCTCGGGTACGGCGGAGATTGAGGTCGCCGAGTTTCGTCCCGCGACGACCGGGGAGGTTGCCACCGGCAGCGCCGCTCAGCGCCGCTTGTATGTGTGCGATGGCGCCGGGGCGCTTACCCGCGGGAAACCGCTGCTCGCCACGTACGCCAACTCGTACGCGACGGTGCGGGCGCTGTCGCTGTCGACGCTCTCGCACTTACCCAGCTACGCCCTCGGCCGCACGGCCCCCGACGACGTCACCGTCGAACTCACCGACGCCCTCGCGCCGCCCGTCCGCCTCCTCGCGCTCTTCTCAGGTGACGCCGCGGCCGCTACCGGGTGCGACACGACGAGCCACGCCTTCCTGATGAGCCTGCGCGTCATGCCGTCCGCCCCCGACGACGACAGCGCGGCGACGACGGCGACGGTAACGGTGCCCGCGCAGCTGGCCGAGCAGCTCGGCAGGGCGGGCGTGCGGCGCGTCTCGCTGTGCGCCACGGCGTCGCGCGCACCGAACCCAACCTTCGTCCCGGTCGCCGCGGCTCTGTCCATTGAGGACGTCGGGACCAACCCTCGCGCGCCGGTGCTGCTGCTGTCGCTGACGCCACTTAACGCGAGCAGTGACGTGGTGTCATTGGAGGCCGCGCGGGCTCCGCTGGCGGCGCACGCCAAGGCTAATGGGGGCCTCGGGGACGACGTGGTGATCACCGAGGTGCGCGCCAACGTTTTTCTCCTTTACACTCCGACGGACTCGGTGGCGGCGCTGTACTCGAGCCTCATCGCCGGCACCGGCCTGCCGCTGTACGTCACCGAGGGCGAGAACTTCTACGTTCTCAGCGCCGTCGAGGGCGTGCGTCTGGGCGACCTCTCCTCCCTCAGCGACTATCCGCGCACCGCAGTGGTGAGTGAGCCGCAGGGGGTGAAGGTGAACACCTCGCGCCTCGGCATCGCGCTCTTCTGCATCGTTGTGGCGCCGACCGCCATCGGCTTCGTCGCCTTCTCCGTGCAACGCACCATCCCGACGCTGTCCCACGCGAAGCTGGGCAAGGAGAAACCAATCATTGTGCCCTCCGGCGACTCCCCGCCGCCGCGGAACCCGCGTCCCGCCCTCAATAGATACGACTCCCCTGACAAGGCCGGCGCCGGGAGACCAGCGGCGGATGGGGATTCCACCGCCGTCGGCGTCGCGGCGCGCACGGAGGACACGGCCGCCAACCCCCTCTACGGCTCCGGCGACGACGACGACTACGACCCGCCACTCACCAACGCCACCTTCGCGGGCCCCACTGGTGACGGCAAGGACAAGGAAAACGGCTCTCCGTGACATCCACCAGCAACCGGCTGCTCGCAGGATTCAGGGAAAGCAGTAAGAAAGGTAACAGGTCCACAAGAGAAGAGTGCTCACAAACGTCCGCAGGAACAGCACCTTTTTCTTACCTTTTTTTTCTTTTCCTTCACTGCACTTTTTGTATGGCGACGAATAAAGCCATAACAAAAACAATTCGATACAATTGTCTCCGTACTAAACATTCTCGTGCTTTTTTTTTTTTCTAACGTTAGTGCTTCCTTTTCCTTTTCGCTCTTCTGCTTCTGCTTTCCCATTTCTGTCTCGCCTTTCGCCGTTTTGTTTGCCAATCAACCCCCCCCCCCCCCCGCTCTTTCACTCCTCATTTCTTCCATCGACTACTCTTGTTATGGAATAAGAGTTTTTTTTTTTTGCTCGTTACTCGATGTTACGTTGTAGCACTGAGTTGTACGTTGTTGGGTTAGGGGGTGGGGGAGGAATTGGTAAAAAGGAGTGAGTGATAACGGAAACAATAAGTCAAACACGGAGACAGTGAAGCCATCGACCCAATATAAAGATAAATTGAATAACTCTATAATGGACAGTGCACCGCGCACTCTCTTAGCATCGAATCATTTAATCATGCCCCACCACCCTCCCTTGCACATGTTTCTCTTCTTCTATTTTGCTGTCTACTACTAATATCCTCACGGAGTACCTCTCGTACTTTCAAATGCTGCCATTTTTTCTACTTGCTTCATTTTTCTTGTCTCATTGCGTGCGTACTCTAGAAATAACGAAAACAACACAAACAATAATGTTCACATATATGCATGCATGTGTGCCTTTGCTGTCAATGGATGTGCGGGTGGGTGGGTGGGGAGGGGCCCAAGGGAAGACTGACGCGTGTCTCTTGCGCTGAAATCATCACGTGCATGTACAAAATAAACTCCCACCTATCCCGTATTCTCACCCGTGGTGATGCAAATGCACTGCTTTATGATGTGCGTGGACTGTAGGTGCTTTTTGATTTTCGCTTTGCCTCGTGACTCAGCACTTTTATATATTATAAACGCGTGTTGTCACAGGATTATGTTCTTCCTTTTTTTATTATTTCCACCAATATGATCTCAGCACGCGATTTCCCTATCCCCCTCCCTCCTTCCCTTCTTCCCCCAAAACTACCCCCTATCCCTTTCGTCCGGACACAGAACTAGTCAAATTTCGTAATCTCCACTGACAGGATAGAGTGCTCTTTCGGGCCAGCCTTTGATTCACGCGCAAAACTATTACAGCATCCCCGCTGACACAAACACCCACCCCCCGCCACCCACCCCCATCAATGCCGAAGCCTACCGAGAAGGAGGAAGAGTGGGAGGAGGTCGACGAGGACGTCGAAGAGGAGGAGGAGGAGGAGGACACCACCATCAACAACTCCGACGTGGTGGTGCGCTACAAGAAGGCCGCGGTGTGGTGCAACGAGACGCTGCAGGTGCTCATCGACGCCACCAAGCCCGGCGTCACCGTCCTCGCGCTGTGCCAGCTCGGCGACGAGACCATTAACAAGAAGCTCAAGACCATGTTCAAGGGCACGGAGAAGAGCATTGCCTTCCCCACGAGCATCTCGGTGAACAACTGCGTGTGCCACAATAGCCCCTCCCCCGGCGACGACAACGCCGCGCAGGAGATCAAGCTCGGCGACGTGGTGCACTACGACCTGGGGGTGCAGGTGGACGGCTACTGCGCGCAGGTCGCGCACACCATCCAGGTGACCGAGTCCGGCGCGCTCGGCGACGCGGAGGACAAGGCGGCCAAGACGATCACCGCGGCGTACAACGTGCTCAATACGGCGCTGCGCAAGATGCGCCCCGGGGTGAAGACGTACGAGGTCACCGAGGTGATCGAGAAGGCCTGCGAGCACTACGGCGTGACGCCCGTGCCCGGTGTGCTCTCGCACATGATCAAGCGCTACATCATCGACGGGCGTGCGCTGCGTGCCGATGGTGAAGAGCCCGGACCACATGGTCCACGAGTACGAGCTCGAGAAGGCGCAGGTGTGGACGCTGGACGTGGTTGTGACCACCGGCAAGGGCAAGCTGCGCGAGCAAAACGTGCGCCCGAGCATCTACAAGGTCTCTCTGGAGACCGACTTCAACGCCAAGATGGAGAGCGCCAAGGTGGTCGCCAAGGAGATCGATGACAAGTTCGCGACGTTTCCCTTCGCCGTGCGCAACATCGAGTCTAAGCGCGTGCGCCTCGGTCTCAGCGAGATGCTCAAGAACAACGCCGTGATCCCGTACCCCGTCCTCTTCGAGCGCGAGGGCGAGGTTGTCGGCCACTTCAAGATCACCCTCCTGATCACGAACAAGCGCGTGGAGCCCATTACGGGCCTCAAGCCGCAGAAGGGCCCGGAGCTTCCGGCCTACACCGATGAGCTGCTCATCGCCACCAACAAGCTCTCGCTCTCTCTCGAGGAGAAGAAGAAGAAGAAGTAAGAGACATTCTTTCGGATCCTTTTTCTTGCACACGCCTCCCGCGGAGACAAGCTTGACCGCATCGCATAAATACTTTAACCCACTGAAAGACAGTCAGAACTGGCGATATACACAAGAACAACAGCAACAACAACAGAACCTTATTGAGAGTGTGAGACGGAGTTCTTTGGAAATCAAAACAAAATGGATAATATAATAACAGAACACCAAGATCCGATAAGGCAATTGCACTAATGACGAGAAGCGTAGGCCTGTGTACCTGACTGCTCCTCTCTTTCCGTTTCTGTTTGTCGCTTTCTTACTGCTTTCAACTTTCTTTTCTTTTTTCTTTTCTTTTTCCTTTCTTTTTTTTTGTTGCCCATTTTATTAAATTCAGTTTCGCACTGAACGTACTGTGGCATCACCACAATAAATTCAACGTAATTAATACATTAAAAGAGAATGTCCGTGAAATGTACGGGTTTGATCAATTGAAAACAAAACATGTTTTAAACCGTCGAGCAACGCGCACACACACACACGTACACATAACTAGGAATCGTATGTGCGCGCACATCCGCATCACAAGTGACATGGAGGAGTATCCAGGAAAAAAAAAGAGAAGAACGGTTAAATAATATCCACTTCTTGTTTTGCGATGATGAATGCGAAGAAGAGGGGAGGATTTCCTTCTTCCAAATCAATAAGTCTCAGGAGTAGTAACGCCGACAGAGACTCCAACAAAACAAACGCGTCATCATGAGGTGGTGCATTCCGAAGTATCGCGCATTGCTTTTCTTTTTCTTTCTTATTGCTGGTACATGGGAACTTCCTCCTCGCTTTTTGTTCAGTGACCCTTCTCCTCTCACAATTCATAGTGGTTAATATATATATATAATATTTCTAACTCTTTTCCTCCTCTGATTTTTACCCTGGTGATACTCTCCCACAATAGTGATGGGTCTCCGCCCCTCCTTTCCACAATAAAAAAATTGATCAGATAATGCCTAACAATGCTGATAACTATGCTAACAACACCCTTTTCCTGTTTTACGCGAATGCCTCGCCTAGCGGTGGTGATGATGAGTTAAAAAGCAAACGAAAAAGTGTCGTTAACCTCTCCCCCTAATGGTGCGACTCCCATCGCCCTCTCGTCAGTGATTCCCTCGCTTGTGGCGACTCCACACGTGACTGCTTCACTTCTCATTCTACGTTTTCTTCAGGTCTCAGCAGTGCGTTGATGACTTTGCGTACACTTGAGCCGGTGTTGAACTATAAACCAGTTTTTGCTTCCCTCCGCTGTTCGCAACCTCCATATCCTTCTCTTTCTCTTTCTCTTTCTCTTTCATTTTTTTCTAATACCTAACAAGAACGCATCAAAAAAAAATCACTAGCGAACCTCGTGCAATCGATTGGGAAATAAAAAGAAAAGGAAAAAAAAAGAACAAGGTATCGAGCGGACGCACATATCTATCCCCATTACTGCCTTCACTGGGACATCCTCTGCCAGAGTCCTGCTGCTGAGCGAAGAACGGAAATATATTCCAGATTTGGAAAAGCGAGCGTATTTACAAAGAAAGGTACGAAAAGAAACTTAATAGCTCCCTCTCTGTCTTTGTTTTCCATCACTTTCGTTGACTCTCTTCAGTTACGATTGTTCTCCCCCACCTTTGTTATTTTCTCTTGTTTTCATATTCTGTCAGTCTCTTCCGTAGATATATCAGCATACCCGCTATGGCTGCCGTTGACATTGCGGAATTAGACAAGGTCGTGCTCGGAAAGAAGCTCGGCGCCGGCAGCTTTGGCTCCGTCTTTGTGGGCGTGCTTCCCAGCGGCCGCTTCGTCGCGGTCAAGGTTCTGGAGCTCTCCGATGACGCGCCGGAGAACACGGAGGTGGAGATTCACCGCAAGCTGGTGCACCCAAACATTATCCGCTACATCCACAGCAAGCTGGACACCTCTAGCTCGCCCAAGAAGCTATACGTCTACCTAGAGTTCGTCACCGGCGGGTCGCTGACGTCGCTGATGAAGAGCCTCCCCAACGGCTGCCTGCCCTACGACGTGGTGCGTGTCTACTCGCGCCACATGTTCCAAGGCCTCGAGTTCCTCCACAGCAACCAGGTCGCCCACCGCGATGTCAAGGGCGACAACCTGCTCATCTCCATGGACACCGGCATCGCGAAGCTGGCGGACTTTGACCAGGCCAAGGTGATGCCGGCCGCCGGCACGCTGCGCAAGGCCGCCACCGCCACCCTCGCCGGTACGCCTTACTGGATGGCGCCGGAGGTGATCACCGACGAGGCGGGCTACGACCCTTTCAAGGCCGACATCTGGTCCGCTGGGTGCACCGTGGCCGAGATGATCACCGGCCGCGCGCCGTGGACGCCCATGTCCAACGTGATGCACATCATGAACAAGCTGGCCATGTCGACCGGCTGGCCGGACGCGGTGCCCAAGGATCCCAAGGAGCTGGGCTCCGCTGACGCCTACGACTTCCTCGACAAGTGCTTCTGCCGTGACGTTGCAAACCGCCCCACCGCCGCCGCGCTGCTCAAGCACCCGTTCCTCAAAGTCTGATGAACGGGTCTGCTCTCCCACCCGTATATTTCTTCTTGTACCTTGGCGTTCTCGAAGTAACGAACTTCCTCCTCACTTCAATTCATCTCTCTCTCTCTCTCTCTCTCTCGCTCTGCAACTGTTCATCTTCCTTTTTGTTTTTCATTGTCCTCGTTTCACACATATTGGAGCACTCACTGCGCCGCTGGAAATCCGAGATCGTCGTGAAGCTGTCATACGGTACGTCACGGATAGACCAAGGCGCTAACACTTGGTTGAAAGACGGAACGCATGACCTGTGGTGTAGTGAAGAACTAAACGTTATCATATCTTGTTGACAACTTTTCCTGTAGAGATACTGTAGCGATAGAGTACACAAGCGTTCGGTGGGAGAGAGAGGGAGAGAGAGAGAATGAAGCAAAAGAACAGTAACGACAAAACATACCTGAATGCGTATTGAGATACCAAAGGAGTGCTGATATTCATGTATCTTTAGCTGTAGCGGAAACGTATTATTGCAAGGAGGCCTGGCTGACCATCTCGTAACGAATTCCTGTTTTTTTTTTTTTAAGATGAGCTTCAAGTTTTTTTTGGGCTTTGCTGCTGTGTCTCCTGTCAACGACTTTTTCCACAACCCAGAGTGCACTCGGTATGTTGTCGACCTTGCGATTTCTTTCTCCCTCCCCTCTTATCAACGTCAAAAATGAAAACAATAACAACAACACCGAACTATTTTCTTTTCTTCTCAACTTCACCTGTCTCCATATGTAGGATTCCGTGTTTTCTCCTTTTTTTTCCTCCTCCTTTTCTATTGCCCTGTTGCCATACTATTACGAGTTTGCCAATCCACACATACACATGTTTATAAATGCGTTACGCACGCAGACACCTACACTCACACACATGCGCGTACTTTCTGCATGGCTTCACCTAGCATGCACCTGATTTAAACTTTTAAAACACCGATTGCAAAATAGTGTTATGCTTTAGTATGTCTACGTTATGACTGTGTTGAAGCATAATCAAGAGATGGACTTCTATAGACATAACCGTAATCTCAAACGCTATCTTTTAATGTTTTGGCAAAAAGTGTCTCTGCGAATCTCTGCTGTGCGGTTACGCCAAACCTTCCTGCCTCTGCGACACCAACAAAGCGGTTTTCTGCCAACCCTTCGAACCCTGCTGGTGTGTCTTGCTGCAGAGTTTCCGCTTCATTAATCAATTCTCAACGATATTTCTCTCTCTCTCTCTCTCTCTCTCTCCATTTCTCCCCATCTCTCTCTTCTTTCTTCCTCTCGTTTCCACTTTGTAGGTTTTGTTCGGGCTCCTGAGAGCTTTACGTTATATTAGCTCATCTGCACTCTGCTTCTTTTTCTTTTCCCCTCCCCCTTCTCACTCGCTCACTTGTAGATTCTTTGGGCTTGGTGCCCTCTCCCTCCCCCTTTTATATATATTTTTCCCCTGTACACATACCTTCCGGCGCCTGGTTCCTCCGGCTGAAATTAAAAATAAATAAATAAAAACATCAATATATTTTCTTCCCATCGATTCATAATCGTCGCTCAAGGTTCTCGTAGATGACGGAGTCAGGTTCAGCGAAGGACGCAGTGTCGTCATCGTCGGGATCGACCGTGGTGGAGGGCAAGTACGTCATCCACGACAATGAGGTGATGGGCAAGGGCGCGTGGAGTG
Source organism: Kentomonas sorsogonicus (assembly GCA_030347455.1). NCBI lineage: Eukaryota > Euglenozoa > Kinetoplastea > Trypanosomatida > Trypanosomatidae > Kentomonas > Kentomonas sorsogonicus. Next base: position 56,678 of record JAQOSZ010000025.1, on the reverse strand, counting down.
TGGTGAAGAAATGCACACCGATTCCGCCGTACGTGCCGCCCGGCGCCACCGAGACGATGAAAACAGTGGTGAAGATCATCGAGAAGGACTATCTCATCTCGCTTACCAAGGGCAACGTCGAGCGCGCGATGGCGGAAGTGAAGCGTGAGATTGACGTGTTACGGCACATTCCGCCGCACCCGAACGTGGTCACCTTCCTCGAGTACGTCGAGACGGAGAAGCAGTTTTTGCTCTTCTTCGAGGAGGTGCGCTGTGGCGACTTGTGCGAGCTTATCCTGCAGGAGGCGGAGGGCAAGCTCACCGAGGAGCGCTCGAAGCTGTACACGTACCAGATCATCAACGCGGTGCTGCACTGCCACCTGCACGATGTCATCCACCGCGACATCAAGCCGGAGAACCTCCTCGTCAGCGACGACCACAACATCAAGCTCACCGACTTTGGCCTCGCCAAACGCGCCAAAGGCATCTGCACCGATGTAGAGGAAACAGACCCCCTTGACCCGGCGGCGCTCATCATGCCGTACCCCGGCGCGGAGCGTCTAACCGGCAAGCACGTCGTGTGCTCCGACGTCATCGGCACGCCGCGCTACGGCGCTCCCGAGATGTTCTACGCCAAGTTCACGCAGACGCACTACGACGGCTTCGGCGCCGACACGTGGTCCATCGGTGTCGTCGCGTACATCACTCTGTCGGGGAGCTTTCCCTACTCCGCCGGCTCCTCGGCCTCGGAGAAGGAGGTGTTTCGCACCATTATGGACTCGCCGCTGCCGCGCCCCTCCGGCATCAGCCACCTCGCCTTCGACTTTCTGCAGTGCCTCCTCAACAAGGACCCGAGCAAGCGCATGCCACTGTACGCGACCCTCAACCACCCGTGGCTCGCCGACGTGGTAGTGCCGCGGGGCTCCGTTGTCGCGGCCCGCCTGCGGGCGCAGCACCTCCCCGCGCTATCCCCTGAGACGGAGATGGCGTGCACGCAGTTTGACGCGGAGGTACGCGCGCTGCGGAAGTTGCTCGGCTCGCTGGACTTCCAGGTGGCGGAGCTGCGCGCGGAGAAGGAGCGGCTGCTGTCGGGCGAGGGTGACCGCGCGCGCGACGGGACGCGCTCGCCGCCGAAGCGCGCGCAGACCCCCAACAGCACGGCGTCGCGCCCCCGCACGCGCTCGCCCGGCTCCTCGCTGCGGGTGAGCTCGCCGCACGCCGGCGCCGCCAGCGGCCGCCACGCCGCCAGCCGCGACGGGAGTGCCTCGTCGCTGCCGCAGCGTTCCAGCGTCACGGCGCGCACGCGCAGCCCTCTCTCGCGCAGCGCCGGCGGCGCCGCCGTCCGCCGCGGCACGCCGGCGCGCTCCAGCTCCTCCACCGCCCGCGGGGGGACGCCGTCCCGTAGTGGCCGCTCCGGCTCCTCGCTGCGCAGCGGCAGCGCCACCAACCGCGCCACGCGCGGCGCCGCAAGCGGCAGCAGCACTGGCAGCAGCGGCGGCGGGCCGGCCCCGAGTACCTCGAGCCGCACGCGCTCCCGCACCCCCGGGCACGGCGGCAGCACCTCGAGCGTCAACCCCGCCAACGAGCTGCACGTCGGCGACGCCGTCGTCTACAAGGGCTGCAAGGCGGTGGTGCGCTTCAACGGGCCCACGGCGTTCGGCGCAGGCATCTGGATCGGCCTGGAGATGCTGGAGGGCAACGAGGGCACGAACGATGGCTCCTCCTTCATCGACAAGAAGCAATACTTTGTCTGCCCCAAAGGCAAGGGCCTTTTTGTGCGCGCCTCGCAGGTGAAAAAGAGCTAACTTGACCACTTCATACTCTCTTCTCTTCCTCTTCTTTTTTTTTTTTAAAATCTAGAACGTGCTCTTCTTCTTCTTCCCTGTTCTCCGATTTTACTGTGGCTATTCCCTTTAGCTGTCACGACGACGCAGTGAGTGGAAGTTCGGAGCTTGACGGACGCGTATGCACGACACACAAAAGAGAGTAGACTACACAAGGCCATTGACGTTGCCACTCACAAACAGCACCCATGTGCTATTAGATTGTAATGGACCTTCCTTCCCCCTTTCTTCTTTCTGTTCTTTTCTTAACTGGCTGCCTCGCTGTAATTTTTGAAGTCAGATATTGAATACATTGACGTTCTTTATTATTATTTTATTATTATTTTTTTTCATTCTAGATTTCCTTTTGTGCAATGACAAAAGTACCTACTACTATTATAACACTCCTACACTGGAAAAGTCAGTGACCATACCTGAAGGACCGCGCCTCTTCTCCTCTTGTCATTGTTGCTATTCTTACTCTTACTCTTACTATTATTGCTATTGTTGCACACCGCAATCCACACTCCTTGTTTCCCACCTCTTTTCCTTCCTCTCCTCTTGCATGAATCCTCTCAATCTTCCCGTTGTGGCACATTCCCTTCCCTTCTCAGTCAGTGGAGCAGGCGGGAAAAACACAACAACGATATATTGCTACCAGCATTTGACGAGGAACAAGGAGATGTGACAGGCAGGCTCCCCCCCTCCTAATTCTGAATTGTATGTGACCCCTCTTTAATTTACCCAATTGTTTAAACCCTACTCCCCATCCCCGTAGATCGAAACCTGAGGCTGTGCGTATGCGCTTCAAATTTATTTAAAACAACAGCATCTCCCCGAAAGATGCCTTTGAAAAAAAAAAAAGAATACACCACCAAAAAGGAGTTATGGACTGTAAAGCGGCTACGCAAGACCTCTCAGTTCAAATACACGGAGGATGTACATTGAATGTTTATTCTGCGGACATGAAGCGAATCGAAGCAATACAGTGATACCAAGACTCACGGTTGCTGTGCTCTCATGTGACTCCCTCTATTTATTCTCTTGTTCTTTCTTGTCCTTTGTCCCCCTCCCCCGTCACGCATACGAAATGCATGAGGCCAGCGCTGACGCTGAACGAATGAGTTTTCCCTGAGTTAAAGATATCATTTTTCGTTTTCATTCTCCCCACCTTTTCATACTTCTGTCGGCTCCCGCAAAAGGTACACTTCCATCTACACACCGACGTAGACACACGCGCGCGCACACACATACATAGATCTACGTATTTCTTCCGTTCTCTCTTCGCTAACGCACTGCTGTGGTTTTTTTTTCTCATTGAAGTGCATCTATTACTGCTCACTCCCTCACCGAGCTTGACAGCGGCGATGCCTAGCTTTGAGGACTGGTACAACGCCCTCGGACCCGTCACGCGCGCGGCGCTTGTGATGACGGTGGGACTGACGGTGTGCAGCACGTTTGGCGTCGTGTCGCCAATGTACCTTGTGCTCACGCCGGACGCGGTGTTCAAGCTGCAAGTGTGGCGCTTTGTCACATCAGCCTTCTTCATGGGTGATCTGTCGCTGCAGTGGATCATGTCGATGGGGGTTCTCATGACGTACTTCAAGTACAACGAGGACCGCGAGTTCAAGTTCCGCGGCGCCGACTTCGCATGGGCCGTGATCCTGCTGGTTGCGGCGCTCGGCGCGTGCGGCCTCGCGCTGGGGCTGCCGGTCACGAGCTTCGCGCTCACCATGGCGCTGTGCTGGGTGTTCTGCAAACGAAACCCTGCCGAGCAGCTCTCCCTCTTCGGTTTTGACTTCCGCGCCCCACTGTTCCCGTGGGTACTCATGGCCTTCCACTTCATTCTCGGCGGCGGTCTCATACAGGATGCGTGCGGCGTGGCGGTAGGGCACCTATACGTGTTCCTGCAGGACGTCCTGCCCGCCTCCCACGGCGTCCGCCTGCTCCCGGGCGCCCCTGCGTGGCTCCGCGCGCGCCTTCCCGAACGGGAGGTGCAGGGCACCGGTTTCTACGCGCAGCCGGCGCACCACCCCAACGACCCGCGCTTCGCCCCGAAGCCTGCGCGCGTCCCGAGCTCCTGGGGACAGGGGCACCGCTTGGGATCGTGAAGGCTTTTACCAACGTTGCTGCTCCCGCACTCTTCCTCGGCTTCCCCACTTCTTTTTTTTTTTATTCCCCACCTCGGTTGTGCTACTCATTCTTTTTTTTTTTTTTGCCCTTCGGTCTGGCTATCCGCTCCGTTTGCTCTGTCGTCCCTCGTTTTTCTTTTCTTGTGTTCATATTTTCCATGGGCTTCTTTTTATTTGACTCTGCTTGGCAAGATATTTGAAAAATACAAGAGGTGTCGCCTCTGTTCACACCCCTAGACCCCCCCCTCCCGCCCTCTCTCTCTCTCCTGCTTCACATTCGAATCGGTGCCATTTCCTTTCTTCTTTGCCTACCTTCTTGCAGTCCCTCTCTCCATTGGCCTATCCTTCTCTCTGTCTGTCTCTCTGTCTCTCTCTGCGTGATTATTTGTGTGTGTGTGTGCTTGCCAAACAGTCTCTTTGCCTTGATCACGTAAAGGTTGGTGTGCACTTTCTGTTTCTTTCTCCCTTTCTGCCCCCTTCTTTATTTTATTTTTCCAACGTCCATAGCTTCACTTCCCCCCCCCCCATTGCGCTAGGTTTCGGCAGTACACTGTTTGAACTACAGAACAGTGTTTAGTCCTCGCTTACACGTTCTTCGCTGCTCTATTCCCCTTTCCGTTTGTGCTGTTGTTTCAGATTTTTTTTTTTTTTTTGCTTCGAGAATAACATTCGCTTCAACCACAACACTTGAAAGGGGGAAAAAGGTCTGGAAAACGACACTCCCGACAGGTTGTAGATTACCTCTCTCTCTCTCTCTCTCTCTCTCTCTTTCTCCTCTCTCCCTCCCCTTCATCACCCCAGAAATGTCGACCACTAGCTCCGAGACACTGCGCAAGGCGACGGAGCAGGTGCAGACGGCCGTACACGACATGCGTGCCGCTCAGGCTGGCCTCGGCACCGGACGCGACGCCATAGCCCGCGACTCTCTCCGCCGCGCCCGTCTGGCGGTGCAGAAGGCGCACGCGTCGGCGGCACCGCTGCTGTCGAGTCCTGACCCAGAGACGGCGGCGGCAGCGAAGCAGTACAGCCGCGCTAAGAGCGACTTTGACTCTCTCAACACCGCGACCGTCAGGCGCGAGAAGGATGTCTTCCGCAAGAACGTCGATGACGGCCCCTCCCAGCTGCGTCCGTCGGCTCCTGGCAGCTCCACCGCCGCCCCGCGCACCACCCTGGCGCAGGTCAAGGCGCAGGACATCAAACCGGTCGACCTCTCAAGCCTGTACACGGAGGAGCACATCCAGACCGAGAAGCTGCACAACGCGCGCGAGGTGGAAACGGACATGCAGGACCTGCACACGACCTACCTCGAGTTCAACTCCCTCGTGAACAAGCAGCAGGAGGGCCTGGACTACGTGTCGGCCAACGTGACGGAAACCAACAATCTGATAGACAAGGGCCACACCCAGCTGCAGTCTGCCTCGAAGAAGCAAAAGTGTTTTCGAAAGTGGGGCTGCATCGCCGGAGTCGTCGTCATTCTTATCCTTATAGGCGTGATCATTGCGGTGATCGTCGTAACGCAGTGATGGTTGCAGTGCGTCACCACCCACTTTCCCTTTCTGCGACCTAGTTCACGGTAGTACATTTGCTTTCTCCCTTTCTCTGCTTTTTCGCCACCTTCTCCCTTGTGGCTAGACCACGTACTCCGACAAACATCGGCGTAAGAAAAATCAAACACTTGAGAAAGAAAATGACAACAAACTTGAACAAAAGAAAATAAACTGGCGAACAAACAAGAAAGGTGCACATCACATTTTGAGCCCACAGATGGTTGCATGTTGTCTGTCTCTTGGCCTCCCCGCCCCCTCTGCTCTCTGCGGTGTACCTTACTTCTTGTGCCCTTAAAAACACACACACACACACACACACACACCCCTTTTTGAAACAACATATCACTTTTGAATGTTTCTGCTATCTTTTACCTCCTATTGCATCTTATTCCTTTTCCCTTCAAAACAACAACAATGACTGTTCTACAATAGTCAAAAAGGAAAGAAGAAAACAAGCAATCGAATACGAACTCCAGCGTGTACACGCAAATTCAACACCCGCAACGCCCACCATGGACATAAACGACTTCTCTTCACAGGGGTCCCCCACTGGTCTCCCGCAGAGTCCTGCCGGCTCCGCTGCCTCTCCAACCTCGCAAGTCTCGGCCCCCGCCGCTGGCGCCCCCGCGGCCTCTGCGCCGTGGGATGACGAGGACGACTGGGGCCAGCCGCCTCCCGCGCGTCCCTCCGCCAACGCTCCCCCGCCGCCGCCGCCCGCTGCCGACGACGATAGCAACGACTTCGCCGCACCGCCGCCGCCGCCGCAGCAGCGCGAGGAGCAGCCCTCCCCGGCGAGTCCCAAGAGCGACGCTGAAGAGCCAAAGCAGCCAGAACACCCCACGCCTTCCTCAGGCTCTCTGTTCACGCCCTCCGCGACGCCCGCCGCCTCCACCAACGCCAACGCGGCTTCCACGCCTGCCGTGCCGACCTCGTTCATTCCTTCCCAGAGCAGCGCGCCGCCCGCTGCCCCGCAGCCCACGCCCGCCGCCAAGCAGCCGGCCAGCACGACCCACGCCAATCCGTCCTCGGCCGCGTACGACGCGCTGAAGAAGCAGATCGAGAACCGCACGGCGCAGCAGGACGCGGCCAGCAAGCAGAAGGAGCAGCAGATCCTCGCCGCCGCGAAGGAGTTCATCCAGAAGGAGCAGGAGAAGCGCGAACAGCAGGTCAAGGCCGTCAAGGCCGACCACCAGCGCTCGCAGCAGGAGGGTGAACGCAAGATCGACGAGTACAAGAAGTCCGGTGCCGTGTGGAGCGCGGTGGGGCTCATGGTGGACCTCCAGAAACCCAACCCGTACTCCAAGAAGACTGAACGCATGCGCTCTGTCCTCACCACCCTCAACGCCTCCGGCGCTCCTTCTGCGTCCGCCGTTGGAAAGCCCAAGGCGTAGAAGCCTGCGTAGTGCAAATTTTTCCTACCTCTTCTCCGTGTTTTTTTTTTCCACCCCAGTACTTTATTTATTTATTCATTATATCATTTTTTCGAAATCATAAGAAGCTTACCTTTTCCCGCAAGCTCTTCTCCATTGCTTTTTCTCTCTATATATTACCCCCTCTCCGTTTTAGTTTTTGCTACTTCTATCGCCACATCCTCCAGTTTTTTTTTTTGTTTGTTTGTCATGGTAATATTTTCAAGGTGAAGTGAACAGTTTTACCCCGCTCCTTCGCTTCAACGAAAACCTCTCCAACTATCAACGAGTCATTCAGTAAAGTGAGGAAGAACAAACCACACACACACCACACACACACACACACACACACACACACACACACACACATACACATGCGATATGAACTTCCAGAGTCTTTGAACGAATAGAAAGGAACACTGCTTCGGCTCTAGACATTCGTCTGTGGAAAAGCCAATATGAGGAATAATCTCTTATGCTAGATGGTTGGAGTTGTTGTAGTGAGTACGAAGCTTGCCTTCTTCTCCCGATCAACTAGAGAGTTTTAAAAAAAGAAGTGGAAATATATTTCGTCTGCAACACTTCGCCATTTCTTGCACTCACTTGTTCAGTTAGGGCTTTTTTTGTTTTCGATACTATTGCTTATCGTGTCTGTCCACCAATTGCTGTCTCTCACTGACAACTGTTTTTTTTTTCCGCATACGCGTATACACGAATGGTGATCGATTCCTCTTTATTCTTTGCCCTTTTTTCATATTCTGTACACCTAACTGCCGTTCCTGCACTCCCCTTTGCTTCTTTTCCATCTCCATGCCTTGTGTGCGTGCGTGTCTGTCTGTGCTTTCTGTATTACTTTTTTCTTTCAAGTTGTGTTTCTCGTCTCTACTTTAATGACAATAATCGCGATACCCAACACGGCGAGTGATTTACTCAGCGGAGTCGATTTTTCTGTTCTTTCCTCTGCTGCTCTTTTTTTCTTGACGCTCCGTATTGTTACCAAACGGAAAGGGGGGACCCTGCTTATCCATGTCGTTTGTCTGTCTTGACCTATCTCTGGGACTGATGCTTCACTTGTTATCACATACTCACGTTTTTACTCTACCTTCCTTTGTCCTTCTTATCGCGGTACATCACAGTGAACCGTCTCTATTAGATCAAAGTGCTATAACTTCCTTACACTGTATCTTGTTTACACACACACACACACACACACAATCTTAGACAAACAAAAATAATAAAAAGGCAGCCTTTTACGAGAGAGGATAGTCCATATCTGTCATAGTGCCTCGCCATGAAGCCACAATTTGCAGCGGTAAGACAGCAGCAGACGCAGCGGCGACGCGAGCAGATGGAGGAGGCGGCGCTGCGCGCGCAGGCCGCGATGCGTGCACAGGGCCGGGCGCCGATGCGGGGCCTGCCGTCGCTTGTGCAGGAGCAGTACCAGAACCGCCTAATTTCTGAGAAGGAGTGGGACGAGTTGGTGGCGCAGCACTCGGACTCGGGCCGCAGCTTTCGCAACTGGTTTCTTATTGGGCTTGCGGTCGTGCTGCTGATGATGTTCCTGCTCAAGTACGACGAGGAGTATGGGGTGGAGGTGCCGCAGGTTGTAAGCGGCAAGGGCTTCGGCCAGATCACCGGCAACGGCGGTCTCGGCGAGCTCTCCGCTGAGGAGCTGGATTCCTACTACCGCACGCTGGGAATCGAGAATCCCGCTAAACGCGCGACCGAGGACGCCAGTGCCGCGGACGGGGCGGAGGCCGCCCGTCTCGCGGCTGCCCGCGCCGATCCCGACAAGGAGCGGAGACGCGAGAACTACCGCGTGCGGCAGCAGCTCAAGGCGGCGATGCGGCACCATCACGAGGAGCAAGGACAGCTGGTGCACTGCGGGCGCGCCTGCGAGGCGCACAACCAGCAGGTGGAGCTCGCGTACAGCCGCCTGTCGTCGCAGGTGGACCGCGAGCTCTTCGGCGTGCTGCTTGACGCGCCGGATACCAAGGCGAAGCGCTCGACGACGCCGAAGATGCTCAAGCAGAAGTTTGAGGAGAAGAAGAAGCTCATCGAGGAGACCGAGAAGGACCCGGAGGACCGCCAGATGGCGCTGGAGGAGCTGCAGGACGCCTACGACATCCTCCAGGACCCCGACGCTCGCAAGTACTACCTTCTCTACGGCTACAAGCCGCCGGAGCGCATGCGTCATATCAGCGCCCGCGACGGCGGCTGGGGTCAGTCGATGACGCTCGGCACATACAAGTACCGCATCATCATCATGTGGCTCGACTACCTCCAGCAGTACATCGGCACCACTGGCGAACTCTGCATCCTGCTCGGCGTCGTCGTGCTGCTGCTGTGCCGCATACCCAACGTGGTGGCGCAGTTCAAGCGCGTCCTGGACGACCTTGAGTGGAGCGAGGAAGTTGAGCAACAGGAGCGCGAGAAGGCGGAGCGCGAGCGCGCCGCCAAGGCGGCCACCGCCACCGGTGCTCCAGCCCCTGCTGCTGCTGCTGCTGCGTAATATGCGCTTGCTTTACTGCTGTCAAAAGCAATGACCAAACCTATGGAGGGTACATACTATCAACTGATAAATGGAAAGAGGAGAAGAAGATAGAGAGCGATGCGAGCGAGGGCCATAAAATACCAGCACTGCTACTGCACTCCGCGTGCCGTGTGGAACTCACGGAATGACCACGGAGGGCGACATCTGACGCGTGCTAATCATGAATAAATAAATACACGAGTGAATCACTACTGTTTCAAATGTATGACGAGTAAAATAAAATAATAAAGTAAAATCAAGAATGTCAGAAGCGTTATTCTCTTCACAATCAATGATTCGAGGCGTTCGGGAAAAGTACGTTTAGAAAGAGAGAGAGAGCGAGAGAAAGAAAACGTTTTGACACGAGAATGGCTCCAGTTGCTACCACTAATACTAGGCTATCTTTTTTATTTCCAGGAGGAAAGTGCTATTCCTGCGCTTGTAATTTCTGGTCGATAAGATTTCTCTCTAGCCTTTTCTTCTCCTTCTGTTTTATCTCCCACCCCCCACTTTCCCGCACGGCTATGCACGTTGATCTCGTGTTTACTAAAAACATCCAGGAAGTAGCAATCCAGTTTAATACTTCTCAACGACATTTCAACCTTTCAACGCATGGGCTTTCTCAATGTTGTTTGCAATGATAGCCAATGAGCTTTACCAATTAGACAAGACATACACGCATTAACATCAACTTCACGTACGAAGGAAATCTATTATTGCACTTCTAAAAGTATACAAAGACGTTACATTGGATGTTTTGTTCTCTCTCTTTTCACTCCTCTTCTTCTTCTTCTTCTTTTTTCGTTATCAATTATCGTCGTGTGCTTTATTTTCCTCGTCTCTCTTCCATACCCAAAATGTGCCTTTGCGTCTTTTCTTTTTTTTTTTCCTTCCAAATTTCTTCTTACGTTTTACTGCCACATTCTTGTGCTTTCGTTTCCTCTTTCTTCGACAGTTTTTATCCTTGTTGTTAACTTAGCTCTGGTGCCATAAAGGCGGCATGCCTTTTTTTTTATTTTTGACGATGTGCTACATTGTACTGCTGCGTATGGAGTGTGACCACGTGCCGAGATTTGCGCTAGGGGCACAAGTGGGCTTTCCTTTTTAATAGTACTATTTGCCTCTTTCTGCCTTTCATCATTATTCTTGAGTGCTCACTAGTCCATGCTCTCTGTGTGCTTGCCCCTTCCCCGCCTTCCAGATGCACTGAGCATGACAGTGTTTTCCCATTTTACCGCGTGCTCTTTGCAGGTATTCCACACCTTATTTACTGCCCTTCACAGCCATCTACCTACACACTTTTTCTTTCTCTGCTGCCGCGCGTCTTTCATACAGGTGTACCGTTACGTATTCAAATTAACTTCAGCGTCCGCAGTGATCACGAGCAAACACACTTCACACACTGATTTTTTTTCTTGTTTTGAAGCCGTGATTCAGGAAAGGAAATCTTTAGATAGGAAGGAGGTCACACCATCACCACTATTTCAGACTCTGCCGAGGCTCGGATGGCGACGCATGGCCACTACTACACCTTGTTGGGCGTGCGGTCGTCGGCGTCGTCGTCGGACATCCGCAACGCCTACCGCTCCAAGGCACTAGAGCTCCACCCCGACAAAAACCCCGACGGGGCGGAGCAGTTCAAGAAGGTCCTGGAGGCGTATCAGACGCTGAGCGATCCCACCAGACGCGCCGTTTACGACCGCCAGGTTGGCGGCACCTACCACCGCGGCTTTGGGGCGGCCGCGGCGCCGTATCGGGCACACCAGCCGCGCGCGTCGCCCGCGCCTCCCCGGCCGCCGCCGCGGCAGCATCAAGAGCGCACCGCCGAGGAGCGCATCTTCGAGGAGGCAAGCGCGGCGTACCGGCGGTACCCCACCGGCGTACCTCCCCCGCCCGACGCCCGCTACGGCGGCGGCGCCGCGTCGGAAGGCTCCTTCGCAGAGTGGTTTCGGCAGCGGCGCGCGGAGCAGGAGTCGGCGGCGGCGGAAAGTCGCGCGCGCGCCGAGTACGCCCGCTACGTCGAGCGCGAGGAGTCGGCGCGGGCCGCCGAGCTGCGAGAGGTGCAGCGGCGGCGCGCCGCCCAGCGCGCCGCCGAGACCCAGCGCGCGGCGGAGGAGGCGGAGCGGACGCGGCAGGAGGTGATGCAGCGCGCACGCGAGGAGCTGGAGGCGCAGCGAAGGCGCACCGCCGAGGCGCGCGCGCGCGAGGACGCCGCCATGTGCCGTCAGCAGCAGGACGCACTCGACCGCCACCTGCAGGAGCTGGCGGAGCAGAAGCGTGCCCTGGACGGGGAGCGGCAGAGGATGCTGGCGGAGAAGGAGGCGGCGCGGCAGACCGCCCAGGAGGTGCGCGCGCAGCGGCTGGAGGCGCAGAGACAACGGGAGCGCGAGAACGCCGCGGCCATGCGTGCAGCGGAGACGAAGATCGAACAGCTGCGGCGGGAGCGCGAGCGGAGCGCGGAGGCGGAGGCGCGGCGTGCGGCGCAGCAGCATCACGAGGAAATGGCGGCGCGCGAGGCGGAGAAACTAGCGTGGACACGCGAAGAGGAGGAGAGGCGCCGGCAGCGCGAGGAGGAGGAGAAGGAGAACCTGGAGCGCGCGCGCCACGCGGCCGAGATGCGGGCGGAGCGGCGGCGGGTGCTGGAGGCGCTGGAGCAGGACCGCGCGCGCCAGGACCGCGAGCTGCAGGAAATGCGCGGCGAGACGGATCGCATCGAGGCGGAGATGCGCAGCAAGCTGGAGGCGCTACGGGCCGCTAAACGCTCTGGCCAACCCATCAATTACGACGAGTGGAAGCTGTGAGCGCCGCCACCCCCTCCCCTCCCATGTTCGCTTTACGACGACACTTTTCACCAGGGACTGGTGCGAGGTGAGCGCTACGACATGACGTCATTACTCATTCTAGCTTACAATTGCTCCTCTATGCATTTTCTTTTTTTCAAAGTGCTCTGGCGTTTGCGTGCGTGAGTGCGTGCACGTGCTTTGCGGCATGCGGTCCCATCTTGCTCCACTCCCTCCGCTGCTTCCTGCTTCCTTATCTCTCTTCCTTTTTCTTTTTCTATTTCTTTTGTTTCTCATGCTATATATCATGTATATCTATTTGTTTTTAGAATAGACCTTTTCTTCCTCTTCTTCACCCGTGTTCTTCATTATGTCGCTTTGATTACTTATTGGACACGGAATTATTATCGTGACGTCCTTCTCCTCCTTCTCTTCTGCTGACTCGCGTTTGCTTTTCAGTCCCACGGTTTTCCCATCCGTCGGTCACGTGGGCCACCTGGTGCCTTTCTTCTTTTTTTTATATATATTTGCTGTTGTTCTTTTTTTTTTTTTGTTGTTGGGCACATGCACGTGTTTGGCGAGCTCAGGGGTAATAAGAGCGAGGAAAAACTAACGCATCTCATATCCGCTTGTTGTAAAGTGTGCTATTTTTATCATGTGCCTTTAATCCTGTCACCGTTACTGTATCGTATGTGGAATTCACTGTTCACGTTCTCCTCATCACGAGAGTCAGATTTTTTTTTCTCCTTTATTATTGCGTGCGAAGCTTTCGTCTCTTCTATCACACCTTTGAGACACCCACACCCACCCACCCACATCTCTCTCTCTCTCTCTCTCTCTGTCCACTTGTCTATTCCTCCACAGATCAACCCGACAGACAGCGTAGTATTTCGTTTCTTTTAGCGAACTAGGCTAGAGCAACCGCACTAAGAAGCCCTTTGTGTAGCACAAGTATTTTTGAAGCAAAAAATCCCGAGGACAAAAGGAAAACAGCACCCTCTCTCTCTTCCCGGAATCGTTCTAGACTTCGGAAGGCTGCGCTTTTAGTTTTTCTTTTTTTAAACTTGCCAACCTTTCTTTGTCTGCTGTTTCCTGTAAAGCCCTTTTCGACTGCTTCTAAATATTTTTCTGTTTTTTCCGTTTCTCCTTTTTTTTTCATCATCAACAATTTCTTTCTTTAATTATCTGTATATTTTAAATCATACTTTTTATTTCTTCCCTTACTATTGATAGTTGTAGTCTCATCGAGCAGGACCCAATCAAAAGTCTTTACCTTCAAGTTTCACTTGTTATTGTTTTTTCTTTTCCCCCATTCACCTTCTTTCTTTTCGTGCCCAGTTCCTTCCATCCTCAACTCACACAACGTTTTTGCTCAGCTGTGAGGCTCCGTACTAGAGCGCTTTTTAATTGTTCCATTGAGAGTTCGTCGGCACACACTACCCACTCCCTAGTTTGCTTTCAAAAGACTCGCGCGCCATGTATGGCATGGGTGGGATGGGAATGTACGGCGGCGGCCTCGGCGGGATGGGCGGCATGTACGGCTCTTCCATGGGCCTCAGCGGGATGGGAGGCTACGGCGGGGGCATGTACGGCTCTTCCATGGGTCTAGGCGGGATGGGCGGCTACGGCGGGGGCATGTACGGAGGCACCATGGGCGGCGGCCTAGGCGGCAACATGTATGGCGGCAACGCCATGGGTAGCGGCGGCCTTCTCGGAGGCACGACGAGCAACAGCATCATGGACCCTAACAACCCGAATGGCGGGCTCGGCGCCGGCGCCAACGGGCAGCAGCAGCAGCAGGGGAGTCTGCTCCCACCCGGCCCCGGTGACGCGACGTCGCCCATCCACCAGAACGTTGCGCCACTGCCGCCGCTGAATGAGACGGACGAGGAGAAGGCGCGGCGGCTGCGCAGTGAGCACCGCAAGGAGCGGCAGCTAATTAAGCAGCAGCGCGAGCAGCGTAAACAGGTGCGTATGCAGGCGCGCATGGAGATTGCCGGCAACGTCACCAACGTGCTTGTCCAGACCCTCCGCTCGACCATGGAGCTCTTCGCCGTCTGCTTCGGCACGTACTACAGCATGAAGGCTGTGCGCTCCTTTGCGGCGATGCAGGAGAACAGCAGCCGCATGAGCTACCAGAGAGGTCCCAATGGACAGATGATTCCCGTGATGGCACCCGCAGCCGTCGCGACGCCCGCGGCCACGACCGCCGCGCGCGGTGGCGAGGGGTGGCTGAGCCGGTGGAAGTCTTGGATCATCTTTGGCGTTCTTTTCGTTGTTGGCGAGGTGCTGTACGCGCGCTTCTCCGCCCGGCGCGCCGCCGCCGCCGACGCCCGACGCTCCCGCCTTGCCGCCCTCAATGGCGATCGTGACGCACTCGCCGCGCTGTACGGTCCCGACGGCCAACTCTCTGACGAGGACGACTCGTGCGACAGCCTGAGCGCGTCGTCCATCTTTGATGCCCCCGAGAGTGTTTCCAACGGCGGCAACCGCCACAGGGCCTCGGGCGCCATTGCGCGCGCACCAGGGGCGGCGCCGGAGCGGCGGATTTTTGTGGCAGTGTACGACTACGACGGAGACGAGGCCAACCATTTCACCGCCTTCAAAGCGGGCGACGAGTTTATCGTGGAAGACTACAATGAGGAGAGCTGGTGCCAAGCACGTGCCCTCGACGCACGCAGCAACGCCAGCGGAGTGCTCGGCTTCGTCCCCGGCAACTATCTGCGCCCTGTCAACCGCTTCACCAAACTGTAAATGCACGTTCTTCACAGCTGCTGTTCTTCCATCTTTTTTTCCCCCTTTCTTTTGCACGATCTCTACTTTTCAACTTTTCACTGCTCTCCTCCAGCGTCAGAGCAAAAATTGTGCATCTCAACTGCGTGACCAAGCGTAGTAATGCCATTTTCTGGTGTGTCTTTGTAAGGGGAGGAGTGTGAGGGTGGCTGAGTGGGATGAACTGTGACGCCCCCTCTCCCCCCTTCCCCTCCTCCCCCCCCCTACACACACACACCGCAACGGCATCAATGCGAGTGAAGAGGAATACGTATGATAACAGTTGAATAGGTGAGATACCCGCCATTACTTCGTGGAAGGCACATGAAGAACTTTGTCCCACTTATTCGACCGTTTTTACGTCGTTGCATGATACACCACTTTTTTTTCCCCCTACCTGTTTTTTTTTTTTTTTTGACAACCTCAAAAATTTGTCACGTCTTGCTTTTCTTTTCCACTGTTGCCACCTATTGTTTCCTTCACTCTTTGTCCATTCCCTTGTTTTTTTTATTTATTTATTCGATCTTCCTTCATTGCCTTTTTTTTTCCTTTTACAAACGTCTGAAGTTACTTTGAAGCATGACTGCGCAAACTTCCCGATTTCAACAGTGCCACTTCCCAATACTGTTGTGTAACTTCCGTAGCATGGGGCAGTTGGGCAGCCCAGGTGTTTACTGACATTGTGCGACCATCCGCAGTACTTCTCCTGTTTTGCTTGTACGCTCCCTTAACGTTTCGAGAGGATGCGCGCAGACATGATGCGAAGATGACGCAACAGAAGGATGTGAAGGCACTTTGAAATAATAATAAAAAAATAATGTTTTGTTTTCCCCAAAGTACTGGCTTTCTGCTAAAGCGAACGGAGGCGCGAATTTGTTGCTATCACCTCGTGTGTCAACCATCTACTCCTTTCTCTTCTCCTTTTATTTTTCCTTTGCCTGTTTCTCTTCCCTCTTTTCTTAATACCTTTTCTCTTCCTACATACTCAACCTATCGCCTCTAGAATTGAGTTAGAGGAATGACTGACGCCCCGCCGCCTGCTGAAGCCCCCCAGGCCGCCTTCGGCGACCGCCCCCCGCGTGACCGCCGCGCCCCCGGCGGCCGCCCCCCGCGCGGTGGCCCCCGCCGCGGCGGCCCCCAGGAGAAGGAGGAGTGGGTGCCGTGCACCAAGCTCGGCCGCCTGGTGAAGGCGCAGAAGATCACGACGCTGGAGGAGATCTTCCTGCACTCGCTGCCCATCAAGGAGCACCAGATCGTCGACACCCTCATCGCCGGCGACAAGCTCAAGGAGGAGAACCTCTACATGTGCCAGGTGCAGAAGGCCACCTCCGCCGGCCAGCGCAACCGCCACAAGGCGTTCCACGTCATCGGCGACAACAACGGCCACATCGGCATCGGCTCGCGCTCGTCCCGCGAGACGGCCAGCGCCATGCGCTCCGCCTGCATCGCGGCCAAGCTGAACATCATCCCGGTGCGCCTCGGCTACTGGGGTAACAACATCGGCGAGCCGCACACCATCCCGATGAAGGTGACCGGCAAGTGCGGCTCCGTGTCGGTGCGCCTCGTGCCCGCCCCGCGCGGTACCGGCATCGTCGCGGCCCCCGTCCCCAAGAAGATCCTCGAGTACGCCGGCGTCAAGGACGTCTACACGAGCTCGAGCGGCAAGACTCGCACCCGCGGCAACTTCATCATGGCCACCTTCTACGCGCTCCGCAAGACGTACGGCTTCCTCACCCCCGACCTCTGGCCCCGCACCGAGGCCTTCCGCGAGCCCGCCGACCAGTACTCGGACTTCCTCGCCGCCGCCACCGCGACCGCCTAGGGTGCTCGTAGACCAGTGGAGGTTGCACAGCTTTTCGCTGTCCTGTATCTTGTCGACGCTGACAGCAGAGGACCGCCTAGTATTTGACAAGGAGCCAGGGAGTACAGCTAGGGGAGTGCCTAACTTTCTCAATTCCGTCTTCGAAACCTGTATTTTGATTACTTTCTGATTTATTCACTTTTATTGAACCGCAAAAAAAAAAAAAAACAAAACGAAAAAAAAAAACGAAGAAAACAATAATACCAAAATAACCCAAAGCAGAGCGCGGTGGATAGTGTTATCATTAACCCCCCCCCCCCCTCCCTGCCCATTCCCGTCGTGGAGTTTTGCGAGCAGTATTGTCGCAGCTTTGGGAGGAAAAGATCTTCCGGCTTTTACGACAACTACTCCTCCTGTAGGGTGGGAGGGTGCGAACGAGAGAGAGCGGGGGGGGGGGGGAGGTGGGTGAATGGCTGCAGAGATGTACAGAATTGCTCGACGTTGCGCTTTAAGCAACATCTAGTCCAGCGACTCTCACCCATCTCCTTACCTATGTTGCATACTTGCTCACGCTATCTTTTGATACCTTTCTTTTCCTTTCCATTCTTTCATTCGCCTCCTCCCTACCTGGCGCACTGCTGGAAACGATTTTGCGCCTTCACACCTTATTAACAACAACAACAAATACGGAAACAACAAAGAAGAATCTCTTCCACATTTGAGAACCATTCACTATTATTATTATTATTATTTTTTAATTATTATTTTGTATAGTTCTTATTACATCAGACAACACACGATAGATTTCTACTTTTGCGTTGCGCGTCTGCTTCCACTATTGCCACTCCCTCTTTTTTTTCCCCCCGCTTCATCCACCCGCGTCATGAGTTCCGAGAAGACCTCAGCGACCGCCAAGCCGCAGGACGCACAGCAGCCCGGCGCTGCCCGGCGCCGCGACCCGCCGGCCCGCGGTGCCGGCAAGGGCCCCGTAGACCGCGCTGACCGGTCGGAGCGCCCCGAGCGCTCTCGCCGCCCCCCGCGCGAGGAAGGAAGCCGCCCCGCCGCCGCACCCGGCGCCACCTCCGCGCCTGGGGCCACGGCAGCCCCGCGCCGCGACCGCAAGCGCGAGGAACCCAAGCCCAGTGCCGCCCGGCCCGCTGCCCCGACGACCGCCCACAAGACTGCGCCTGTCGGCTCCACCTGGGAGAAGACGCACGGGGGCCTCACGTTTGCGGAGGTGCTGCGTCAGAAACGCACGGCCGCTGCCAGCGGTGCCAAGTCTGGAGATGCGCCTGCCGACAAGGAGGAGACCAAGAAGACGCCGCCGCCGCCCCAGAAACAGCAGCAGCAGCAGCAGCAACAGCAGCAACAGCAGGAGGCGGCGGCACAGGCCGCTCCTGCGCCTAAGCCGGCCCCGGAGGACGAGGAGGAGGACGTGGTGGTTGTTACGACCGTTACTACCACGACGGAGGTGGTAGCGGACATCGCTGAGACGCCCGCGGCCGTCCCCGCTGCCGCCGCCGCCGCCGCCGCCGCTCTCACCGCCGTGCCCACGGAAGTGCCTCCGCCAGCCGCCGCGCAGCCCCCTGCGCCACCGACGCCGGAGCCGGAGATCCAGTACCACGTCCTTGAGTTCGACTCTGCTGTCAGCGTGAAGCTACCGCGCCACGTGGAGAGTCTGGCGATGGCAACTGGCCCTCAGTTCGCCTTCAGCTCGGTGCCTGGCAAGGCGCCCGTGCCGCCGCAGGTGATGCCGCGCGGCATGGAGTGGAACCGCCCGTCGTCGAATGGGTGGTCGCTGTCGTCGCAGCACCACGTGCCCCACCAGCCGCAGGCGCAGCCGCAGGCGCACCAGGACATGCTGCTGCGCTTTCCTGCCAACCACCAACAGCCACACGCCGGCACTCGCCCCACACAGTTCGCCAACCCGAACCACATCTCCGAAAACGACTACTACCGTCTGATGGGGAACAGCAACGCAAACGTCGGCGGCACGGCACCTGTGCTGGGCAGCGCGAGCGCGATGCAGACGGGCCGCTTCTTCAATGCGTCGTCGCAGCAGCAGTACTCTCGCCCCGGCCCACAGGTCCTCGCTCAGCCGCAGCAGCCGCAGACGCGTCAGTCCAACAGCCCCGCTGTGTGGTAGAGCGCGGGCGATGCCATGGATAACGCTCCACCGCGGTCGCATCCCCGCACGCATGGCGGCCGTACACGCGCGCGCGCACACAGACACGCACGCACAGGTACACTAACGGCTGCTTCCTCATGCTCGTCACTTCTTCGACCTTTGTCTGTCGCCTTATCTGCCTCTTTTTTTTTTTGTTTTTCAAGGAGGGCACTCAACGCCAAAAGACAACGGAAGGAGAAGCACGAAGGGAAGAGGGAGCTCGATCATGGTGCTGGGTGCGCTTGTCTGTGCGAGCGTCAGGCAGCGCGGCAGGACTAAGAGGGGAAAACACCAAATTTCGGCAAATCCACATTCACGAGAGTGTCTCTGCGCCCAACGTTTCTCTCGCCACCGCAGCTCCAAAAACCCGCATCAATAATAATAAATCCATACACTGAGATAGCTTTCTCTTTTCATATTAACCCGTCAACACCACTGATAGAAGTAACCGATACCCAGGTTAACAAACAACAGCAACAGAAGTTTTTTCCCCTCCTCTTTTGATACACGTGAAAAGAAAAAAGCTAAAGGTATAACATGGGCAGTCCCGCAACAGTGTTATGCGTACCAGAAGGAAGGTTTAAAAAATAAAAAAGAGATTCATTTTTTCTTCATATATACATTAAAAAAAGAACACTTTCCAAGAAACGTAATTTTTTTTTCAAATAATGAACAGAGACAGACAGACAGAGAGCGAGCGAATGGAAAAACAAAACAAAACAACTGTGACACCACCAAAGTAATCCAATTATCACGTGAAGCAGTGTGATTTAGCGAGTGAGGGATGGACAAGGGAAAGTGCGAAGGCTGACCATCGAACACGGATGAAACAGGGGATACTTGGTGTGCGACCACACGCGTTTCACGAGTGGAGGTGGTGGGAGAAGGGATGAAGGAGGAGGGGTTAGGGAGTGGGGAGGAGGTTTCAGGGGGAGGGAGGGGAGGGGGTAGGAGCAACTAAGGACTCAATTAGTAAAGAAGATCAGATCGCGCGTTCGTTAGCTTTTGCTGGACATGCAAATTCTACCAGATGCACTGCTGCATGTTTCCCACTTACTATGGGAGCTGTGGAAGCGCTACTAGTAAGTCTCTCTCTCTCTCTCTCTCTCTCTCTCTCTTCGCCCCCTCCCCTTCCCCCTTCTTACCCACTTCCAGTAATCTCATTCGCGCTAGATCTCTTCTCTGCGCCTTGCATTATGAAACTCCTCCACTCGTTCTCTCACTGCCGCCTGCACACAACAGCAAAAAGCATTCTATGATTGCTTAGTGTGTCTGTCACTATCACTTTCTCACCAATATTTTACTACTATTATTATCATTGTTTTATTATATGCCCTCTATTATTAAGATCCCTAAGTAAACAACAACAGACTCGACTGACATGATAAGCTGTAAAAACAAAGTGGAGGCTCTTTGAGCCTGCACAAATGCGAAGCGCACGGGGAAAAGTGTACTGCGCTATTTCACCTGAAATATATATCACAACAACTTTAATTTTATCCGCACTTTACTTTTGATGTACTCAACTGTGCCACCGCACGCACCACTCGGTACCAGACCTCTCTGGGGGCGGCATTCTTGCAGACGAGCAAGAGTGAGACACGACTAGCGGAAATGGATTGCGCGACATGGAGGTGTGTTCGTAGTCGCTGTTATTCTCAAGACAGTGCCCCAGAGTACTGCCTCGGGTTTGACACTGGGACAACCGTGCCTACAACATACTCTTCCTCTTCAGCACCTATTTCTGCATTATCAACGTGTCAAACGTGCCCCCCTTTGCTGTCTCTCAAATCTGTTTCATGCGTTCTTTTTGTTAACTCAATGTCCATGCACCTCCCTCCTCCTCCGTTCATTCTTCTTCTTCTTCTTCCTTTCCTTTCTCTCTTCTCACCTTCTAGGAGGAGTGCTTCCGACTACTGTTTTCTTGGTTTCCGTTTTACACAAATCTCAAACACTCCCTTTGCAATACGTTTTATCTGGCAATCTAGCTCTTCTCTAGCTATTTTTGGCTTTATTTGCATCCCCCCCCTTGTCCCTCTCTCTCTCTTTTTTTTTCCTGTTCGACACCGTCGAATCTGAATCACCGCAATAACGTCATATACACATTTGCTTTCCTTTTATCTGTTGTCAAAACCGCACTGGGAAAAGAGCGAGATCGCGGGATTCGTTTGATTCTTTCTGATTTGTTTTAGCTGCTGAGGGTGCCCCCGGTGCAAAGATGACGGACTTCATTCCATCGAATGATGGCGTGATGCGGTCCAATCTGCGGGACACCATCAAGCGTCTGCGCCGCATCCGCGCCAAGGCGGGAAAGGAAGATGAGCAGGCCGAGAAGGACTCCTCGGGCGACCCGTTCCAAGATCTTGTTGACGCGTTTATCAAGACGGTTGCGAGGACCAAGACAAACATCAATGAACGCAATGAGGGGTGCCGGGCCCACGGACAGGACCGCTTCGCCATCGAGCAATCGAATGACATCCGCAAAGACATCCGCCAGATGGAGCTGATGGTTGAGGAGATCAGCAAACTCGTTTCAGGTGCCGAACTCATGCTGATCAAGCAGAACCGCAAAAAGAAGCCAAAGCAAAAGAAAGTGGAGCTCCTCGAGCGTAATTACCGAGAGAAGCGTGATCAGTACGAAAACTGTCTCGCGACTCTTGACGCCGTGCGCGCCATGGACGCGGAGCGCGTCGAGCAGGGCAAGAAGGATATAGACCCAGGGAAAGCGATGCAATTTGGAAAAAAAGCCGATCTTCGCGCCAAACTACTCGGCATGCAGCGTCCGCGCACCGGCCCTGACGGGAAGGTGACGAATCCCAACGATATTGAGTTTGTCGACGACACGGTCGGTGGTGGCCGCCTGGAGGATAATGAAGAGACGCGCGAGCAAATGAAGACGATCAAGGCACAGGACGCCAAGATCGACGCCGGCTTGGATCGCCTCAAGGAGGGCGTCGGGCGCCTACGCGGACTCGCCGTCGACATCGGCGCTCAGCTTGACATGCAAAACGAGATGCTGGAGAAGACGGAGCTCACGATGGACAAGGAAACGAAACGACTTCAAAAGATCAATCGACGTATGTCTAAACTGTTGAATGAAACTCGACCTATGAACTGCTTTCTCTACATTTGCTTTGCGTTTCTTATCATTGCTCTTGTTGGTTTTTTTCTGGTGCAATTCAACGTTATCTGATGCACTTCTCGACCGTGTTCTTCCGAGCTAATTTGGGCCCCTCCACTGCTGTCTGCGTTTTCCTTGGCACTCTCCTGTCGTTGCTTTTATTTTATTTTTTCTTCGCCAACACGACCGTGATCCACGCTTTTTTTTTTTTGTTTCTCTTTGCTATATCTTCTTGTTTGTTTCTCCCGTTCACGCTCGCTCGCCACTTTTGAATACTCCTTTTACTACTATTATTACTATTACTATTACTATTATTATTTTTCCCCTCTACTCGGTTATTTCAATTTAGCCTTGCTGTCCTTACACAATTT
Source organism: Kentomonas sorsogonicus (assembly GCA_030347455.1). Lineage (NCBI taxonomy): Eukaryota > Euglenozoa > Kinetoplastea > Trypanosomatida > Trypanosomatidae > Kentomonas > Kentomonas sorsogonicus. The sequence continues at coordinate 34,243 of JAQOSZ010000025.1, read as the reverse complement.
GCTTTCCTTTTCACTGTTGTTGTTGTGCCTTTTCCTTGCTGTTCTACCAAGCATTATTCACTCAACCGCGAAACAATCCCCCCCCCCCCAGCATCTATTTCCCCTGCAATGCTCTGCTTTGCCGAAGGCTGATACAGGCGTTCCCCTCCCAACCACTGTCCATGAAGTCAAACGCGCACTCGCTCAGTCAACAAACGATGCCAAGATATACAAAGATGGAGGAAGGTGTCTTTTTGTTTTGTTATGTTTTTTTTTCCCCTTTCAAATTTTCTGTTGACACACGATTTGTACGCATTCACTCCACTTTCAACTGCCGCTCTCCGCTATCTTATTGTAGCTTCTCAAGCTTTCGCGGTCAAGATAACTCTGAAAGTCCTAGTCTTTTCTTCAGCACTCGAAAACCAATCAGGAACACCATGGCCGAAGTGCATGCGCCAGAAAAAATCGCGGTCACTGTGTCTGATGTGGCAGCGCTGCTACTGGAGGTCCCCAGGGGCCTTATTCCTCTTGGTCTGGTAGGCGCGGCCGCTGGCTTTGCAATCGGGTGCTTTGCTGGAAAAAAGCTCTTTTTCGCTGAACTCGCCGACAACCTCATCACTGTCTCCTCCATTGTTCTGTGCAGCGGCTTGGTGAGCCTGGGAACGGGTTGCTTTTTGAGTGAGAACCGTACTCTTGGTGTCGTCGCCTTTGCTGCTACGTTCACGTTGGTTACTGCCACGTTCAAGCCCACAGTTCGCTCATACTTTGTTCGGCGACGCCAACAGCCGTAACACTAGTCAACAGGTGCGATTGGAGAGAGGGAAAGAGCGAGAGAAAGAGAGAGAGAGAGAGAGACAGTGGTAGTCGGAGATCATCCACAGTCGTTTTTACGATGTGGCCGCCGACGTGGTTGCCGTCCCTGCCGAGGCCAGCAAAACACCGTTTTCCTTCGCGTTGCGGCTTTCCGCTGCTTTGAGTTTTACTTTTTCTCTTTCTCTTTTTTTTTTCTTAGCCTCCTACTACCCTTTATTTGTTCTTTACCCCTCCCCTATTTTTTGACTTCCCGTACTCTTATTATTATTATTATTATTATTTTCTATTGTAAAAAGCTCTACTACCCCGTCTTTTATCTTTTATCTTTTATCTTTTGTCTTTTCCTTTCCTTTTTTCTATTATTGTTTTTGATTTCCAGTACTCCCCATCTTTTTTTTTTAATCCCTCTCCGAGAAATGCATTACTACCCGTTTTTTTTGTTCTTACTTCCTTGTTTTTTTCTTGTTGATCCTGTTTTCCTTGTACTGCCTTCTTCTGACCGTGCTGACTTCGCCCTCTCTTTCTCGGCCCCACTCTACCCCTGCCTGTTCTGGCCTTGGTGCCGCGCTGCGCTTATTGGGACACCGCCTGCCTTTGTCTGACAATGTAATGGCGTTTCAGCAATTTTTTTTTCCGCGAAAAGGGAACGCCCTTCTTCCCTCTCTCTATCTTTTCCCTTTCCTCGGGCAGAAGTGTTTGACGCACTAACGGATGATGACGGGCAAAGGAAAAAAGAAAACACACCAATGCAATGCGAAAAGCCGCTATAAATCAACAAAATTATATCATTTGTTCTCTACGTATGAGCAGTTTTATTCTTTCGTACTCTAGAAGTTTAGTATTCTATTCATTTAAGGAAATACAGCGAATCAGGACACGCCAACTCTGATGTTTTCTCCACAGCACGCCTTCGCCAATAATGATAAAAAAAGAACTAAGGTGTTGGGAACCCTGAATTAATAAAAAGACCCATTGCAACTGCTTGATCCTAAGTATTCACCACCCTCTCCCTCCTCGGAATGCTACACACACACACACATACACACACACACACACACACACACACACACACACACAAACACTAGTTTCTTCTCGCAAGGACCTTGCCAAACACAACCTACTTCACTCCCAATATCAGCTACCTCTCACTGTTTTTCTGGCTTCAGTGCAGTTGCGCTGCCCCATTTTACACAGAGAAGACACCTCAATATAAGAACCCTTCCAATGAGTGAGTGCGCCGCCGAAGTCCCCTCGTGGTGGAACAAGAAGCTCACCAGTGTGTTGGGTCGCGAGCGTGCACAGGAATTCATTGAAGAGGCTAAGCGTATGGGCGTTGACTTTACATCTAGCGTGCTGAAAGAGTGTGTACGCGGCATCTTTTTGTCGTGCGCACAGGGCCTTATTCCCATTGCGCTGATTGGTTTCGGTGCTAGCGCCACCGTGGGCTTCGTTTACGGTGATAATCTCTTCTTCGCGGAACTGGCTGATGGCCTTGTTCAAATGTCCACAATTGTAATGGGCGTCGGTCTACTGGCTGGAGGAGGCGCGTTAATGCTGGGAGGGCATCCAGTTATGGGAGCTTGCGTTGCTCTCGGTGGGATGGTGGCGCTTGCAGCTTCGCAAACTACCTTAGCACGCACGTACTTTGTGAGTCGACGTCAGAAGAGACTCCTGGAAGGGCGTGTCAGGGCTGAAAACCTTGTGGTCATTGATTGAGAGATCATCCACAGTCGTTTTTACGATGTGGCCGCCGACGTGGTTGCCGTCCCTGCCGAGGCCAGCAAAACACCGTTTTCCTTCGCGTTGCGGCTTTCCGCTGCTTTGAGTTTTACTCTTACTCTTTCCCTTTTTTCTTAGCCTCCTACTACCCTTTATTTGTTCTTTACCCCTCCCCCATTGCCTGACTTCCCGTACTCTTATTATTATTATTTTCTATTGGAAAAAGCTCTACTACCCCGTCTTTTATCTTTTATCTTTCATCTTTTCCTTTCCTTTTTTCTATTATTGTTTTTGATTTCCAGTACTCCCCGTCTTTTTTTTTTAATCCCTCTCCGAGAAATGCATTACTACCCGTTTTTTTTCTTACTTCCCTGTTTTTTTTTTTTGTTGATCCTGTTTTCGTTGTACCGCGCTGCCTGTTCTGGCCTTGGTGCCGCGCTGCGCTTATTGGGACACCGCCTGCCTTTGTCTGACAATGTAATGGCGTTTCAGCAATTTTTTTTTCCGCGAAAAGGGAACGCCCTTCTTCCCTCTCTCTATCTTTTCCCTTTCCTCGGGCAGAAGTGTTTGACGCACTAACGGATGATGACGGGCAAAGGAAAAAAGAAAACACACCAATGCAATGCGAAAAGCCGCTATAAATCAACAAAATTATATCATTTGTTCTCTACGTATGAGCAGTTTTATTCTTTCGTACTCTAGAAGTTTAGTATTCTATTCATTTAAGGAAATACAGCGAATCAGGACACGCCAACTCTGATGTTTTCTCCACAGCACGCCTTCGCCAATAATGATAAAAAAAGAACTAAGGTGTTGGGAACCCTGAATTAATAAAAAGACCCATTGCAACTGCTTGATCCTAAGTATTCACCACCCTCTCCCTCCTCGGAATGCTACACACACACACACACACACACACACACACACACACACACACACACACACACACACAAACACTAGTTTCTTCTCGCAAGGACCTTGCCAAACACAACCTACTTCACTCCCAATATCAGCTACCTCTCACTGTTTTTCTGGCTTCAGTGCAGTTGCGCTGCCCCATTTTACACAGAGAAGACACCTCAATATGACAAGCCTTCCAATGAGTGCGCTCGCCCTCGTAGTCCCCTGGTGGTGGACCATTAAGCTCAGCTGTGTGTTGGGTCCCAAGCGTGTATACGAATTCATGGAAGGGGTTAAGCGTATTGGCGTTGATTTTGCATCTAGCGTGCTGAAAGTGTGTAAACACGCCATCTTTTTGTCGTGCTCACAGGGCCTTATTCCCACCGTGATGATGGGTTTCGTTGCTGGCGCCACCGTGGGCTTCGTTTTCGGTGATAATCTCTTCTTCGCGGAACTGGCTGATGGCCTTATTCAACTGTCCACAATTGCAATGGGCGCCGGTCTACTGGCTGGAGGAGGCGCGTTAATGCTGGCATGGCATCCAGTTATGGGAGCTTGCGTTGCTTTCGGTGGGATGGTGGCGCTTGCAGCTTCGCAAACAACCGCATTACGCACGTACTTTGTTCGCCGACGCCAACAGCCGTAACACTAGTCAACAGGTGCGATTGGAGAGAGGGAAAGAGCGAGAGCGAGAGAGAGAGAGAGAGAGAGAGAGACAGTGGTAGTCGGAGATCATCCACAGTCGTTTTTTTCGATGTGGCCGCCGACGTGGTTGCCGTCCCTGCCGAGGCCAGCAAAACACCGTTTTCCTTCGCGTTGCGGCTTTCCGCTGTTTTGAGTTTTACTCTTACTCTTACTCTTTTTCTTTTCTTAGCCTCCTACTACCCTTTACTTGTTCTTTGCCCCTCCCCCAGTTTTTGACTTCCCGTACTCTTATTATTATTATTTTCTATTGGAAAAAGCTCTACTACCCCGTCTTTTATCTTTTATCTTTTACCTTTTATCTTTTGTCTTTTCCTTTCCTTTTTTCTATTATCGTTTTTGATTTCTAGTACTCCCCATTTTTTTTATCCTTCTCCGAGAAATGCATTACTACCCGTTCTTTTCTCTTTTATTCTTTTAATATCTACGACAAATACATATTCACTCCTGTTCTCAACCCGTTCCCCACTTCATATTTTAAATCACCACTGATATGCGCGGCTCCTCTACCGCCCGAGCCGTGGAGGTTACCCAACTCTTTGCTTCACTCACGGCTGTCAGAGCGTTTCTGCCTCTTGGTGCCTGTCACTATGTAAACTCCTCTTGTGCATGAATCCGCTGCGATAGAGAGAGATCTCTCTATTTTGATGTGATCAGCGTTGATCGCGCCACGCTTGACTTGAACGTCTTTCTTGCTTTGGAGAACTGCCAAGGTGGTGAATGCAACGTCAGCGCTTTAAATGAGAAGGACACCGAACAACAACAACAACAACAACAACAACAACAACTCTCACTTTTGCACGCGGGATTGGAAAAGCAAAACAAAAACAATCAAGCACCAAACAAAAATAGCACCAAATTATAGCCCTCCGTTATGTTCCAGAAGCATCGGGTTTTTGCAAGGTTCTGTGGCCGCGCCGCGGCCTTCGCGGCGACCTCTGGCGCCATCGCGTACGGAAGCCTCCTGTACCTGTCTTCCGTCGATGACACCGCGCTCTGCCTCTCCAAGAGTGAGACTGGTATCGAAAAGAAGAGATTACCATACTACACTGCCGACGAGGTTGCCGCACACAACTCGCTCAAGGGTGGCAAAGGCGGGGTGTGGGTGACTTACAAGGCAGGGGTGTACGATGTGACTGATTTTATCAAGAAGCACCCCGGAGGCGAAAAGCGCATCATGCTCGCTGCCGGCTCCGGCATCGACAAGTGGTGGCGCGCCTTCACCATTCACGACGAGGACGCCGTTCGGGACATTCTGGAGCAATACCGCATCGGCAACCTCAAGGGGTACGTGCCTTCCAAGGAGGAGGACAAGAACGAGCCGTGGCCTAACCAGCCCAAGCGCTCGCCCAGCCTCGAGGTGCTGACGACGCAGCCCTTCAACGCGCAGTCCCCCGAGGGCATTCTGGACGAGTTTGTGACACCCAACGACATGTTCTTTGTACGAAATCACATGCCTGTTCCAGACCTCAGCAACCGTCCCGATTTTTGCGTCCAGGTGGAGGGCGAGGGCGTTGTGCCACGCTGCTTCACCCCTGCAGAGCTCAAGAGTCAGTTTCCTGAACACACTATCGCCGCCACCATCGCGTGTGGTGGCAACAGACGGACGGAGATGGCAGACAAACACCAAAAGGGCGTCAAGGGCCTTGCATGGAGCAACGGTTCAATCGGAAATGCGTACTGGACTGGCGTGTGGCTGCGAGACGTGATCGCCGCCTGTCAGATGGCGACCCCCGAGGACCCGGACAGCTACCACGTCGAGTTCGAGGGCGCGGACAGCGACGCCGCGGGACACTTCCGCGTCAGTGTGCCTTACCGCATGGCCACCGACCCCGACTGCGACGCACTCATCGCGTACAAGATGAACGGAGAGGACCTTCCGCCAGACCACGGGTACCCGATGCGCGTGGTCATCCCTGGCACGGTGGGCGTGCGCAACTGCAAGTGGCTGCAGCGCGTCACCATCCAGGCCGCGGAGGCCGATTCGGTGTGGCAGCGGAAGGACTACAAGTTTTTCGGCAACTGGGAGACCTCCCCTGATTCAGACAACAAGAGCGTCTACTACACCCCCGTTCAGAGTAGCCTGACAGACGCATCATACAATGCGGCGTCTGACTCGATCGATCTCAAGGCGTACGCCTACTGTGGCGGCGGCACCGGCATCCAGCGCGTCGAGGTGAGCTACGACGGCGGCCAAACCTTTGAGCACGCCGCGCGCATCCTCCCGCCACCCCCGGGCCCAGCCGCCGCGCAGGACAAGCCGACGTTCCCCAAGCGGAAGGTGTGGTCGTGGCGTATGGTCGAGTCATCGATGCCGCTTGATGACATCAAAGCCGCCGCTCAATCAGCGTCACCCGACGGCGGAGACAGCGCCAAGACGTTTAACGTTTGTGTTCGTGCCATCACAAACGACAACGCCATCCAGCCCCCGGTCGCTCCCTTTAACTTTCGGGGGCTTTTGTACAACGGCTACAGCTGCCGCGAAGTGACTGTAGAGTGATCGAACTCGGCGAGCCAGCCAGATGCTAGGAATCCGACCTACCATACACATTTTCGTGCCACTCCCACCCTTTCCTCTTTCAATCTACTTTTCTTTTCTTGCTTAAAAAAAACATCACCACCACCAACAACCAATTTCTTTTTGCCTTCACCCCCTCTTCCCTTTCGTTACTTGTTTCTCTCTTCCCCTTCTTTTCCCTCTCTTGTCATGACCGGGGTGATACTAACGCGTGAACCGATAGACGCTCATAACTCTGTCTGATCGTTTACTTGTTGCTATCATCAAATTGAAACAAAATTGCGTAAAAAAAAAGGTATAATTAAAAAAAAAACTTCTCTGCCGTTTGCCAGCGATGAGGGACCTCACGTTTGTCGACCCTACTCATTGCTTCTTCTTCTCCTCTCTCTTTATCTAAAAATGTTGTTCTTTTCTCAACACGTGATTATTATTATTATTATTATTATTATTATTATTATTTTCGTGTGTGTCTTGCTCATTTGCTGCTCCTTCACTTCCTGATTCGCTTTGGCTGCATCTTCCGCTAATACGAGAGGTACACACACACACATACACACACACACACACCCAAGAGCAAAAAGTTTGCCTCCACCCCCTACTTCCCTACCTGCTCTCCTTCCTCCCCAGTACCATGTCTATTACGCAGTTTGCCATCGTGGGCCCGGACGACACGCTGCTCCTGGAGTTGGGAGGCGCCAACACCAGTGGAAACGGCATGACGGTGCTACAGCAGTATCTGTTGTTCTCCTCGATCGATGTGGTAGAGGACACTGTATGGACAAGGGGAGACTTCTACATGCCCAAGGTCGACAAACCGTTCGGGGAGAAGTACTTTGTGTCGGCTTTCATTGGCCTTGCCCCAGTTAAGCTGCTACTACTGCAGAGCTCTGAACCAACGGACAACGTCCGACAATTCTTTACCGACGTGTACTCTATTTGCATCAGGTATCTACTGAACCCTTTCGCCTCTCCTTACCGCCAAATGGAGAGCAAACGTTTCAGAGACGACATTGCGGCAGTTTATAATCGCTATTTGTGAAGCGAGAGTCTTTTTTTCTTCGTAGGTCTACTATCCTCCGTGCTATTCACTCGTCTTTACTAACGCTGGACATTTGCCCGACCGTCGCAAATGGGTGATTCTATCCCGCTCATCGCTACCACAGCAGTGGTGACGTCGCATACGGTGTCCGCCCTCTGCGCCGTGCTCCGTGCCGGCGCAGCTGCAACAAAGCAGCAGCTTTCCCCCTTCCCCCTCCAGTGCCGCCACAGCGCACCCATATGAGTGAATGCCGTTGTTGCTGTGTTCTGGAGGTGCAGCCCACTGTGCCCATTTGCTCGGGTCGTGCGCAGGCCACTGCTTCCCCTCCCTCGTCTATTTCTTTCTCTTTCTCCACTCTTTTATCCTGCTAACACACCAATGTTTTCGAGCGATTCTGAAAAACTGCGCAGGGAGCAAAAAAAAAAAACAAAAAAAAGAAAGAAAAAAAAAGAGAAACACATGAAGGACAAGTGAGCGTCAACAACGTGTTATTTGCAATCGACGAGGACGTCGTGATGTCAGTTGAGATAAAAATAATGGTAGTATTGATAATAACGTGTAGCACCTCTTACGATATTCTCACCACTCCTTTCTCGCGCTCTTGAGAAAATTGCTCTAGAACCGTTAACTATTTTCAAACAGCTATCAACCCCTCCCCCCTCAGCGCCAACAGTAGTATCATTCTTTTCTTTACTCCCTGCTGTTTTCAGTACTTTCCTCATCTTTTCTTCACTTTTATACATATATTTCCATCCGACATATCTTTTAATTTTTCATTTTTCTGCAATCTATATCAGAAACAACAAAGAGAATAAATAAAATCCAAAAAATCTAATTCCACACTGTTTTTTTTTTTCCCTTGTGTGTATCATAATCATCCCTGTATTCTTTTTGACGTACTGTTTTTTTTCCCTTCGCCATTTTTTCGCGCTTCATTTTAATTGAAAGCCGAACAAAAACAAATCATAATCACCACTAACACTGTATTTGCTTTGGCGCAGCTAACTCTATTTTTTTTTCTTTTGCGTACACAGATTTGTTTCCGTCCAACTATCCAGAATACTAGCGCCATGTTTTCTTTTCGCCGCCTCTTCGTCTCCCGCGCTGCCACCCGTCTGCCGGCGTGGGCCCCGCTGCGCGCTGGGTTTCGGTGGAAGTCGACCACCACCCCCACCGCCACCGGGTCGCAGGGCCTTCCTGCCCTTCCGCGTCTGGACGCGAACGATTTCGCGCTCTTCAGGAAGGATGTGGGTAAAATCATTATCCGCAATCCCACTGCACAGGAGAAGGAATTTCTGGAGAAAGCAGAACAAAATCTGAGTCCACATTTGCTTAGTTTCTGCGTGAAGGTGAAAGTCGCCGATCACAAGAGTTTAGAGCGACAATGGCAGGACGCTGTCAGTGGCTGCCCCTCTCTGGAAAAGGCGATTATAAATTTTTTCGCTGTCATGAATCTCAAGCTAAAGGCAAACTTATCAGCAGAGGAGCTCAATGATGACGCCCTCCTCGCGTGGGGCTGCGTGTTTCTAAAAGCGCACTTCATGCCCCGCCCCCTGCTTCCGTCGACACTGCCGAGCGGCGCAGATATTGGCTGCCCGTTTTTCTTCCTTGGCGACTCGCAACCACTAATTTCGATCGCCAAAAATGTCGAGAGTGCGAACAGCAGCGTATTCAGCGCTGTATATGAGGCTACTCGCGAGCGCACCACGGCTCGGAATCTCCTCTTCTTTGGTGGAGACTCTGGGTCTGGCAAGGCGCACGCCGCGCTCTTCCTGCCGTCGTACCTGCGCAAGTACAATGCTGACTTGCGGAGCCACCCACCCGTCGTTGTGTATGCCGTAGCACACACCTTTCTTTCCCAGACGACGTACCTTGACATGAAGCATTGTGACGCCACCGTTCATTCAGACGGGAGCAGCGAGGCCGAGAGGAGGAGAGCGCGTGAAACACGCAATGAGCACGCCGTGGAGCTCCTCAAACGTGTCATTCACGCTTCGATCGGGGAGCACATCGACCGGTGGCCTGAGTACTACCCGTCAAAGGAGCTCCCGTCGTGCTTCCTGGTGCTGGATGAGTTGATGGCTCTTCCTGCCCTCATGCACGCCCTAACGTCGCGGCAGTCTGAGAGTGACACGGGAAGCAACGTTATCGGCGTGCTGAAAACGCGCTTGCAGGGTCTCTTTAGCGACGTGCAAGTGGTTGGCGCCTCCACGGCGTCGTCCGCTAGTGTTGAGATTGCCTGCAGCCTAGCCTCAGAGGTGCATGCGTACTAGCTGTTGCCAAGCTCTGTCCTGTTCGAGCAACAAATGTTGGAGCTCAAAGCCCTGTACGAATGTCTCCGTCCCAATGCACCGTACATGTGCGTGATGCACAACTACCGCTGTGCAACGGAGGCATTCAACATCATCCAGCAGAAGGAGAAGAGCTTCTTCAGGGTGCTGTCGGACGCTTTGGGTGCTCTCCAGCCTTGGAGAGCTCTGTATAAAACGCTGCGTAAATGGTGTAACATGGGTAGCACGTCGCCGAATTCAGCCCAAATCTCCTCCGCGAGAACCAAGCTCGCTGCACTGTGCGACAACCTGGAGGAAGCGCTGGAAAAGATAAATGACGACGGCACAAGCAAATGCTATAACGTGGTAGAAGAGGAACTGAGTACTGGCACGGCCGTTCCCAACGGGACCCTGCAGTTGGGAGAAGAGAGTAAGAATTCTTGCAGGGCAAATCCCCGGAAGACTTTGGCGATGCTCAAAGAACTATCTTCAAATTTCCGAGAAGGACTGGCGCTGTTGAGTCCTGAAGCTACTACTAGTAATAATAATAGTAAGATCAAAAAGAGTAAAAAGGCGGATAAGAGTAAGAATACAACTACAGATAATAAACGTAGTAACAGTGATAAAGCAGATACTGCAAGTAATAACGTTAATAACAATAGCTGCACGAAGCGTAGCAATGGTACTAGTGCTACTAGTATTTCTTTTAATAGCAGCTTATTTGACAAGGCCGCACTGAAGATATGGCTTGACAGCCACTGTAGCCTTGACCAATCTGTTGACCGAATTAAAGAGGCAGTTTTCAATCACGCAGCCGATATCGCTTCAGACGTAATTAAACTGTACAGGAATTCCGATGATCTGACACAATACGATTCGACGGAAATTCATCGAATAGTAGAGCATGGCGCTGTGTTATGCTTAAATGGAAACCAAACATGACAGAAGGGTATTGGTAGCAGTATTAATAATCCCGGCGCAAAGGCCACCAGTAATGATACCGCCAGTGAGTACAATGAAGCGAATACGGATAGTGCACTAGCAGACCCTGTCCGCGCCGGACTGGTTTCCGTTAACTCTACTACTGAACAAGACATGCACGATAATTATGCTATAGTTACTACCACTTACCGGATGGGCATTCATCAACTCATTCTTGGCATGACAGCGGCACCCGGCAGCAACGCTGCGTCTGAAGGAAATTGCATCCCTACGCCTCCCACTATGCGAGAGCTCTGCAGCTTTCACCCTCGCGCGCTTCAACTGTTCTGGCTCCATCTCTTTGCCTTTCTCAGCGAGGCCCTTCGGAGGCATGCCGCGGGTGACGTCCCTACACGTGTGTTCACCACTGTGGTGGGGCAGTTTGTGTACTTCCAAGAGGAAGCACCCCCGCTGACGAAAGAGCAAAAGGAGGTTCTCGCACTCATGGATGACGGCATGACGGACGCGACAGCTTTGCTGAAGGCGCCTGTGGCTTTTCCTGGGAACTGGAGGACACTGCAACACGTAGATGATTGGATCAATGAGGACCATCGAAGCCAAATTACTGAGAGCTTCTGCCACGGCGTTGATAGGGATCCCGCCAAGCGCAAGGGCTTTTCTCTAATTCTCAACGGAGACAGCGCGACATACGCTGACACTGCCGTCATTGGCCGTGGTGCTTTTGCGCTTTTCTCTGTGAAGCGCCGAGTTGATTACGGAGGCAACCGGAAGGAGCTACTCCATGATGTCGCCACGCTTGGGTTCCGAGTGCCCGAATTAGAGGAGGAACATCAAAAGGGGGCTTATGAACCGCAGATAACTGCGACAGCGGAGCTGAAGGCACATCTCCAGTGCCCTGTGGCCGTTCCTGTCTTCGTCCTCTTTCACGAGCCACATCCCGACATTCTGAGAAACATGCCGGAGGTGGAGGTTCGCGCGGCAGAAGAAGGCGGGACGCAGGCGCTGAGAATGAAGCCGATTGTGCTGTACATCCGACCTTATTTGGAATACACGGAGAAAACCAATACCCATTCAGTATCTAGCTCGTCTAGCACGCTACAATCTGATGTTTCTTGGTAATCTAAATTTATAAAACTACCGCTTTCTGTTGCCAAAAGGGATAGATGACACCGACAGAGGGTGGTGTTACACACAGTTAAGAGACCAGCAAATTAGAAATGAAGTGACGGTCGCGCCGGGGAATACCCCACTTCCTCACCTGAGGCTGTTATGACAAGGTTACGATCACGCAAGCACACTTCTCGAATTTGTATGTCAGCGCACATTTGCAACGCTGTCGCTATGTACTCCCTACCCCTTTTCAGCTCTTACTAATCTCACAGCGATGCCGAAGAGAGCCGCTTTTATTTGCACTTGTTGCTGCAGTGCACACACGCTACTTTGACCGTCTTCCTCAACCTTTGTGAAGAAGAAGTCCCTGATCAGCTCGCTCACAAACAAAATAACTACAACCACGCATTTTTACTCCTCTTGTTTCCCCTATCTCTCTTTTTTCATTTATTCATTCCTGTTTTCCATCTTCGTCGTCTAAAACGCGCATTATCTCATCTTCTCTTTTCTTTCTCCACTCTTTTTTTTTTTGTATCTGTACTGTGTTAGCCTTTTTCATACTTTTCCACGCACACGGGTGACTGAGAATAACTTATCGCTTTGAAAATGCAGCACCTCAACCAACTTTACATTTCTATTTTTTCTTCTCGGACTTATCGTCCATTAATCTACTCCGGACAGGAATGATTCTCTGGGCTCGCTTCGCCTCGTCGGTAAGAGAACATCATTATCAGGAACAGCAGCAAAAGCAATTGCTGCGGGCCGGCGCCAGGCGGAAAAAGGGGTGGAAGAGGAAGCGCTTGCGGTCACTCACTCCAGTGGCTCTCGAAGACTTGCTCTTCTCTACTCTTTACAAAGTTGTCAAACTGCGTTGTGGGTACTGAAATGCTGCCTGCTACACACCTCGCTCTCCAATCTGTGCTCTAGCTACGTGAAAGGTGAAGTGATTAAACCTGTCTCTGACATTCAACGATATCACACCATATATATCGAGCTGCTATTTTTTGTTATGCTGCTGTTCCACACTCTCTAGTTTTTTTCCTCCCCTGCACCAAATGACATTGCCTTTCACCTTTCACCCACTCTATTTCTTATACTCCTCTTAAAAAACAGAATAATCGTCTCTAGTTTTTAGAGTAATTAGTCCAAGCTTCATTTTGTAGTACCTATTCATTTAATTTCCCTCTTCTTTCTTTTTTCTTGTTCACAAAAATACATACTTTCTAACCCCCCCCCTCCTCAAGTCCATCGGCAATGCCCCCCAAGCGTGCTACGCAGTCCCCGTCGGCCACTCCTGACGTGGGGCACAAAAGAGATCGTGACGCGGGCGGTGAGGGAGCCCCGCGCCCGCCGCAGCGTGGGAGGAGCGAGGGTGGCAGTCAGAGCGACGCCCCCGTCGCCACGGTCGTTGGCCGCGAGGGGTCAGGCAGCGCGCCCCCCGCTGTGGCGTCGCCTCTCCTCACTGTGGGCGGCGAGCTCCACAACGCCGCAGCCGCAGCCGGCGGGCAGACTCCGACCGCGGAGCACTACGAAATGCTGCGCCGCCAGCTGGAGGACTTTTTCGACGTGAAAAAGGTCTTGCCGCGAGGGCCGAACAGCGAGGAGATGGAAGCCCTCAGGGCCATCGTCCGGCAGCTGAAGGGGGACCTCACCGAGGAGCAACTGCAGGAAGCGGTTGGCACCGCGGAGACATGCGGGTGCTGGAAAAGAGCAGTTGTGAACTCACGGTCAGGCAACACCGTCGACGTCGCCACGGCGTTGGCAAAATTCGCCATCTTTCGGCTCGACGTCGAGCAACTTCCACCCGCAGATACCGGGCGTGCTGAAGTGGAGAACCACCTCGTGGACTTTCTCCTGAAGTCTGTGCTCCTGGATACGCTCGCGTCGCGTCTCAAGGAGCGTCTATGTGAGCAATCCCTTGCCTCCATTACTCTTAAGTTCTCGATTCCCTTTATTTGCGCTGCGGTTCACGTCGCCACGTTCAACACTCCATACGATGTGGTGAAGGAAGAACATATGGTGAATGAATTTAAAGGCAAGTATACAGAGTTTACAAACGCCATTCGAAATATGATAGTCTCTACTAATGCTGAGGCGGTGTCGAGACAGGAACCGTTCCCCGTCGTCATAGGGGGAGAAAGCGGGAGCGGCAAGACGTTCTTTTCTGCGCTGGCGCCCACATTCATTCTGCAAGCGGAGAGCGCACAGGGTATACCTAACGAAAAACTACTCACCATCTACACGCGCGCAGTAAGGCAGACGGACCGAGGAGCACCGGAGCTTTCTAACGTCAATCAATATGACGCTGATCTCCAAAAGGCGAAGGCAAACAATAAGCCGCTCGGAGACTATTACGATAAGCGCACAGACGCAGCCGCTGCGTATCTGAAACTCCTTGTCCAGGACGCCCTCGACTACAGAGGCGAGTTGACGCTTCCCAATGATGAACGGTTTGAGCGCGTGTTCATCATTGTTGATGAACTCTTCTCGCAGCCACGGCTCTTTCGCTCGCTGCTCGTTGCGGGTAGCGAGCAGTATAGACTGCTAGAATTCACCAAAGGATTTGCCAAACAAGCGCAACTCATCTGCTGCAGCACTGGCAGCAGGAGCTTTCTCTCAAATCAGGGAAGTCTGCCGGAGTGGTACATGAGTACCATCATGCAGCCGTCGCCGCTCGTGTTCCACGGTCTCACTAGTGGTCTGAAAGAAGCGGAGGAGTACTTGGAAAACCCTTTTTTCTTCGCCGTGGTGACGAACCGCCGCATTGGCGCCATCGCCGCTCATAAAATGCGCGCGGAACGAAATCCCAGCTGGAGGCAGAACAACGTGACCCCGCCCGATGACGCAGCGTTGCATAATACCGGAGGAGCGCCGCCCTCAGAAAGCCCCAGCCTTCCAGGCAGTTTAAGTAGCGGCTTAAGCTCAACTGCTGGCCAGATTGCATTTGATGCCGTTAAGCAATACTGCGAGCTGAATGGCCTACGACACTTCAGCGGATTCGCCGCAACCGCCGTCACGCTTGAAGGGCTGCGTCGCCTCATCGCCCACAAACCGGCGGAACGGACGAGCGAGGGATTGCTGTTCCAGTCGATGCACGACTGCAGCCCCGTCCAGCTCGGCACCTTCTCCGCCTGTACCACGGTCAAGAACTCTAATACCGAGTTGGAAACTAGAAATGTTAGCTTCACTGTCAGCCTGGCACAGCTGGTGATGACCACGATTCGCTACGGAGCCTTGCCACACATGTTTGAGAACTCACCAAACTCCTTTGAGCAGCTGAACGCACTCGTATTTGCTGCCTTATTTGACGCCGTGCGTGTGCTGCCGCCGTGGGAAGGGAGCGAGAAGGGCCGTGTGAGAGTCTTGGAGAATATGAAAAAGACGGAAGATAACGAAGGACAGCGATCGTTTGAGTGTGCCCTGCGTGGAGGAGACGTTGCTGGCCAGGTGTCGGTCGCTCATCTTCTCAGTACCCTCGATCCTTCCTGGGAGTATGGCGAAGGGGCGGCATCAGATGGAGAAGGTCTCTGGGGTGCGATGCTGAAGCACACCAGTGTCGCGCCGCTGCTCTTTTCTAATAAACGGATCGCTCCTCCCTCGCGCGGCGGGAAGTTGGACGACGCTCAATTTATCGATCTGTATGGAAAGACATCGTATAGCGTTAATCCATCACAACAAGCATTCGTTGTTGTCAACAAAGAGCTCGCACCGTACGCGGATTTCCTCGCCGTGGCCCACGACGTGCTCTTTCTAGTGCAGTGTAAACTGACTGTAGAGAGCTTTGGAAGTCAAGCTGAGGTGAAGACTGAGCTTGCGAAGATGGGCTTTAAGCATATGAATGGTGGTAACGAAATTCTTCCAGAGAGCGACACTGAGAAGTGGAAGTACAGCTCTCATTTCGACTACACTGCGGAGTTGCTGAAGAAATACAACTGCAAATTAGCAGTCCCAATCTTCTGTGTATCGGGGAGGGCGTCGGACAGGGGTAGACAAGTGGTGGCAACTGGGCATGGCTGGCATGGCACCGTGCCGTTTGTGAACTTTAATGCCGGCGTGGAGAAAACTTTCGTGTGTGAAGGTGCTGTGTAGCCGACGATAAAAGGGGCAGCGATCGTCCTCCCCCCCCCCCCCACCTAGGGGAAGAGCCACACGCAGAAAAGTGGGGGAGGGGTGGAAGCTGCAGAACACACCTCAATGAATGGAGAGCGAGAGCTGCTACACCCCTCGCGGCGTTAGGCAGCGCTCGTCGCAGCACACACACACTCTTCTTCCAACTTGTTTTTTACAGACCTCTCTGCCCTCCGTTCGTCTGGCAGGAAACGGGGAAACAGCAGTCAACATCAATACTGTTCCGGTTTCCCCTCCGCTTTCTCTCTGCTCCCCTTTTCTTTATCCCTCGATGCGCCAGGCTGGCGTTGGTCTTCTTTTTTATTTTTTCTTGGGCTTTCGCACCTCCCAGTCTGCTAGGGGGCTAAAAAGAAAAGTGCTCCTGTAGTGCTTCAGTGTGTGGGGGAGGGGGGGGGGGCGGGACGTGACCTCATTACAGCCCGACAGCTCCTCCTGACAGTCACTACATCACAACTTTCATCCTCACTTTGCCTCTTCCACACTGCACCATTCTTCTCTCTTTTCTCGTTTCTTTTCCACTCACACTTTCAAACTATTATTCCACTTTTTTTTTTCTCTGATTGTTCTCATTTCTGTTTTTATGCTCGCCTCATGCTGGATCTCTTCGCATGATAATTCTTTGGCGTTCTTGTTTCTTTATACGAATATCTCAGGTTATTTTTTAAACTCTCCCACACCTCTTTCATTTTTCAGTTGTGCTTTCTCCCGTTTCATTCAATTACTCCATTTTACAATTTTTTTTTTTTTTTTGGCAGTCAACTATCTATTCAGGTGCCTCGTAACTTTCAGTGGTACACTGCACGCACAAACACACATACACACACGTCGATAAACGACGACGACAACAACAGTAACCAATCGGGTTTTACAGAGTGCTATGGCACCTCATCCTTTTAAAATACTTGACAAGTGCGTTGTGAGTCTTGACAATATGTTTCCAGAGCCCCTTCTCTCTCTCTCTCTCTCTCTCTCTCTCTCTCTCTCTCTCTCTCCGATTGGTTCGTGATTGCCAATGATGTGAGTTTGTTCGTGTTGACTTGACGGTATACGTTGTTTCGACGTACCCGCGACGGATTACGTTCCACACCAGAATTCTGTGCTGTGCCCCCTCCTTATTATTTTCTGTTCTGCTCATTCTTCTTTTTTCTTTGAAAGAGTAATAAAACGCTTTAGTTTCTATCACTATTCTTATTGCCACATTTTCTAATTTCTGGGCACGCTTATTCTTTTCTTTCATCATTATTCCTCTGATATATCACTTTCACTCGACATTTTTCTTTTTCATACAGCTTCTTTCCTTCGCCGTATTATCGCGACCAAGAAACTCGCACACGCACGTGCAGATCCGACGCTCGCGACGCCTCTTGCTCCCCAGCGGAACTCACCATACGGATTCTTTTTTCCTTTGGTTCATAAAAAAAAATCTGTTGACAATAAGAAAACGTAACACTCTTTTTTTTTTTCATTCTTCCTTTGTGCGACTTGCTTTCCTTCTTTCTCTATTATTCCATTCTTCCATTTCTTTTCAGATTTTCAGACTTTTATTTCTATCCCCTCCCAATTGCTTCCATTTTTCTTCTATTTTTGCCTCAAATGCTTTTTTATTGTCATTTGAAGCTTCACCCGTTTTTTTTATTTTCGAACTATTTCAGATTCTTTGAGGCTTCCCATTTTTGTCCTTCTACTTTTTCCTTGTGCTGTGTCTTTAACTCTATCAGATTATTTTCTCATCCACCAACTGCCCCATTCATACACCTTGTGGGACCTCGTGTCATGCCGCACAGGCAAAAGAGAGATAATATCAACAGCTCGCGACGGAGAGCCTGCCCGCTCCGTTCCTGCGGGTGCAAGCGCCGCCCTCCGCCGCATGCCGCAACCACTCGTTTGTGAACCTCTTTTCTTTTTCGGGATTTCATGAGTCTACGTGCCCGACGGTCGTGTCATTATTTTGTTGTTGTTGTTGTTGTCGTGTCTCCGCACAACTGCTGTTGGGGAGCGTCACCGCCCGTCGTGACCTTGACTCCCACGCACACACACACACAAAAGTGAGGGTACTTCTTATGCGCCACACGCTGCCGCTTGCCACCTGCTTACACACTTCTCTTCTTCGTTCTCCTTCTCTTTCTATCTCACTTTTACACACTCACACACACACTCCCAAGAACGCATGATTAGTGCCCGCTTATCTTTTTTCACTGCTTGGCCCAACCCAAGAGTGTCAAAGAGTGCCAGCACAAGAACCGCTAGAGCCAATTCCGAAATGCACTGTTTCAGAGGACGACACAGTCGCGCAGGCGTTTACCCCACCGCACCGGATGAGGCGTCGCGGGAGGGGGCGTCCGGTGGGGTGGCGCACGCCCCTCCCCTCTCCTCTTTCTCAGTTGAGTCCGTTTGGCGCGCCGCGGACGCTGTGGCCTGCGCACTGCTCGGAGTGGAGGGTGTAGGAGTGAGGCGGCAGTAGACTCGCGCCAAGCAGGTGCCTTGACGGTGGATATGGGATCGCCTGACCGCCCTCCATGCGGGGGGACGAAAGGAAAGGAGCGCCGGCGTGTGGGGATCCTTTAGGGCGGGCGGCTGAGGAGGCAAAAGTGCCTAGTGTAGTTCAAAGTGTGGCGTATTCCACGGCTCGAACACGCCCGCACGGCACCTCTGGCGCTAGTTTTGTGCTTCACCTCCCCAGACATGTGTGTGCGAGCGGCAGCGGGGGCGTCGGCTGTGCGGGGCCGGTTCTGCAGAACGGCGCCCGTTCAGCGAGCCTTTTCCGTAGGCTCTGCTGACCGCCAGCTCCATTTCCTTCCTGCTGTGTGCGGCGGCACTGTTGTTCGCCGTGGGGCCTTTACAAATCCGGACTACTGTGCCGGGTGTGCTCATTGGGAGGAACAGGGAAGACGGCGCTTGAACGGGCTGCGGGCTCGTGCCAAGGAGAGGGCGGAGGTAAAGGGCGGCGACGCCCGTCGCCCGACGCGCTGTGTCGTGGTGCGTGAGGTGCTGCTTCCAAAACACCCCTCTCTCTCTCCTTCCACGCATCCTGACCCATGAGCGTTGCTCACTGGAAGGCAAATAGTACTGCTTATTTCTGAGGCTCGCTGCAGTGATATTATGCATGTCAAGCGGCTGCTGTTTGAAGCAGCAGTTCTTCACCTTCTTGCTCCATTCATTGTCTCTCCGTCAACTCACAATCTCTCTCTCTCTCTCTCTCTCTCTCTCTAAACCGCTTATAGGTTATAGTGAACATTCATAAATTCTTTCCAATTCTCCTAGCCACATTCCGATTCTGCATCTTCGCCATCTGCTTCTATATTTTTTTTAGCTATTTTGAACTCGTGCTTCTTCTTTTTTTTTCCTTGTCCTCAAACAGCTATATTCGTTTTCTTTTTCACTTCAAGTACCACCGCCCCAGTCCTCAAATGTCCTCGAACCGCCGGAACTCTACTTCTGCGAAGAAGGAAGGCATTGGACACAAGCGCCCCCGCACCGCAAGCAGCAAGGGAAAATCTAACACAAGGACAGCTCTGGCGACAGCGTACGCTGGTTTTAAGGACTTCTTGGATCCTGAGAAAATTTCCGCCAAGCCGGTGGCGACGGAGGCGGAGAAGGCGAATCTTCGCCAGATTGCCAAGGAAATTAATGGGAAGCTTCCCGAGGGGGATCTCGAGAAGAGGAAGGACACCTGGACCACACTCACTTTGTGGAAAGACGCCCTTCCAACGGACGAGGGCCTGACGGACAACGTGAAGACCAAGACGGCTGTGCAGAAGTTTCTGATCAAGGCATTTGAGGTGTATCCTTTCCCGGAGAGGGAAGACGACCGCCTCGCCTTGGTGCGGAAGGTTCTCAAGTTCGTCGACGCTTCGCTGTTCCGCGGCGTACTGGAGGTGCACATCGATAATGTCCTCCGATGCCGGACCCAGGAAATCAAAGACAAACTGGACATGTATCCATGCCCGATTCTCTGCAGCAATACACGCATCAACATTTTTGCCATGAAACTGAGTATTGTCAACGAGTGGGCTGTCCAGAATCCGCTCAGCCCCGCCAGTGATCCCGCCATGGACGCCAGTAAGCAAATCAAAAGTCTTGCGGATGCGAAGAAACTGGGGAGAGCCAACGATCACCCCATCGTCATCGGTGGCGACAGCGGCAGCGGCAAAACAATCTTTACGGTGCTGGCGCCGGGACACCTGCTTGCGGAAAAAGGTGTGTGCGCCGAGGATATAAAGAGGAGTGCGCTCGTAATTTACGGATACGCCTCAGACGTCGATCGCCTATTACGTAAGACCGTCAGCGCGGTGGATTATGCCCTGCAGAGGGCGAGGGACGAAAAAGCAGACAACGTCGACGACCTTCGCAAGGAAAGGAATGACGCGGCCAGCGCATTCCTCCAGAGCCTCGTGAGTGGTTCCCTTAACTGGAAAGGAGAGCTGACTCTCCCAGAGGAGAAGAAGTATGCGTATTTATTCATTGTTGTTGATGAGCTCTCCTCCGAGAGGGAGGTCTTCCGATCGCTGCTTGTAGGGAAATACGAGCAGGAGGACATCCTTCGATTCGCGAAAGACTTCGCACACAAAACACAGCTCATCTGCTGTGCGACTGGGGGCTCTTCCTTTTTCTACCCGGCCGGCAATTCTCCCGGCAACTACGACGTCGTCCACATGGAACCGTCCGAGAGCCTTTTTCAGCTGCTCCTAACGCAGGGAGGCACCAAGGACGAAGTCACTGAGGGTCTACTGAGCAACTGGATCCTCGCGGCGGTCGTGAAGAACCGCCGCATCGCCACACTTGCCGCGGAGACGCACCTTGGTAAGGGCACATCAAATATTAAGCCCAAAAGTGAAAAAAGGTCGGATCTGGTGGCGCATGCCAGCTCCCTCGCGTCTATAGCCATAGAGGAATACACCAAGACAAATGAACTCCGTAACTTTTCCCAAAAAGCCGCAACCGCGGTCATGCTGGAGGGACTGCGCCGTCTGCTCCTGTGGGACCCCAAGGCGCAGCCCGACGTGGGCAAGCTCTTCACGTCCATGGACTCGTGCAGCCCCCTGGAGCTGGGAACTTTTTCTAAATTCGTCGGTGACGCAAGCATAGATCGTGCTAAGGTCACTCATAAATTGTTTCGTGTCGAGGTCACCACCGCGCAGCTCGTGATGGCCGCCCTCCGCTACGGCGCCCCCTCGGCGATAACGCAGGCCACGCCGGCAGGCTTCGAGTCGCTGAGTGCGCACATGTTCGCGCTCTTTCTTGATGCGATGCGGGTTGTTGCTCGATGGGACAAGAGTGAGGAGGACCGCGTGCGTTGCTTAGCAAATGATTGCAAATCGACGGACGAGAAGACTATTCGCAAGTTCGCTAGTGCCCTGCGCGGCGGAAATGCAGCCACTCCTGTTTCCCTCGCTGCCTTCCTTCGGGCGCTGGACGAGGAGTGGAGGTGCGGCGACGCCAAGACGTGGAGGGAGGACGCAGAGCGGGCGAAGACACGGCGGGAGGGGACGCAACGGGCGGTGGAGGAGCTGCGGGCGAACACTGAGGTACGAGATCCTGAGGAGGTGATGTTAGCGCACTCATCTGTCGAGCTTCCGCGTAAATTCAAACATCAACTACAGTCCGGCACAGAGGAAGCCGTGCAGAAGTTCGAAGCAACCATTAAGGAAATGCAAACAGAAATGGCCAAGGGCTCCGCAGTTGTCATGCTCAACGCCGACGAGGCGTGCTACGCGGACTTCATCGCCGTCTGCGGCGACGTGCTGTTCCTGGCGCGGTGCAAAGACTGCCCGAAGGTGCGTTTTGGCAAACCGGACGAAGTCCGGGAGGAGCTGGCCAGAATGGGCTTCATGAGCGCGGATGGCACGGGTGATTCTTTTCCGGCCAAAACAACATCGGGGGATTGGGAAGAGTATGCCGCGTTCACTCATTCTTTAATGAAAACGTTCGGTTGCAGGATAGCTGTGCCTCTTTTTTATCTTTCTGAACACACAAGTGACGTAGAGCTCTCTACTACAGGCCGAAAAGTAATCGCTGCTGGCCACGGCTGGCGCGGCCCTGTGCCGTTTGTGCGCATGTCGGCCACTCTGGAGAAGTGTTTCCTACGCGAACAGGTGCCACCCCACTCTCGGTAGTAGTATCTCCGCTACTCCAGCCGCTGCCGCTGCCACTGCTGCCCCCCCCCCCCCCCCCAGCAAGTAAGCGGCACACCTCAATGCAACGTAATCAAAGAGGCCTATGTCGAATGACGGCGCTGCGGCACCACCTAAGAAGCGGACCAAGCCACGTCGCCGCAGCTGAACGGTGATCGATTGTGTTGCCCCTTGGGAGCGATTAGCTTCGCTCCATTTCTTCTTCCTTTCTTTGCCGCTTCCACCCCTGTGACTGCTCTCTTATCTTCCCCTGCGCTATAAATGGCCGCTTACCACTTCGCTATGCCTTCCCGTGCTCCTGTTGGTCTCTTTTCCCCTCCCCAACTTGCCTTGCCTTTCCCACTCATACAAGTCATTCGTATACGCGACAGATTCTGCTTATACTAAATGAGTCATTCGCGTGAATCGTGGCTGCTCTTTCTAATCCCATCAGTTTCTTTTCCCTTGATTCCTTTCTTCTACCCACTTCTGGCTTCTAGCATCATGACGCACCTCCACAAAATGGAAGCGTATCACGATTGAAAGCCCACCCTCTCCACACTGCTGTGGTTATCCACGCTCTTGGTGACCCATCTCGCTGCACATCAGTACTAAATTAAAAAAAAAAATGACAATGAGTAAAGGAGAGAGGGATACATCTTTGTATCGCTGCTTCAGCGTACGCACTGCCGCATTTCAGTGTTTCTTTTCCCTTCTCTTTCTCCTTATGCATACTGAAGTAATCACGACGGCAGCGAGGGGGCAGCGTTCACCACCCTCCCTCGTTGCGTCTCCCAGGCGTGCGTGCGCCACGATGTGTTGGGTGAAGTCAGCGTAGAGGGACGTGCGAATCCTAACGTTCTACTGTGCCGCAGTGCCACTGCGTCTTGTGCTTTCAACTCTCTGTATAGGGCATCCATTATGGTTCTGCCCGCCCCTCTCACGGCGTTTGACCCGTCTTCCCATGCTCTTTACCTGGGTGCGCAGGTGCGGCCAGGTTGCTCGGCAAGGTTGCCATGACTCATTCCCTCTACCACTTCCTCTTTCCCTACTGCCATCCTTTCGTTGCTTCATTCAGGTATTGTTTCTACCCTAGTCTGTCTCAAGGTTACTTTGTCCTCTCTTCCCTCCCTCATCCTCACAACAGCCACTCCCGTTTTTCGTGGATTGGTCGACCGCTCATCGGCTTTCTCTTTCTCTGTTCTTTTGTTTCTTTCGCGCGTGTTTGCCCTTTGTCGGCGAGAATGGATTTCGCGTCACGATTGCTGTCAGCCAGGCGCAGCTTGTGATGGCTGCGATCCGCTTCGGCGATGACCACACCGCACTGTAGTACTCTTCTGACATCTTTGCGGAGCCGATTGCACTTCTCTTCACCTCCGTCCTTGATGTGGGAAGGAAGGGAGGAGGATGACCGCTGGAAAGACATTGAAATATATAATAGTTCAGCATCCGATGAAAGCATCGACAGGTTTGCCAGCGACATGTGCAGCAAAGACCACACCTGCAATGTGCTTGGTTTTCTTAACCCATAGTGGGAAAACTCCAATTCAAGTGGTACTTTCCCCCCGCCATTCGAAAGACAAGGCCATACACTGATCGGGACGGTGATGCTGAAGCACACACACACACGTGCTGCAGTAATGCCCCTCTCGCGTTTGTCGTAGGCAAGAGGTGACAACTCTCCCAAACCCCCAACAAATATTTCTAGGCTAGTAGTTGCCCGTGCAGTCGCCTCGCCATCTGCTGACTAAGGACGCAGGTTCGACTCCGACTGCCGCGCATGTTTAGCCAAACAAAAAGGAAAATACGCACCCACCAGGTTGAAGTTGTTGGAAGGGATGGCTCCTGCCAGAATATAATTTAACTACCACTTGTACCTCGAGACTAAAAATTAATTACTCTGATTATTTTGACTAATATCTACCTTTCTCAAAAACGTTATTTTCTTATTTATATGAGTCGATGATGACTTGAAATGTTTTGCAAATGCTCTCTCACCTTACACTACTAACTCGCCCCTCGAACACACACGATGAAAATAAAGAAGTAGAAGTATTTGGCTTTATGACCGGTTGGAAGAAAATCATTGTTTTGAAAAAAGACCACCCACCCAACCCCGGCGAAAGTGAGATTTGAGGACGTATAAAACGTTATTTTTTTTCTTTTATTATGTTATAAGACTATTTTACTGCATCCGTTTAGTTATTTAAGAATTATCCTTGTATTTATCCATTTCTTTTATTACTTCTGAGTTACTGAATGCCAGGCCCTCCATTTCTGTAAGACTCCCACCAACAAGCTTTGTTCCCCCCCTTCCCTCTTTGTTTTTTCTCATATATAAAACATAGCGAGCCCTGGTCATGTGTGAGTCAAAGACAGGCTGCCTCCTTTCATTAAGTTCATTTCATTATTGTCCATCAAGATTATAGTACCTCGCCTCGGCTATCAGTCTATGCTGTACGCCGGGGGGTTCGGAGATACACTGCCATGAAATAAAAAATAGAAGACGACAGAACGGAGGATGATATGCAATTTTTGTACGGAAGCGCTGACGGGTTATGCGAATACCGAGCGGTATGAAACAGTAACACCGGCAAGTCAAATAACAACACATCAAATATTTCTTCTTTCCCCATGTCTCTGACACTGTTCCATTAGGTTTATCAACAATACGCACCAACCAGGTTGAAGTTGTTGAAGGGAATGGCTCCCGCCGGACAGATATTGGTATTAACTGTTTTGGTAATTAATTTAATTGTTTAATAATGTCTATTTCAATAAGGTCGGCAATGACCTTGGTAAAACATTTATGCCCTCTCTAAATTTATCTATTTTCTTTCATGACTGATTTTATATTACACGCAAGTAGTAGTAGTTTTAAATGTCGAAGAGCGAAGAAACAGCGCTCAGAAAAAAGGCCACCCACCCCACCTGACACAGAAAAAGTTAGTGGCTAGGAAAAAAAAAAGAAACGATATGTTTTAGTTTTATTTAATTTCTTTTATATAAATTTTGAGTCCGAAAATGCTGTAGCAGCCGTGTTGACAGGCCCTCCAACCGGTAAAGCTACCTTCAATAAGTTTATATGTTATGTTTATTTTTAAAAGTTGTGAGTGGTGTTTTAATTTGAAAGGCTAAGATTTGGTTTTAAATAATTTATTCCCCTCTCCCCTTTACCTGCGTGTGTTACATTAATTAAGGAACGCGTAGCCTTGGCCATGTGTGCTTTTTTGAAACGGGCTATTTTATTAATTTTACTTTCATTATTATCCATTAAGTATCTTGAATCACGTCCCGGCTATCAGTTTATGCTGTACGCGGGGGTTCGGAGATTCACTGCCACAAAAATGAAAAAATATAATACGACAAACGGAGTAGGATAGGCCTTATTTGTGCGACTGCGAAGACGAGTTATGCGGATACCGAGCGGTATGGGTGAATAACCACGCCGAGATTGCATACCACTCCATAAATATTTCTTTTTTTTCCTCCCCCATGTGTCTGACACTGCTCGTTTAGGGTTTAACAACAACAACAAAAAGAAAAAAAAGTGTTGAGGTCATGAATTTCTCGCACAGAAACGTAAAAAGGAAGCCAAAGAAGCCCTCCACCTCTTTCCCACCAAAAAAAAAAAGTAAGCGTTTGCTGAAGCTCTTGATGTATCGCGGTGTCAGCGGCATCGCTACCAGTCGCAGTGAGCCCGCCGGCATCGTCCTTTTTTTTTTCTTTAGGACGCTGGCAGTAGTTCAGCAACGCTATTAAGCTCACTTCTTTGCGTCTGCATGCACTCTCTTTTTTTTTTTTCATTCAGTGGTTCGTGACTCATACACTTATCATTGCCGACACTCCGTATTACAATCGTTCTGAGCTGAGCCGGAAGCACAAATGACAGGGCACTTGACAGTTAGTTTTCCATTTGTGCCCCAGTGTTTTGACCACACCGTGTGCTTTCTTCTCTCTCTATAGAGGTATTCGTTCTTCAGAAACCTTATTTGCACCTTGACTTTCTCCCCCCTCTTCACTCAGTCACTCACAGGTCTGCTTCTGGTATTCTTTATCTATTTTCTTCTTCTATTTGCGTTTCTTACAACAATTTTTCTCCGTTACGTCTTCGTTTCGAAGCAGAAGAAAGAGAGAAGGACACCCAGTTTTGTAAATATCAAAGTTATCAGTGACATAGAACTGCATCCGCTCATCCCCTCATCAAGCATTTTCGAAGACTTACAGAGAGTTGAGTAAACACAAATTTTAAAAGTGCAGTTAAAAACTTCCAGGACGTACCGCCAGATACTTGAGAACAGTGGAGACTGCTGAGGTCATAAAGAAGTTTAATATACACCGTCTGTGAGCCTGTGTCTCTCTGTGTGTGTGTAACCCGGATCTCTCGCTGCATCTCTGTTGGTAAGATGTGTTTTCTATTCTTCTGATAGTTTCTCCGCTGCGCTTTTTTGTTTCTCAACACTTTCCCTTTACGTACAGAAAACACTCTTCCTTTTCTCATCCATCCCACCACCCTCTTCCCAGTTTTCTGTGGGAATTAAATCATATAAATAGTAGTACATAGCAAAGAAGTAGCATCTTTTTGTTTTCTAGGTATACACAAGTATATATATTAGTACTTGTACAACTCATAACACACACTCTTTTTTTCTTTGTAGATTACTGTGCTCCGTGATACAGCTACTATTTCTTTTCTATCACAGGAATAAAACAACGAAATAATAATACGAGCATTAATAATGAGTTCGAATCTGTTGACCAACGCCGAAAACATTCCTGCCGCTGAGACGCGGAAAACACTGAAACAAGTTCTCAACGAAAACGAGGAGTTGCGATCAGACAATCAGAAGTTGAGAGAGGCAGCGCATCGAATGAACGCTCGGTTTTCGGCGCTGACGGAGGAGAACGAAGGACTCCGAAAAGAGCGGGACAACTATAAAGAGCAGCTGGTGGAAGTCAAGGAACAGCACGCGACAGAGCTCCGCGAGGTGACAGAGGAGTTGGCAGTGGCGGCGCGCTTCTCGGATAACGAGTGGCGGGAGCACTGCAATCGGGTGGAGGCGGAGGGGCGGCGGTTGCGTGGTGTCATTGCCGCCGTCACAGCCACGGCTCTGGCGTATCTGCCTTACAAGGAGGCGGCGGCGCGCCGGCGACTGCAGAGCGGGGAGAGGGCGACGCGCTGTGGTTTGCAAGACCCGCAGTGGGAAGCCTCATTGGACGAAGCTCACGCGCGCGAGGCCGCCCGTGCGGAGGCTGTCTTCGCCGCCCGCGGGCTGTCTATGAGTGAGCTGCGCCGCACTCACCTCGGCAAGGGACCTGCTACGCATTATAACTCCTACGCTACCGGGGAGGGTCTGTACAAGCTGTTTCTGGCGCTGCGCCCCGGCGGCCCCGTCGACGGCTTCGCCATGCGGGTGTTGCTAATGGGCAAGACCAACGTAACACACGTATACTACAACACGCAGGGACAGGAGAGGAGATGGCTCGGCAAGCACTTCGCCATCCCGGCCGCCGACGCCTACGAGCTGGCGGCGTGCGTGCTGTGCCACCTGCCGGCGCTTGAATACTTGTTCTTCCGCTACCTCCCTCCGCTGTCGACCTACAGCCTCGAATGGGTGTCGCACCTCCCGCAGTGTATGGTGGACTTGTACTTTCGGTACATTGACTACACCGTCGCGGACCTCTGCGAGGTGCACCGCTGCCGGGGGAGCCGCACGTTCTGTGTCGCTGTTCACACCAACAAGTGCACCGACTGGGGAGAGTTCGCGGATGTCGGTGATGCCAAGACCAAGAAGGCCCGGGTGGATGAGGAGTTGGACGGAATGGTGTGTTGGTGGCGTTAATTACCGTCATGACGATTATCAGCGCGTGCTGTGCTGGGGGTGCCGCATACACAAACACACACACTGCAGCT
This sequence comes from Kentomonas sorsogonicus, assembly GCA_030347455.1. NCBI lineage: Eukaryota > Euglenozoa > Kinetoplastea > Trypanosomatida > Trypanosomatidae > Kentomonas > Kentomonas sorsogonicus. The sequence goes on along the minus strand of JAQOSZ010000025.1, from coordinate 6,099 downwards.
GTTGTTTGCGGGTGTGAGTGTGCGGATATATTTACATATTCACTTCTGTTTCCGTTGGTTGTTGTGGTGGTAAATATTATTATTGCCTGAAAGCCTTATCTGCACCTCTGATAATGCTTCCTCTGATATTAATTTCATTTCTCGCAGTCGTCTACGTTGCTCGCCCTCTCCACGATTGATGCTGTCTATGTTGTGCCCTTTTGCTATTTCCCTAGCTGAAGTCAAATATCTTCCTCGTATTAATCTTTACTGCTATTATAGTGAAGGATCACAGCTTTTTTTATGTGAATGGAATGAGCAGCGCCAATGCCCTCTCCTCGAATCCTTAGTGTATTTCACAGTTGTTGCAAGAGCGGTCGGTAAAACCGTAATAGACTGTGTTGTCTTTTTGAAAGAATAATAAGTTAGTTTCGCTTTTCCTTTTTATAGCAAACAGACACATCACTTATTTCAGAAAGAGTAGTGGCGTCTAGTTCTTTGGCGACGGAACACGTCGAACCAATTCCTAGCCAATACTTTTAGTGATTTGAATTTGTTTTTAGTATTTTATCTGAACTTTCATACGCTTTTTTTTCTTCTTTTAAGTGACGTAACATATGTAATCGAATCATAGTCATACACACACTCGTGAGAGGTTGTGGTGTGCGGAGGACCAGCATAGGCGTGGATACTTTTTATTACCCCATTCTCCTCCTCTCAATACTTGATGATTCAAATCAAGTAATACTCTCCCTCTGGTCTGAATCTCCTTTTCAGCTTCAGTGCCACCGTCGTCCACTTCTCTTTGTTCTGTGTGCCTTGTGCGCATCGCCGTGCCAAGCGTCTCTGCCGTCTTCCCCCCGTCACTGCCTCCTGCACCTTTCGTTTTCGGAGCGCAGCCGCTCTCTTCCCCCCTCTCGCCACCCACTGTCTCACACGTACGAATCTGCAGATGCCGCGCCGCGCCGCCTCCAGCTCTAGTGGCAAGCGCCGACGCTCCCGCAAGTGCGACCGTGGTAAGGGCGGCGAGCGGGCCCCGACACCGCCCCCGGCGCAGGTGCCGCGTTTGGAGGGTGCGGGCAGCAATCCTCACAGCACCGCGGACGCTGCCGCGGCCGACAAGCGGGGCAGAGAGGTGGCGGAGTACTACAAGAAACTGTACGGTGAGCTTTGGGCGTATCTCGACGCTTCGAGGGTCTCCGCGCGGCGGCTAAGCGCATCGGAGGAGGAGGTGCTCCGGGAGATCGCCCTGCAGCTCAGCAGCAGCTTTGACGACTGGGTGGTGAAGAACACGCGAGACACGGCGTGGACGCGCCGGAGTTGGGATTCTGCTCTTGCTGTCGCGCGCTCCGGCGACACCGTCGACGTCGCCAAGGCGGTCGAAATGTTCGCACTCCTCCGCTTCGGCATCGGGGTGTTCCCGCCCGCAGGCCTCGACCCCGCGCTGGCGGCGAGTCTCATCGTCGATTTCCTGAAGAAGTCGCTAGTTCGCGGGACGCTGGCGGAGCACCTGAGGCGTTGCGAGGCGAGCGCGCCGGTCATCACGCGGTATTTCACACCTTCCCACCGCATCCTCTGCCGCGACGACTACGCGTCGTTATTCGAGACGGTGAATGGAGCTGTGTACGAGAACTCTAACACCAACTGGCTCCGCAGGGAATTATTTCGGATGAACCACAGCCCATCCATCGACTCTCCAATATTCGTCGGGGGCGAGCGCGGGAGCGGGAGGACGGTACTTTCAGCACTGATCCCGATGTACGCCCTCACCTCCCTTGACCGCTCCTCCATCACGACCGGGAACACGATGCTGGTCGTCTACGCGCGCGCAGGCGACTGCTCCGCCGAAGACCTGAGGGCCGTCAGAGAGTGCGACGCCGCCCTGCAGGAGGCGGTAGCGCAGCGCCGCGACACCGAGGGCCTGCGCGAACAGAGAGCGGAGGCGGCAGGGAAATGCCTGTCGAATTTGGTTGCCGGCGCCATCGGCTGGCGCGGGATGCTCGCACTCGACCGCGAGGACAGGTTCAAACTCCTTTTCATTATCGTGGACGATCTCTCCTCGCACCCGGAGCTATTGCGCGCACTGTTGCTGTGGGGCCGACGGCATAGAGATCAGCTTGTGTTTGCTGAGTCCTTGTCTGTACTTGCCGTACTCATCTTGTGCACCACAAGCACCCACAACCCCCTCCATTCCAATAATAAGTTCACTCCTGTCGAGATGCGCGGATCGTCTTGTGTTTTCAAGGAGCTTCTGTCGCGGGGGAATGCACACGATAGCTTCATAACGCACATGAGGAGCGTCTCGGCACTGGCAGCCCTGGTGGAGAATCGCCGCATCGCTGGGTTCGTTGCGCGGTGGTTGCTGGACACCCTCGGCGACATCGTCAAAGCCGAGATAGCGGCGCCTTGCGGGCCGCACGGTGTTGTGCGACCCGATAGTTTCAACAACATACAGGGCTACGCCGGGGTCGCCGCGTGCCAGGCCATGGTCGACTACCGCGCGCAAAGCGGCCTGAGGCAGTACTCGGGGGAGGCGCTTACCGCTGTGGTCCTCGAGGGGCTGCGCCGTCTGTTACTGTGGGATCCAGTGAGCGACTGCGAGGCGGAGAGGCTCTTCGCTGCGATGGGGGACAGCAGCCCCCTCCGGCTGGGCGTCTTCACGGGCGATTACCGTGAAATAGAGACTAGGGAATATGTGACGATTGCCGTCAGCCGAGCGCAGCTTGCGATGGCCGCGATGCGCTACGGCGCCGTGCTGACGCCCCTCCCTAACTCTGCAGAGGAGCTGTGCGCTTCCTTCTTTTCTGCGTTGCTGGGCGCCGTGCGGGTTGTGCCGCCGTGGGCCGCGTACGCGGAAACGAATGTGGGCGGTGCAATAGACCCAGAGGAGCGGAGGAGCGTAGAAGATAACGTCCGAGTGAACTACATCGCCGACAGCCGACAAAATCGGAAGGCCGCCGACCTGGACAAGTTCGTCAGTGCGCTGCGCGGCCCGGACGCCGCACCCAACGTCACGCTGGGTGCCTTCCTGCGCGGGCTGGACGGCGGCTGGAGTATTCCCCCTGGGGAGGACGGCCCCGCCACAAGGCCGCTGGAGCACACGCGCTGCACACCCTTTCTTTTTCTCGAGGAGCAGATTCAGGAGGCGGAAGATATGCGCGTGTCAAACACGATCGGAAAGGTGAACAAGCAGCTCTTTCCTGACGTGCCCAGAAAGAAGATTGCGTCGATTATCGTGAGTGCGCCAGGGGCGGCGCACGCCGATTTCTTCGTTGTGTGCGGTGATTTCCTGTTTCTGGCCAACTGCAGGTGGTCTGAGGGTGGTCGGGGCGACGACACGTCGCAAGTCCAGACGGAGCTCATGAAGATGGGGTTTTCGGTTAGGGACGACACGGTTGAAAACCCCGAGCTTACCTTCTCCAAAAAGTATGAAAAGAACCAGAGGTTAACTCAAGACTTGATGAACAAGTTCGAGTGCACGTTTGCTGTTCCTGTCTTTTTCGTTTCGAAGTTTCAATGGTTAGCCCCTGGTAGGAAAGTTTCCGCAGTCGGGCATGGCTGGAGTGGACACGCACCCTTTGTGTGTTTGGAGGAGGGCTTGCAGAAGAGGTGTACACGTCAAAAGACCCCGAGCGGCTGACTCTGATTCCTTGCCTTCTCTCTCCTACACAGCTCTCTCTCTCTCTCTCTCTCTCCCTTCGAGACAGGCGCTTGCTCACTTTCTTTTCTTTCTTTTCTTTCTTTCTTTCTTTTTATTTTTGGCTTTCACGGAGATGGGTATAATGACGCACGCGAAAAAAGATACTCTCTGTCTCTCTTTTCCACTCCTTTCAGACGCATGGATCGCGCTCAGCGAATGCTGTCTTAATTTTTTATTTTATTTTATTGATTTCGACGCCCCCACTCATCGTTTTGACTTTCGTAATGCACGTTCATCGCCTGCTTTTCTAATTTCTCTGCCTCTCTCTCTCTCTCTCTCTCTCTCTCTCTCTCTCTCTCTTTGTTTAACTTTTATTTTCCTTCTCTCAAACACTCCCGTTCGATGCCCCCTGCAGTCCCCCGTTGCCGTACCTCTGGAAACACACACACAGAAAGTGCGCACGTGGGTTGTGTCGCGTTAGTGAACAGAGCGGTCACAGGCCATTTCATTGACTGCGCTGATGCTGTATGGGCGTGCTTAAAAAGAATAAAAAAATATTCTACTGATACACTTTTCTTCTTTACGCTGTTCGTCGTCTCTTCAAGTTTTCATACAAAACTAGCGGATAATAGAGCTTTATACGTGGCTGCGCTTGCTGTTGTAGCTGAGTGTGTTTTTGTTTTTGTTGTTTTTTTTTGGGTGATTGCGCGAAGTGATGCTTGTTTTGAGCAATGATGAGGTGTTATTATGCTGAGGCTGTTCTGAGGTGAAGGGAGGCGAAAGTTCGAAGGAATTGTATGTTTTCCAACCGCACCCTCTTCTGTCACTGTCATCTATGCGCTACCGCGTCCGCGCTCGTTTCCCACACCTTCACTGTCCTGTGCAACGCGACACTAGTCCAAGAGAAAGTCTCTAGCAGGAAGTGGTTTGATGACACCCCTCCCAAAACCCCAACACATATTTATAGGCTAGTAGTTGCTCGTGCAGTCGCCTCGCCATCTGCCAACTGACACAGGTTCGACTCCGACTGCCGCGCATGTTTAGCCAAAAGAGGGAATAATGAGAATAATAGTAGTAACAATAATACCCTGACTATGTCGGCCGCCTCTACGCGGTATCGACATACCCAGCACGGACTTCCGAAGACGATCCCGCATTGCCGGCGGCGACGAGAATGAGAATAGATAAAGAAGTCCTATGCAGCACGTATCGGTGTGCTGCCGAAGCTAGAGCCCTAGTGTGTCAGGCGCTTCTGGAGATGTTGAGATGAACCCAGGACCTAGGTTGAGGATGGCACAGTGAACGCTTGGCCGATTATTCCGATCCCAAGAAACAACATGCGAAATTCAAGAAAGACTACGAGGACAACTGCGAGCAGAAGCGGTTGTCTATTGATCAAGTTATAGTGGGTGCGTACCACTATATTTATTCTGATGCAAATCAGGCGCGCTCCTTCATCCACCACATGTTTTTCGATGTCATCCCGTCGGAACGCATAAAAGTGCACAATTGCGCTATCGTGGGACACATGGAGCCCTCATTACAAGAAGCACTGGGGCAACGCGCCATGCAGTTGAAGGTGCCGCTTTTCCCTCACGCAGGTAAGTTGGTGGCGCTGAACAACAAGATCTTTGACGACAAGTCGTTGATTGGTGGCGAGCCGCTCATAAATGGGATTCCTCCTGCCATCTTCGCCCGACACTACGGAGGTGCACCAAATGTGTTTACCGGTGGCGAGTACTATGAGGCTATCGTTGGGCCCGATGGCCAGCAACATTCTGCCTTGGTCATGACTCAAACGGAGACTATGTTTCGCGACATCGTCACTCAAAACGAAGCAACTGCTCGGAAGCTTGACAAATTATCCGCACAAGTCAACAACGCTCCTGCAAAGGCGAGCGCGCGCGTCACAGGGTACGACAATAATAACAACAACAATAATAAGAGAGGTAAAAACGATGGTCAACGTGGTCGCGGAGGTTACGGGCGTGGTCGCGGTGGTCGAGGTTACTACGGCGGCGACCTCGTTCCTGAGGAGCGCCGCATCGAGTACTACAACAACTCCCTTGAGCCAAAAAACGGGAGCGGCCTGCAATGATGGGTGCAGGCTGCGAGTTTGACACTAAAATTAATAAAAATAATAAAAATAATAACTACAACGTAGAAACAAATATATATCATGAAGGTGACGTCTTCCCCACAAAGGCCACATCACACACACAAACTCTAAATAATAAACCGCAAATTAAGTTAATTCCAGCTGTTGTGGGTGGTGGGGTAGAAAAAGGGATGACGTCGAACTACGAGTTGGACGCTCTATTGCGCCCCATCCTTCTGGACAAGCGTGATTTTTTCGTCGTCAGGTGTGGCATTTTCCCACTTATTAATCCGAGCATAATTACTTCATGGAAGCATATTCTTTTCACCGAAAAGAAACGGATCCTTTTCCCAATTTTTACCAGACACCACTGAATAGCCTG